>CM067336.1:130720000-131244448 GCA_034376525.1 Nicotiana benthamiana
CAGGGACGTCGAAGGTGACCCCATCAGGTCAATTATTGATCACAGGCTCGTATTTTCAAGGAGCAGAGTTGGGTAGACATTTCCCTGGCCCGTCTACCACTGATGAGTCTCGACATATCCGAGATTTTGATGGTGGGTGCCGACTGAATTATGGAAGCTTATCACATGCGCATGTATGAGTTTATTAATATTGATTTTATTACAGTTTTTACTATAACTTATTTATTTTCTTTAACTTTATTAATTTACTTTTTTCAGGCGTCATGCGATGATGCAACAGATGACTATATTCAGGATCCAGACGCGATTATGGTAAGACAATATAATTTTGTGAATTGTTATGTAGTTTTCTATACTAAATTTTACATTATTATGTAGCCTTCTGTAGAAAATCACTCTATCTATGATATGTGTGCTTTGGTTGTATGAGCATGATTTTCAGGTATAGGTTTTGATGAATGACAAACAATAAAGTCAAGTGTCAAACAACGATACTATATGACAAACAATCAAAATGGCGAGAAGCATATTGATGACGGAATTGCATAGACAAGCCAAAGGCGAGCTCAAATGTTCAAAGACCGAAGACCCAAGGCGTAGGTCGTTAGGTAGAACCAATGTAAGAGCAACGCTTAAGTTATCTCGTCTTTTGGCTCAACATTAGGTCATCATAAACATGTATAAAATATTTTATTAAATCATATTTATCATAAATATATTTTAAATACTTCAAATAAAATGTTGTTAAAGTTTTCATCTTAACCAAAATGATTTTTGAAGTAAGTTGTAAATTCTGGAGGTAAATAATCGATTATACAATAAGGCATAATCGATTATATGGCAGCCATGGCCTAAGTGTTTGAACACTGCCACCAAACAATCGATTATCCAAATGTGTATAATCAATTATGAGATTACCGTTGCCAGCGTTTGAGACACTGTCTCAATATAATCGATTATATTAAATAAGATAATTGATTATCTGGCTGAAAATCAGCGATCTGATTTTCGGAACGTTACACACATAATCGATTATCCAGGATGAAATAATCGATTATGTGTGGGTAGAATCTGGCAGATTTTATTAACGTTACAAATAATCGATTATGTGAAATCAAATAATCGATTATATGAGCATAAAATCAGCATAATTAATTGTCAATTAAGCAACGGTTATGCACCATTTTTCACCTATAAAAAGAGGTCTTTTGAGCTGATTTTAAACACACAACACCTCCCAATATTGATATACATATTGACATTATTTGAGCTTCATTTTAGAGCTTTTGTTGAGCCATTTGAGAGACAACTTTGAGTTGTTCATAGAGCTTATTTGTATCTCTTTATCTACTCTTTTGAGAGAGTTCTTATTGTAAGAAGAGAAAGGTGTTTGAGAAGAACATATCTTCTCATTGATTGACGGGTTTGCTAAGTACCCTAAGTCTTAGTGGTTGAAGTCTTGAGGTGCGGTATCCTCGAGCAAAGTGAAGTCTTGTAGAGTGTACATCTACGAGCAATTGTAACGGTTTGTTAGGCACCCGTAAGCTTAACGAAGTTAGTGGAATCTCGAGAGAGTCTCTCGGGGACTGGACTAGCCACAGGTTGTGGTGAACCAGGATAAAATACGGTGTGTTCTTTCTTTATTATTTCAATTACCGTATTTACTTTATTCCTGCAATTTTAATTCCGCATTATTTATCAATATTCTCGTGCCTCACTATTCACCCCCCTCTAGTGAACGATATAAATCCTAACAATTGGTATCAGAGCCCGGTTCTCTAAAAGCCTTAACTGTTGAGAGCTATATATATTTTTCTGTTGAGAATGTTGAACGCAGGTATAATAAGCGAAGGTCAATCTACCTTTTTGCCTCCACTATTTGATGGAAGCAATTATGCATATTGGAAAGATCGGATGAGAATCTTCATCCAATCAAACAACTTTCGTCTATGGCAAATCATCAAGCATGGTGAACAAATGACGACAAAAGTTGGGAAAGCCATGGCAAGTGAATACAACACCAAGGCAATCAATATGTTGTATAGCGCTTTGAATCAGGAAGACTATCGGAAAATTTCCCACTGCCAAAGAGATGTGGGATAAGCTTGAGGTAACGTATGAAAGTACGTCTCAAAAAGCGGACAGCTCGGGCGATGAAACCGCCACATTATGTCTCATGGCCAACGAAGAAGAAGAGGTAAGTGCTTCTAACTCTCACTCGTTTGAAGAAATACAAAATTCATATGATGAATTATATAGTGAATTTGTTAATGCTTCCAAAACTATCAAAGAATTGAAGAAAACACTTTCTTTGCAGAAAACACTTTCTTTGCAAGAAACAGATTTTCAAAAAAACACTTTCTTTGCAAGAAAAAGATTTTGAAAAACCATATTCTTTGAAAGAAATAGATTTTGAAAAATTGACTAGTGAAAATGAGAAGCTAAAAGAAGAAAAGAATTCTTTTGAAAATGACAATAATTTTCTTAAAAATAAAATTGAAGTTTTAGAAAAAGAAAATAAATTTTTGGAAAATGACATTGTTGATCTTAAAAATAAGATCAAGGAATTGAATGAAGCCTCTTCAATTGATAAATGTTCCAATTGTTCTTCTTTAAAAATAGAGAACATAGAACTTAGGAACGCACTAGAAAAACGTAGTGTTGATAATCCTAAAATTGAAGAAATTAAAAAGGATAATAAAAATGAGGTTAAACCACCTAGAAATAATTCTAGGAACTTTACTAATGAGTCTAAGATTAATTATTCTAGACCACCTAGAAACAACTCTAGGACTTTTGTTAATGAGTCTAGAATAAATAATTTTAGACCACCTAGACACAATTCTAGGAATTTTATCAATAAGTCTAGAATGAATAATTTTAGACCGCCTAGAAATAACTCTAGGAATTTCAACGCTTCTAGGAATAACGACGTTAGACCACCTAGAACGCATTTGGCTCAACCTAGACATATGCACAATCCTAATGTTATATGTCATTATTGTAACCGGGTAGGACACATTGCACCCGTATGTTTTGCTAAACATAGAGATTTATGTGTTGATTATGATTATTATTATCCTAACCCCTAAGGACCCAAAAGAAGTTGGGTACTGAAAACCTATTTTTAGGTACGTTTGCAGGTGTGCTTGAAGACTACAATATCGTAGTAGATGCACCAAGCACGAAACCTTAATGCATCGAGGGGGAATGTCGGTTAGTTATCGTATTTTCGATAAAAACGTAATAGTTGATATGTGCTAACAATTGATATTATTTATTGATTCATGTCTCGATAAGTTTTTTTTTGAATAACAATTGGTATCAATTAGTTTTGTATTAAATGATTGATTCATGTTTTGATGAATATATTTAGTTTAAATAACAGTTGGTACATTTGAGAAAAATGACCGTTATCATGGTTAGTATGCTTTTACTAACATTTGGTATTATTTGATGTTGATATGATTTTGTTTATAACAATTGGTATCGTCAATAGTTTAAATAACATTTGGTATATTCTTTTTGCTAATGCCAAAAGGGGGAAGAATATAGGCGATATGCATGCTTTACTTGAGGGGGAATATTCAATTAAGGGGGAACAATATTGAATTGTTTATATTGGATTGTTTGCATAAAATTGTATGTTGAGATATAGCATAAATTTAGGGGGAATTCAATATGCATATCTCCTGTTGTTTGTCATTATCAAAAAGGGGGAAATTGTAGAAAATCACTCTATCTATGATATGTGTGCTTTGGTTGTATGAGCATGATTTTCAGGTATAGGTTTTGATGAATGACAAACAATAAAGTCAAGTGTCAAACAACGATACTATATGACAAACAATCAAATGGCGAAAAGCATATTGATGATGGAATTGCATAGACAAGCCAAAGACGAGCTCAAATGTTCAAAGACCGAAGACCCAAGGCGTAGGTCGTTAGGTAGAACCAATGTAAGAGCAACGCTTAAGTTATCTCATCTTTTGGCTCAACAGTAGGTCATCATAAACATGCATAAAATATTTTATTAAATCATATTTATCATAAATATATTTTAAATACTTCACATAAAATGTTGTTAAAGTTTTCATCTTAACCAAAATGGTTTTTGAAGTAAGTTGTAAATTCTGGAGGTAAATAATCGATTATACAATAAGGCATAATCGATTATATGGCAGCCATGGCCTAAGTGTTTGAACACTGCCACCAAACAATCGATTATCCAAATGTGTATAATCGATTATGAGATTACCGTTGCCAGCGTTTGAGACACTGTCTCAATATAATCGATTATATCAAATAAGATAATCGATTATCTGGCTGAAAATCAGCGATCTGATTTTCGGAACGTTACACACATAATCGATTATCCAGGATGAAATAATCGATTATGTGTGGGCAGAATCTGGCAGATTTTATTAACGTTACAAATAATCGATTATGTGAAATCAAATAATCGATTATATGAGCATAAAATCAGCATAATTAATTGTCAATTAAGCAACGGTTATGCACCATTTTTCACCTATAAAAAGAGGTCATTTGAGCTGATTTTAAACACACAACACCTCCCAATATTGATATACATATTGACATTATTTGAGCTTCATTTTAGAGCTTTTGTTGAGCCATTTGAGAGACAACTTTGAGTTGTTCATAGAGCTTATTTGTATCTCTTTATCTACTCTTTTGAGAGAGTTCTTATTGTAAGAAGAGAAAGGTGTTTGAGAAGAACATATCTTCTCATTGATTGACGGGTTTGCTAAGTACCCTAAGTCTTAGTGGTTGAAGTCTTGAGGTGCGGTATCCTCGAGCAAAGTGAAGTCTTGTAGAGTGTACATCTACGAGCAATTGTAACGGTTTGTTAGGCACCCGTAAGCTTAACGAAGTTAGTGGAATCTCGTGAGAGTCTCTCGGGGACTGGACTAGCCACAGGTTGTGGTGAACCAGGATAAAATACGGTGTGTTCTTTCTTTATTATTTCAATTACCGTATTTACTTTATTCCTGCAATTTTAATTCCGCATTATTTATCAATATTCTCGTGCCTCACTATTTACCCCCCCTCTAGTGAACGGCATAAATCCTAACACCTTCTAGTAGACCATACAACACCACCGATACATGTCATCCTGTGCCGCATCCAGCCATAAGGAGACGACTTGATGATGATGATCCTGATTGCGTACCCAGACGTCAGGGGATGCGCCTTAGGCCAACGGCTACTTTGAAGCACACCGGATGCGAGACACATTGATTCGGTCTTCCATTTTTTATGTTTTTTTTTGTGTAAATAATATTTTTGTATACATTAACAACAATATTTAGTCGAATACAACAGTTACTTTTTTAGTTCTCATTTCGTTTTATAGTATTTGGTATAGTAAAAGAATAACTTAAACTTAACTTCCACTTAAATTAAAATAAAATTTAGTACAACAAATAAGAAAAACATTACTACAGCACAAATACAAACATAACAGGCTAAAGTAATAAAAAGACATGAAATAAACTAAACACATACACACTAATGTTTCCGGCTGCCATTTATTCTCCGTTCCAACCAATTAAATCATTTTAGTAGTTTTTATTTATCTTCTTCTACCACTTTCAGTCTCGCCTTCACCTCCACGAGTTCCCATTTATATTTTTGTTTACGTTCCTTTTGTGCTTGACAATTCCATTATGCTTTCCATTTTTCTTCTCCCACCTCCTTCAGTTTCTCTCTTATTTCTGTAATAATTCTATTGCGTTCTATATTTTTTACTTGCTTCGAATTCCCACATACATGAAGATCCTGTAATCTATGCCTGTAGTATTCATCAAATTCTTAAGTAGGTTCGTTAGGTTGTTTGTACAAGTCGTTCCTACAACACCAATAGCGGCGTCCAGCGTCAGCCCCTTCCCACCAAGTTTGTGTCTCGCATGGTTTTCCACATAATCAAATTGGAGCCATTTAATGAAATATTTTTGGGGTAAATTTTGAGCACACAATAACTCCTACAATGAGCCAATTATTTATAGGTGAAATAACACACATATAGCGTCATACCTAATGGCCCTATATTTGGCGCCATATCATGATGTTGACAAGACGACTTTATGTCAGCCTTTTCAGTTCGACAAGACAACACACACATAACGCCATATCTAATGGCGCTATATCATGATGTTGACAAGATGACGTTATGTTAGCTTATCAGCTTTTTCAGTTCGACAAGACAACACACATAATAAATATACAGATAATTATATTCAATTGTTAGGTACAATATTCCTTTTATAGTATTCAATTCTCATTTCCTTTTATAGTATTTGGTATAGTAACACAATAACTTAAACTTAACTTCCACTTAAATTAAAATAAAATTTAGTACAACAAACAAGAAAAACATGACTACAGCACAAGGAGAAACATAACAGGCCAACATAATAAAAATACATGCAATATGAAAATGACACTTAACACATACACGCCAATGTCTAGTCCTAGATGCCATTTATTTTTCGCTCCAACCACTTAAATCGTTCTTCCATTTGTTCTTTTTCTTCTTCTAACTCTTTCACTCTCGCCTTCACCTCCGCAAGTTCCCCTTCAATATTGTTTCCTACGTTCCTTGTATTCTTGAAAACTTCATTCTGCTCTCTAATTTTTATCTTCCAACTCCTTCAGTTTCTCCCTCATTTCTGTAATAATTTTATCTCACTCCTTTTGCATTCTCTCCTGGAATAACCACATACCATGAAGATCCTGTAATCTCTTCTTGTAGCTTTCCTGAAAACATGGTTCCTCAGCCCATTCAACAATTCACAAGTAGGTTCGTCGGGTTGCTTGTACAATGTGTTCATACAGCACCAGAAGCGGCGTCCAGCGTCAGCCCTTTCCCACGTACAGTCCGTCATGCATGATTTTCCACATAAGCAAATTGGTGGACGATCAGCTTGAGCCATTTGTGAAATATTTGCTTATAATAACAAAAACCTTACTTACTTTTAATGAAATATTTCTGGGAGAAATTTTGAGCACACAAAAAAACTACAATGACCCCATTATTTATAGGTGAAACAACACACATAGCGCCATATATAATGGCGCTATATTTTATAGCGCCATATCGTGATGTTGACAAGACGACTTTATGTCAGTCGGTCCGCTTTTTCAGTTTGACAAGACAACACACACATAGCGCCATATATAATAGCGTTATATTTTGCGTATTAAATATCGTGATGTTGACAATAAGAATTTATGTCAGCCGGTCATCTTTTTTAGTTCGACAAGACAACACACACATAATAAATATACCGATAATTACATTAAATTATTATTTAAATAGGTAAAATGGGAAAGTACAAATCATAATTAACAAACAAGTAAATTTTATTTCATAAATATTTCAAACAGACACACAACAACTAATTATTACAACATGAACTCATGGGTAGTTAGGTACAATAGAAGAACACCCGTCCTGAGCTTGATTACTGTTGCCACCCAAAGGACATTTCTACGATCGTGTCCTGTTTGCGAGCATATACCACATTTGCGCGCATATACGGTATCACTAACATCCATTTGGTTCCATATACGCGTTCTCTTCTGTACCTGTCGTTTACGCAAATAGGACTTGTTACACACCATTTTATGGTTCTGGGGGCCAGTAATGCTCAGCACCCACTGGCTGCAACTGACCACTCTATGTTTGTAGGTACTTGGAAACACTATATTGTTGATCAATATAATTAATCTCCGCATAACCAACACGCTTAAAACACTTGATGGCATGTGAGCAAGGCATGTGGTAGATTGACCATTTCCCACATGAGCATAACCTTGTAGATTCATTCACAGTATGTACATTATTACCCCGATTATTATGGATAGCGGTTTGAACTTCAAAAATACCTCGTTTGTTATCATATTGCAAAAAGAAATGCCAATGTGCTCGCCGTCTGTATTTCTCTAATCTCTTCATAGGCACTGGCATAAATTCAACACCCCTTTCCATTAACTCTGTTGCAGCTGCAGACCATTGCACAAACCTCTCCGCCATCTGCTTGAACGACATATGCACCATGGCTATGACGGGCAATCCTCTTGCCGACTTCAACAACCCGTTGAAGGACTTTTGACATATTTGTAGTAAGAATTCCCATCGCTTGTCACCATCTGCATGCAACGTCCACTTTTAAGGGTCATGTCGCATTAACCAATGATATGCTGCCTCGTCTTCTTGCCTGATAGCATCCATATGCCGCCGGAATTTATGTTATTGGTGGTCTGTTGCTGCCATCCACATCAAATCGTGTAGATCCTTTTTGGGATGTGCCTTCTGGAAATTGGCCTTCAAGTGCATCACACAGTAACAGTGGTATGTGTCACACCCTTTTTTTAAACAAACTCTACTAAACCCTCTTAAATTAATAAAAAGATTTTATAAAACTTGAAAATGGTTTTCAATTTTGAAAGTAACAAAAATTATGTCTCAAAAGGATATAAACTCATAGTCGCCACCTGACATTTGATTTTGGTTTGCCAGGTCACCGTTTTTGTAAAAAATATTTATTTTTCCTTTTAAAACGTTTCAGACTCTAAAACCAAGTCCACACCAGAGGTTCAAGTAAGGGGATTCATTTGACTCGGGGAGAAGGTGTTAGGCACTCCCCAAGTCCCGTAACTAGTACAATTGCGTACTCGATCAAGTTGGCTTTTAAAATATTTAGTTGAGGTAAAAACACAAAACAAAAACAAAATAAATACACAAGAGGCTAGATGTCGTCCCCACCTACAAAGATAAAAATAAATAAAGAAAATATTAGAATTCTATTCTATGCTTCCTCACGTCATTCAAGCTCTGGCCTTCATTTACATGTACTTCGGGGCAATACCCCGGACAAAATATATACAAATCCTGCGAGGCATTCCCGGTTAAATTTAACTAAGGAAATGACCTTTCGCCTCAAACTAACAAATATCCTAAGGCTTGACTACCCAAGTGTCGACGGCCTAGCATGCTCCTAGCGAATTAATTAAATAAAATAGACTTAAAGGCAACGAAACCGCAACACGAGGCTATCAATTGTTCTTTGTCTTTCAATTAATTTGATTCATTTCAACTAATTCAAAAGGATCACATATTGAATCTTTCTACAATGTACCGTATACATTTTTCATTTTTTCAGTTATCTTTCTAATGATTCCAGTATTCATCCGAACTTATCATGGAATTGAAGTGATGAACTAACTGAACAAACAAGAGACAAGCTGCAAATAATCAACTAGCACAGTGGGATGAAGTAAAATGGGTATAAGAAAGGAACCTCGATATTAGATTTGCAATTCGAATGTTAGGATGAGTTTGACATTCATAAGGGGATAAAATTGCGACCAAATCAGCACGGAAAACCCCGCGACAAACTGATTTTGAACAGCCACACCTCAGTTGAGCTCGAACCAACAACCCAATTTCGCCAAGGTAAACTTAATTGCCTTTAATGTTTGTACTCAATTTAAACGGAGGTTCTCATATTGGAACAAAGCTTGGAGCAAAATGATTAAACTCAAAGCCAACGTACAAGGAAATTGATTCCAACAAACAGAGACCAAACTCCAACCGTCGACCTCCAACAGGACTTCGCCGGCGACCTCGAAATCATCCTTTTCACGTCCAGATCTGAACAACAAAACCCTCCAATTCGGGTGGAGATTGGCTGATTTGTGTGACTGTGCGGATTGGTTTTCAGGTGGTTTATAAACAGGTTTTCAAATCTGGTTTGCGTTAATTTTGGACGGCTACCTTTCGTGAAGAAGAAACCTGCTCGGAATTGATTCGTGAAGAAGAAAGCTGCTAGGAGTTAGATTCTTTGATTTTTTGTCTCTTCTCCTATCAAAGAAAACGACGGATCCTAGTTTTTTAGGTGTAAAAATGTACTGCCATTTTTAGAAAACGGCGGATTCAATGGGCTTTTAAGGTGTATGTTCCTCCATTGTTGTTTTCTTGATATGGTGATGAAGGACGTGATATATTAAGCTTAGGAAGAAAGAGTCACGGGTTGTCTTTTTGGACTCTCAAATTGGGCTTCAAAAATATGCAAAAATTGGGCAAAAAAGAATTGAGAATTCAAATTAAATACATATAAAACTCTACATTAATTTTGATAAACTATTAGTATTAAAATAATACTAACAATTAAAGTTGAAACTATTTTTGATATTTTCAAGAATTATATTAAAATAAAAATAGGCTTAAAGTAATATATCCCCCTAAAAATATCTAATACGCAAACTTAGTAGAGAAATGTAGAACAATTTTTGTAATTTCAATTTTTGTGGTTAAAGTTATGTAAAAGAGCCAAAATTAGTTGAAATAACTATATTAAGCCTAAATTAACTATTTTACGCTAAAAATTGGTAAAATTTCGGGGAGAGTAAAAAATCACGTGTCTACAGTATGCATAAGGTTCTTGCCATGTAGGAAGGTTCTCCACAGAACTTAATATACCCATGTGCCGAACAGATATTAGACAAATACCTGCACACTGTTTGACAATGTGCACTTTCAGGTGGTTCAAAAACATTGTCCACGTCTCTGTGTTTTCATTGGCACAAATAATAAAGGCAAGAGGAAATATCTGTCCATTAGCATCCACTGCCATGGCTATCAATAGCTTGATATCGTACTTTCCGTAAACATGGGTTCCATCTATGGATATTACGGGCCGGCAATACGGAAAACCATCAATGGCTTAAACGCACAGAACACGTAATAGAATATATATTCTGGTTTACCCGGACTCCGCTCAAGCTTCCATTCAACAACTGTTCCAGGGTTAAGCTGCTGCAGTGCAACCATGTACCTAGGCAGATCCGCAAATGACTTATCTCAGTTACCATAGACTATTTCAAACGCTTTTTTGCATCCAAGATATGCCTTTCTTTTAGTAATTGTGTGGCCATGTTTCTGGTGGACTATTGTAATGCACACTTTGATTTTATACCTTATGGACGCTATGATGTGCGGAATAAGTACAAGAGATATCAAGTCAATATCCAAGTTGAAGTGATTCCCTTTGAATGTGTCCATTTCGCATGTATGAGTGGAAATGTATTTACCCACTTTCCACATACCTGTCTTCTTCTTCGACACATGCAACATCCAGTCACATGGCCAAAACCACTTGCGACAAATAGCCTTGTATACCGTCGGACTTGACTCTGATACCTGCATCTCACGACACTCTTTAACATTATACATTTTACAAGCCATGCTTACGCGTGCTTTATCAGGAAAAAGCATCCCTTTTGCAAGCACCGTTGGTCTAGACTCATCTCATATTGCTGTCCAGATTTCATCAAAATCCCTTGTGAGAGCTTGCACATTCGGCACGGCTGGCAAGTTGTCAATATACAGAATCTCCTTTGAATGAAATGGCATTTCAAACTCGTACACTTTTCGTCTAGGGGGCTCTCTTAAAATCGGGTCCTTCTTCCTCATCCTCTTCATCACCATCCTCACGAGCAAATGGTGTCTCATCTCCCGATTCATCGGCATTGTTATCGTAATCACTGTTCTCTTCCTCACTCTGTGCATCTGCCATATCCTTATGCACTACGTCGTTTTTGGGCAATTGAGTGAGAACGGGTAGTTCAACTTGGTCGTTTTCACTGCACATTTAAACAAAAATATAAGCTACTAAATTAATAAATGCTTTACATATGGCTATATAATTTCACTTACAAGTCGTAATGTGATGACATTCCATGATGGACGTTTTTCATTAGGCGATGAATACCGGATGGGCCACATGTAAAATTCATATCCGGCCGGTACTCCCTATTAAATAAATGAGTGTTAATAAAAATTCAATACGCCAAAAATATACATAATTAACTCAATTGAAAATTGAAGTTTACCACTCTTCTTGTGAATTATGGAAAGCAGGGTATAAATTATTTTCTCGTTTCTCATTCACCGACGATGATAAGTTCAAATCAAGAGAAAGTCTTTCATCCGGAAACTGTCCGGCAAAACTGATCCAGAATAACCACCTGATGACTGAGGGTTATCTCTACTACGCACAACCTCGTTTTTTTGAACGTCTTCGACCTTCACGTACATTTCCAACATTGTGATTACAAGAATTCCCGGCATTCGTCCGGAGTCCTCAGGAAATCACTCAAAGTGTCATCATCGTCGATGTTAAACTCTGAGTAAAAAGAAACCCCTTGTAACAACGATATCAATGTTTTATACTCCATTGAAAGTGGCAATTTAACATTACAATTAGCAGGTAAACTGTAGCCCACAGAGTTATTCTCCATCACAACCTCACTCCCCCGATATAATGATACTCTTATTCTACGTTCTTCAGACATTTGAAAAAATACCGGAGAATTTAACAATAATACAAACCAACAAGAGTTAAAGAAAAATTTTGAATGAAGATATGCCATTCTTACAATGTTTATACATGAGATGGCTAGCCGGAAAGTTTTTTTTATGTATATAGCGCCACTAATAGTGGCTTCATGCGCTTTTGAATTATTGCCAACCAATTATTGGTGGGGTAAGGGAATAAGGGGTATGGCGCCAAGTGATGGCACCATATCTGTGCGTGTCAGAAAAAACATACGTAGAGCCACAATTGGTGGTGTCATATAGACGTGTCAGATAAAGTTGACTGTATGGCACTATAACTGATGGCTTTATATATATTTTGATCTCTGTTTTTTATATTTATTAACGTATTTTGAGTCAAAACCAATCACATTTTGATTCCGAACTCATGTTTGTTGTAGTTCTGAAAAGGAAAAAAGAAGAGTAATACTTTGGGTGAAACCCCAAAAACAGCAACTTCCAGTGGTCCATTCTTTACCATACTGACAAAAGCTCTCCATCAAAGTGTTAGTAGTGCTAGTCGAAGCTCACAGAGATACTTTCAGTACACCTTAGAAAAGGACTCACTCTCAGTACTTTGATAAAACTCACAAACAAAAAGAAAAAAGTTTTAACCTAAATAGCCGGCCACCCAATCGATTAAATTAAAAATAATCGACGAATGTATAATATATAATAAGTATGTACATAATTGTGTATAATTAGTTAACAAAAGCAAACAGTGAATTTGACTAGCTGAGTAATCCAATGAGACTCACAAAGGGAAAAAAAGTTAAACTAAAAATAGCTGGCGGATGTATAATATATATAAGTATATTAAGTATGTCCTTTGCGAAATTGTTAAAGTTGTTGTCATGTGATCACGAGATCACGGATTCGAGCCATGACACCTCTTGCAAAAAGACAGAATAAGCTAGTGTACAACAAACCCTGTGGTCTGGCCCTTTCCCCATCCCGCATATAACGGGAGCTTAGTGTACCGCACTATTTTTTTTAATATTAAATATATACGTAATTGTATATAATTAGTATCTAATGAATATATACTGACCAAGAAAAATAAATAATGAATTTAATCGATTATTGTGTAAAGATAAAAAAGAACAAGAAAAAGGAGAGTAATAAGAGAGACTGATGGCTGTGGCAAATGCAATGCATAGCTAATCAACAGTGCAATTTCTGAAGACTATTCTGACTATCATGTCTGTATGTCTGCTCTCTTGTTTCCAGCTTTATTTTTGCTGAATTCACTTTTAGATTCTATTACTACTACTACTATAACTACAACTACTACTGCTTCTGAATGACAAAAGGGACAACTCTATGGTTAGCATTTTTAAAAATAAGATAAGGTCAGGTGGCAGAACCCAACTTTTTTTTTTCAAGCACAATTTTGTTTTTATTTAATAATCTTAATTATTCTTAGTTATGTTGCTAAAGTGGTAAATGATCTAATCCTATTATGGAAAAATGACACTGTATAACGGATCTCGAAATAAAAGTAAAAAAAAGTATATTTTTTGTATATGTGTACATTTGTATGTTACAGTTAGACCTCTCTACCAATTTTCATGTTATGTTATAATATATGTCCTCTATAGTAACAATTCACTATAACATTCAAAAATATTCAGAACAAACGAGGCTATTAAAAGAGGTTCGACTGTATATATATTAATGATATAAATTTTATATACTTTTTCGACGAACAAATATAAATAGTTTTTAGTGTGGTGATAATATCCCTTTATCCTACCTTTGTAATATATTTTAACAACACACGAGATGAAATGACAAGCTAATAGAATTACACATGTTTACTGAATCCTTACTGGGATATATATTATCAAACACAATCAAATTTAATCAACTTATGAAGCTATTGACACTTCTGAATTTTAACATTAATGACAACCTGGTTTTACTATACACTCGGTGTCTTCATCCATTTGCTCCCCTAGAGAACATATGCACACAAAAACATACATGCAAAAGAAGCCAAAAAGTCACTAGTCAAATCTCAGTTTTTTGCTCTCATCATAAAAGGGGAAAAAATTTGAAAATGACACTTTATAATCGTTTCAAAATAATAGAAAAATATATATATATATTTTTTTAGTATTTTTGTATATATATATATATATATATATGTATGTATGTATTATGCATATTATATACAAAACTATATAAATTTTATATATTTTTTCGGCTAATGAATGCAAATAATTTCTGGCGCGGAATAAAAGTGAAAAATCCCCAAATAAGTTAGCCTCATTATAGCTAAGTCCCATTTCCATATAATTCATCATCAAGATTTCCTTCTATATAAAAAAAGAATCAGGATTTGAAATTTATAGGTTTTGAAATTACCATCAAACTCATAGCTCGATCATCGAAATTTATAGGTTTTGACTTACCATCAAACTCATAGCTCGATCGTCTTACTTACTGGTTGCAGTTACATATTTATACATCTTTGACGAATTTCCTACTACAAGTACAAGGTCTAAGAAAAAGCTACCGAATTGATCTGAACCCTTATCTAATAATCTAGCTCCACCCCTACTTCTACATCTTCGTCTTCATCTTCATCTTCCTCATCTCCTTCAACTTGATAATAAGAATTCTCACTATGTGGTGCATGTCCATCTCCAAAAGCTCTAACATGATCTTTAAGTGACCTTTTGTGCTTAAAATCTGAACCACAAATACAAAACCAAAGCTTACCACAATTCTTCTCATGAGTTCTCCAATCTCCTCTTACAGCAAAATTCTTCCCACATTTCCTACAAGTAAATGGTTTTGCTCCATGTTTTCTTTTGTAATGTGTTTGAAGAGTTCTAAAGTCTTTCAATGGCTTTGATCTTGGATGTTCTATGTTGTTTTTGCAACCTTCAGCACAACAATAACAAGGGAACCTTAACATTGAAGAAGCTGGTTTTGTCCCTTTTAGTGAATCTGGTCCCTTTCTATACTGTGATCCATGCCCCCACATATGCATCTAGTAATTAAAAATTTTGGTCAATAATTTAAGAATTTAACAAGTTGGACCAAGCAAAACTTTTTTTATAAACCAAACCATAAAATTTTATTACCTATTTTTGGTAAGTTGGGAATTCAGATCAGCAAGAGCTTGACTAAAAGTACAAGCTTCGGAATCAATTCATACATTAATGAGACAATAAAAAGACAAAATTTAAGAAGTTTCATGTAAACAAGAGTGGCCCTAGGGTTCAAGTGAACCATTATTTTCAGTTTAACCACTAGACGTATATGTGAAAATACATAAAAATATTAAGTTCCGAACCTATATATATTTTTAAAACAAATAAGATAATCTTGAACTCGTTATATTAAAATCCTGAATCCACCTCCGCATGTAAAGATGAGTGTATGCATGGTTATATATGAACAAGCACATCATATTACTAGTATATATAAGTGACAACCCTGTTGATATATATAAGCACATACAATAACAACAACAAAAAGCCAGTGAAATCGCACTTGTGGGGTCTGTGGAGGGTAGAATGTATATAGACCTTACCCCTAACCCGAGAGTAGAGAGGCACATGTAAAAAGAAAAAAAGTTATGAACTAATATTGCATATACAAGATCTTTGACATGAATAAAAGAGTATATATAGGCAGTTAAACCTGCATGTTGTTGAATCTGTTGAAAGTTTTGTTGCAAACAGCACAAGAAAATTGAGTAGGTCCAACAAGAATTTGAGCTGGTGTTGGAATCCAGTATTGTCCATTATTTGCTACTGAAACAATATCACCCCCTTTGTTTTTACTAGGGTTATTGTTGTTTGAACTTGTACCTGATGAATCAGTATGAAGAGCTGCAGTCACACCTTCTCCATAACTAGAATACTGATTATAATAACTCTGAAAATGGAATTTTGTAGTATTTTTTTGGCCAGGAGGACCAAGAGAAAGAACTGTAGAAAGTTCATCTTCTACTTCAGTTTCTAAACAGCCACTTTCACTAGAAGATAAGTATGTGATAGAATGAGTTTGCATGGTAATAATAGTGATAATTTTAGGGTTTTTTTTTGGTGGAGGGGAGAAAAGTGTAGTCTATGATTATGAGGAAGAAAGTTATGGAGAAGGAGACAAGCTATAAATAACAAGTTTTAAGAGTTATTGACCAAAGGGTAATAGCAAAAATAGGTGGTCTTGGGTTGGGGACTTTATGCTAGAATTTTGTTTTCTTTTGGCCAAAGGGAGAAGGCCAAAGATGCTAGTTTTTTCTTGTCTGTCTACTAACATTTCTTGGTAGGATGATTGGTATTGTTTCACCTTAATTAAATGTTTGGAATTCGAATTCAAAGAACTTCTTAATGATCGTTTTGTTTCCTTAATAAACTTACCTTGCACAAATCTGAATTAATCTAGCTAGTGAATTTCGAATATATACTAGTCGGTTTAAGTACTACACAACATTTTGAATGTATGCACTAAGGCGTTGTTTGGTTGGACACAAAAGGAGAGTCAATTCTAACATAAAATTGTGAAAAATTTGCCGTATGTTTAGCTCAAAGTTTTCATTTACTTTGGAATCATAAAACAATCAAACTAAATGGAGGGCCAATCATAGCATATCGTAATAAATCCAAAGACCAAGGAAATAAATACAAGAGATAGTAGATATTAGGCAAAGGGAGGAGGGTGGAGATCTTTTATTAATAATATTGGTTTGGTCTGCCTCTCCATGGAGAGGTGATGTATTATCCATTCTTTTAGAAGTAGGGGTGAAGAAGAAGAAGCAAGCCCCTTTTAGGGTTCATTCTCTTAGTATTTATAGCTAAGAGATCTGCCAGCTGGCGCCAAGGGGTTAAGACCACATAGAGAGGACGGCCTCGTAAGGAAGGCCAGGCCGTTGCCTTAGTTGTCAAATTTGATAACTACCCGATAATCTTGTGAATAAATGGCCATACCATTTATTAATCATAAATAGGCTTTAATAAATGCGTTGATCTCATTCATTATCATGAGGTCAAGTTTTGAATCATACAGTTAGTCCCTCCGCTTATTGAGGTCGGGCTCGGGTCGAGCTCGATGAGCGGATTCCGCCAATAAGCGTAGCCGTTTATGCGTTGGGGACGAACGTAGCCCTCTATTCTTCGAAAATGGCTGTAACCATTCATATTTTTAGAGATGGTCGTAGCCATTTTTACTTTAGAGATGGCCGTAGCCATTTTTCTTTTAGAGATGGCCGTAGCCATTTTTACTTTCGAGATGGTCGTAGCCAGGAGATGACCGTAGCCATTTTTTCTTTTAGAGATGGTCGTAGCCATTGTTTCTTTTAGAGATGGCCGTAGCCATTTTTTGCTTTAGAGAAGGCCGTAGCCATTTTTAATTTAGAGATGGCCGTAACCATTTTTACTTTTAGAGAAGGCCGTAGCCATTTTTAATTTGGAGATGGCCGTAACTATTTTTACTTTTAGAGAAGGCCATAGCCATTATTAATTTGGAGATGGTACGATTACGCTTGCTGCATATGAGAGTGCCATCATATGCATGGTGACGCATGGGGCGTGCTCGTGGTGTCCTGAGGCTGTTATGACCGTTCCACGGGGGATGTGCCGATTGACGGTCCAACGATCGTTCAATGATATCTGTCATAATGGTGCTCGTTACTGCAGGCCTGAACCGTTTTGCGGTTGGTCAGGTAGTCAATGGTGTCCTTTGGGATTCACGAGGGGCATTCATGTTTTGCCTATAAATAAGGGGTTGTAGTGCTCAGTTCTCACTTTTTCGATATCTGTCTAAGTGGAATTCTGATAGAGATAAGCTTTCAGATTATCTGGTTTTCACCCTTTGTTGATCCATTCTTCGTCGTTTTCATCGGATCTTCATATTCTCTTATTTTTCCAGTGAATCTTACCATCTTATTTTTGTTATATTGAGAATGGCGAGCAGTCCCCGTTCTAATGTAGCTCCGGTGGTGGTTGTGGTGGCAGAGGGTCCATCTACGGTAGTGGGAGCCATCGACTTGCCGACTGTTGATCGGTTCCTATCGGTGACCGATATTCTTTCCCTGCCCGGCGGTTCGGCGATCGATTTTACCGACCCCAAAGGAGAAGATCAAGTGGATAAGGCCCCATTGATGGGGGAAGTCGGCATTGGTCAACTGAGGGAGCAGTGTGGGATTCCACGCTTTGTCGACAACGTCCTGGCCAGGAGCGGTGACAGGGTGCATATCGACCACCGAGGGTACTACGTCTTCTATGCCTATCCTTCAGGCTGGGATTTAGGCTTCCTCTCCCCATGTTGGTGGTGGACCTTTGCCGCTATTACAGGGTGTGCCCTGGTTAGCTCGTCCACTCTTGCTACAAATTATTGGCGATGCTGATTAAATATGCAGATTTGGCACGGAGGGAAGTACACTGGGGCACGTGTTGACTCTATACACCCCTCAGAAGGTACGTGGTACTATGATTCGGTTGGTCCCCCGTGGGACCGACGGCTTAACAACGGCGCTCGATGACGAGGTCGTTATCCGTCCTTTCGAGTATTTCTTCTAGATCAGGACCGAGCACCTGGTGGCTTGCGCCACTGATTTCCCGGAGGAGTGGAACCATGCACGTAAGTTTCTTTTATGCTGGCCTTGATTTATTTTGGGCTAAGAGTTCTTCTTTATGTTTATACGTAACGATCTTCTTTTTGTGCCTTAGCGGGAGGTGTGCCACCGACGCCAATTTCAGGCATTCGCAAGTGGGTTGAGGCCGTGCTCCCTGTTACAACGGGGATTCGCACGTGGGCATCTTTCTAGGAGCCCCATGGCCGCAGGCCGGCTGCTGTAAGAATCTGATTTGTTAATTATTGCTTTTTCTTCGTAGTCCTTAGTTCCTCTAACCTAACCCTTTTTCTTTGGTTGGTCAGAACGATCACGGCGTAGGAGGGATTCTCAGCTTTCTTTCCGCAGGCCGGGGGCGACTGCCTGAATGATCATAATGTCGGTACCTCATCCGGTTCTGAGGGCGACTTCGGTGGGTCTTCAGCTGCACCCTCTCCGGTACGACCCGTGCCCCAAGTTGAGGAGTCTCCAAGGGTCGTATGTTGCAGGGCGGAGCAATCGCCGAATGGAGATGAAGAAGAAAATGAGAGGCCGCTGGATCAACGCAGGGTGGCGTTTACCCCGACCCTTCCGGTGGTGATCAGTCTATATTCTTCGCCGTCGCCGGATGAGGGGGCGCAGCGGACCTCGCACCAGAAGGTGAGCACTCTGTGGGGGTTGCCCGGTTGTCTTAGGCCAAGGTGATACAGTCGCTTCGGCGGCTCAAGTTTCTATTCCTGTTGCTGCAAGGGAAGGTGGTTCCTCGGCAGCTCTTTTGGTGGAGATGACAGGCGTCAACGTCACGGTCAATGTTAGCGCATCCACATCTCGGGCGGCGGAAGCTTCAACTTCCAAGGAGGCAGGAGGAAGGGGAAATTCAGGAAAGGGGGATGATTCAGAGTCCGATATGGATCCCCAGGACATCCATCTTGCTCAGGAGGGTTATTCCCGCTCGGCCGTGTAGGCTGAAGGGGATTATCATTATTTTGGAGATTTCTAATGGCCTGAACCTGTTGCTCGAGGAGGAGAACCTAGTGACGATTGTCGGGGTCCTATGCTCGGAAGCGAAGAGCACGTTCGTGAGGGTCATTTCGAACGTCGGACTAATGGGCGAGGTGGCCGCCCTAAGTATAAAGGTATGTGCAAAAACTTTGGTTTGTTCTCTTTCTTAGCATGTCTTCTCGTGCTAACTCTCAGTCTGTTCATTGTAGACATTTTTGCTGGAGGTGGAGAGAATTATGCGGGCTAATGCTCGTTCGGTGATTTTTGTGCGGCTGTTAGGGAAGTATCGCCGCTACCGTGACCGGTGTCGTGGCTTGCTTGAGCGCATAAGGAACGACCCGCAGAACCGGGAGTTGGTAGAAGAGCTAGCACGGAGGAAGCTTCGCTTGCAACAGACCCTCAGCAGGGTATCTACTCTTGAGGAGCAGCACCGCCAGGCGAACAAAGGGGTGGATGTTGAGAGGAGGGCAGCTGCCGAGAGGGAGCGCCAAAATCAGGCTGCAGCGGCGGAGGCTGCTGAGGCTTATACCAGGCAGGCGACTGCCCTAGAATCTTAGGCCGCCACTTCAAGGAGGCAGGAAGAGGACGCCCAGGCGAGGGTTGAGGCACTGCATGCGACCAACCGTGCCCAGGAAAGGAGCGTGGATTAGAGAGGGACGCCGCTGCTTTTCGAGAATGATCATTAGAGGGGCGCATCGCCGTCTGCGATGGGGATGCCCGTACTGTGGCGGATCTGATTGCGGCATTGGAGGCCGAGAACCAGCGCCTGAGGGATCAGGCCGCTGCTTTTGGTCCTGCTCACGAGATTTGTACGTATGTCGAGGCTCAGCTCGACGTGTACTGGCAGCTGTAGGAGGCTGGCATCGTGTCTGAAGCCACTTACGAGGAGGCACGCCAAAAGGCTCGTGAAGCCCGTCTTGACTGTGGTTTTGATCCCTCTACCCCGCGGGAAGATAATGGCGCTATAATGCCGAGGGGGGCGCCAAGTGAAAAAACTTATAATGTTTGTTAGTTTTTGTTCTTTTTTTTTCAGGTTTTTCTATGCTGCCCTTGGGCCAATGTAATTGGGGGTAACCCCGTGTAAATAATTCGAATATATGAGGGCTTCTTCTTTTCTGTTTGTTTTGTGTTGAATACATTATATATATATATATATATATATATATATATATATATATATATATATATATATATATATATATATATTTAATGCCTGTTGCAAGGGTTTTGCTTTATAGTTCTTCTGGTGGGCATGTTAATAGTCTCAACCGGTTAAGTGATTTCGACCATTGTATAACCGACCCTTCGCCTTAGGAGGCGATTGATGTGGATGGTCTTGGCCATAGATAGACGTTCTTGGTCTTCACCTTCCTCCACTTGGGGGAGTGGGTTGTAGTCGTGCCTGGGTAGTGGCGGCACATAGCCTTAGTCCCAGTTAGAGCTTAGTTGAACTACTGGCCGTGGTAAGGTAAATCATGGCCTTGTAATTCGACTTGGACAGAACTTTGCACGGGTCAACACTTAGTTTGAATTAGTCATACTTACTTGAACGGCGGGGCGCTTGGCCCGACCTGGGGTTTGTCTATGGTTGAGTTTGCGGCTTTTGTGACGGAGGCGTGTATCCTGAGTTTTGGTTCGCCTCATAGTTGAATTCTTTTATACTTCACAGTGGTGGAAGAATTTGGCCCGACACCTAGTCTAACTCGTAGTCGGACTTTTGGGTGAACGCACGTAGCCTTAGATGTTGTTCAACAGTAGTTGAACCTTTGTAGCATTCGAAGGCGCGTAGTCTAAGTCCTAGTTCGACCTTAGTTGAACTTTTTGTGTGAAGGTACATAGCCTATACTGCCGTTCAAACCGTAGTTGAAGTTTTATGTGAGGGAGCACAACCTGAGTCCCAATTCGGCCGTAGAACTTTTATAGTATTTGAAGGCGCGTAGCCTGTGTCGAAGGCGCGTAGCCTGATGAGTCCCAGTTCAACTGTAGTTGAACTTTTTGGGTGAAAGTGCGTAGCCTGAATTGAAGGCACATAGCCTGAACTGAAGGCGCATAGCCTGAATTGAAGGCTCGTAGCCTAAACTAAAGGCGCATAGCCTTAACTGCCGTTCAACCGTAGTTGAACCATTGTAATATTTGAAGTCGAAGGCACATAGCCTGAGTCCTAGTTCAACCGTAGTTGAATCTTTATGTGAAGGCACGTGCCTGTATTGCTGTTCAACTGTAGTTGAACTTTTATAATATTTAATGGTGCGTAGCCTGTGTCGAAGGCGCATTGCCTGAGTCCCAGTTCAACCGTAGTTGATCTTTTTGGGTGAAGGCGCGTAGCCTGAATTAAAGGTGCATAGCCTGAACTGAAGGCGCATAGCCTTATCTGAAGGCTCATAGCCTGAACTGCCGTTCAACCGTAGTTGAATCATTGTAATATTTGAAGTCGAAGGCACATAGCCTGAGTCCCAATTCAACCGTAGTTAAATTTTTACGTTAAGGCATGTAGCATGTATTGCTGTTCAAGCGTAGTTGAACTTTTATAATATTTGAAGGCGTGTAGCCTGTGTCAAAGGCGCATATCCTGAGTTCCATTTCAACCGTAGTTGAATCTTTATGTGAAGGCGCGTAGCTTGTATTGCTGTTCAATCGTAGTTGAACTTTTATAATATTTGAAGGCGCGTAGCATGTGTCGAAGGCGCATAGCCTGAGCCCCAGTTCAACCGTAGTTGAACTTTGTGGGTGAAGGCGCATAGCCTGAACTGAAGGCGCATAGCCTGAATTGAAGGCTCATAGCCTGAATTGAAGGCGCATAGCCTAATCTGCCGTTCAACCGTAGTTGAACCATTGTAATATTTGAAGTCGAATGGACATAGCCTGAGACCCAGTTCAACCGTAGTCGAACCTTTGTGATTTTTCCACATAACCCGCTTCGAGCTGGGGGTTGGGATTTGCTTCTGGATTTAGATCTTGCACATCTTACGCTTGTGGCCTTTTTGACCGGCTCGCGTGGGTCACCCCATTAGAGATCTCGGCTACAGAGATGCTTTAGTGTTGTCCCCCCTTTTGACAAGATCCCGTGTGGAAAAGGGTGAGGTACCTTAGGCCTATTTTCCTCATAGGGATGGGGGATCTGCTGCTTCTTCTTCTTCTTCTTCTTCTTCTTTTTCCTTTTGCTCGTTCGGCTAGGTTGTTCATTTTCCTTTCTCTGTCTAAGGATAAACTACGTGATTATTCTATGAAATCCCCATAGACGGCGCCAAATTACTTAGCTCAAAGTTTTCATTTACTTTGGAAGCATAAAACAATCGAAATAAATAGAGGGCCAATCATAGCAGATCGTAATAAATCCAACGATCAAAGAAATAAATACAAGAGATAGTAGATATTAGGCAAAGGGAGGAGGGTGGAGATCTTTTATTAATAATATTGGTTTGGTCTGCCTCTCCATGGAGAGGTGATGTATTATCCATTCTTTTAGAAGTATAGGTGAAGAAGAAGAAGCAAGCCCCTTTTAGGGTTCTTTCTCTTAGTATTTATAGCTAAGAGATATGCCAGCTGGCGCCAAGGGGTTGAGACCACATAGAGGAAACTCCCTCGTATGGACGGCCAAGCCGTTGCCTTAGTTGTCAAATTGGATAACTACCCGATAATCTTGTGAATAAATGGACATACCATTTATTAGTCATAAATATGCTTTAATAAATGCGTTGATCTCATTCATTATCATGAGGTCAAGTTTTGACTCATACACCGTACAATATATATATATATACTAATTATTGCATTTATGTGTTTTCTAAATAATTATGTAAAATGCTTGGTTTTTAGTGTAAACTATGTATTATGTTTCTCGATATTAGTGGCAAAATGGATAAAAGAACGATTATCCATTCATTTTATCTACTAAAAATGGGCTGGATAATAAACTATTTAGAAATGGATTAAATATGAATAAAATTTATATTATCCACTGAAACAAATGAGGCTTAAGTGCCATCCACCATACCAAGCTTCATGGGTTCTAAACAAAAGTTATCCAAGCTTCAAATTTCATACCAACGGAGAAAAAATGGGCAAAATATAGAATCAATCGATCGGTCAAAACTTATTACATTCGAGAGCCATATATATATAAGGAATTAACTTTTCTTTTTAAAGTTGTCCTTGGAGTAAAGAATTGTTTATTATATTTTTAGTTTATAAATTAAGATTAATATGCTCAATATTATTTTTAATCAATGCTAAAAAGTGAATTTTTTATTATATGTAAAAATAACAAAAAAATCAATTAATGTAAAATGGAAGAAGTATGTTTCTTTTAAAATAAAAAAAGGAAATAGTGCACCAAATAAGATGCTCGATTCTAAAATTCTTTAGGCCTTGTCATTTCTTATCTCTAGCTGCTTCCTCCTCCGCTTTCTCTCTCCATATTTATGTGTTCTCTTATGAAAGGTTGTATCATGCAACATTGCAAACACCGTAGATTCTGCATCCTAGACCCCCCCCCCCCCCCCGGGTACCTTTGTTTCACTCTATGTGCCAATGAATTATAAAATATTGATTTTTGAAGTTAGACGAAATTTAAGAAAAATAAGCATTATTTTATTTCATTGTCCATTTCAAAGTAAAAAAAATAAAAATTGTGCAAAATTCAGTCCACAACAAGTAATGCTTCTTTTGCAGAGAATCACGATTTGATAAAAGAAGAACCCTATGAGTTCTTATTTGTTCCTATAACAAACTTAAGTTAATATATTGATAATTAGAGCAACGGACTAAATTTCAAACCAAATATTTTTATACTTAAAATGATTTTTTGTATGAATAAAGTATCTACGCAAAAATTATTAGGTTTGCAGGAACCATAACCTTTGCACTAGCTAAATCCTCTTCGGGTTTGAGGGCTAAAATAAAACATAAAGTATAATGTTAGAGGTAGATCTAATAAGAAATTAAAATGGGGGTAAATAACTTATTTTCGACGACAACAGAGGGGTGATATGACCCTTTTCCTTGCATCAATTTAGAATGACCAATTGTGACAAGTTGTTAATTATCCTTTTTAGTTTACAAATTTCACTTATTATATCAAGTTATTTATAGTTACCTTTTATTGATTTGATAGTTGAAAAATTCGTTTGCACGGTCGGTATTTAGAAAGTTAAGACACATACAAATGAATTTAAATAATATACACAGACTATTAAAATCCAATGATAATATAAAAATACGTCAAATAAACGACATGATTGTATATGAACGGGAGCCTTAGCATAACTGGTAAAATTGCTGTCATGTAACCAGGAAGTCACGGGTTCGAACCATGGAAACAACCTCTTGCAGAAATATAGGATAAGGCTGTGTACTTTAGATTGTTGTAATCCGACCCTTCCCCGAACCACTCGTATAATGGGAGTTTAGTGTACCGCGCTGAAACGACATGATCCGGCATATCAGAAGCTAGTGGAAAGAAAGCATTGACGAGAAGGAGAAAAGGTCGAATAGGGAGCAGTATAAGTTGGCTAGGAAGGAGGAAAAGTTACCGGTTACAGTGGCTAAGAATAGAACATTTAGTCATTTATATGAAGAACTTGAGGGTAAAGACGGGGATAAAGGCTGTTAAGGCTAGCCAAGATGCGAGAGAAAGGCCCGTGACTAGGACCAAGTGAAGTGCATTAAGGACGAAGAAGGTAGAGTTTTGTTGTATGAGGCGAATATCCGTCGGAGATGGCAGACTTACTTCAACAGTCTTTGAACGAGGATGGGAACACAGACACTGTCCTAGGTGATTTGGGATCCTCTGAGAGTCGCAGCGACTTTGGGCATTGCAGGCGGACTAGAGTTGAGGAGATTGTGAGGCTATGCGTAAGATGATCAAGGGGCAGAGCGACCAAGCAAGATGAAATTCCGGTAGAGTTTTGGAAGAGTGTGGGAAGGATGGGCTTAGAGTGGCTTACTAGATATTTAATGTCATTTTTAGGATGAAAAAGATGCCCGAAGAGTGAAGATAGAGTACGATGGTTCTTGTGTACAAGAATAAGGGTGATATCTAAATTGCAAAACATATTAGGGTATTAAGCTGCTTAGTTATACTATGAATGCGTGAGAGAGGGTAGTGGAGCTAATGGTGAGGAGAATGGTGTCTATTTCTGAGAACCAGTTTCCTTTTATGCAGAGCGTTCGGTCAGGAAGTCATTCACCTTGTTAGAATTTTGATGGAACAATATAGGGAGAGGAAGAGAGACTTACATATGGTGTTTATCAATTTAGAAAAGGCTTACGATAAAATCTCGAGGGAGATTCTGCGGATATGTTTGGAGGCTAGAGCAGTACTTATGGCCTACATTAGGGTGATTAAAGACATGTATGAAGGAACAAAAACTTGTGTGAGGATAGTGGGTGGGGTCTCAAACCATTTTCCTGTCATGATGGGGTTGCATCAGGGGTTAGTACTCAACCCTTTTTTGTTTGCCCTGACAATGGACGTACTGACTCGCCACATACAAGGGGAGGTATTATGGTGCATATTATTTGCAGACGATATTATTTTGATTGACACGAAAAGGTGGTAACGCGAGGGTAGAGGTATAGAGATAGACCCTGGAGTTGAAAGGTTTCAAGCTGAACAAATACGAAGGCATAATACTTGGAGTGTAAGTTTAGTGGTACTACTCAAGGAGTGGAAGGGGAGGTGAGGCTGGATTTACAAGCCATCCCTAGGAGAAGAGTTTTAAGTACCTTGGGTCTATTATACATGGGGATAGGGTGATTGATAAAGATGTCACACATTGTATTGGGATGGTATGTATGAAATGGAGAGTTGCTTCCAGTGTTTTGTGTGACAAGAAAGTACTACCAAAACTTAAAGGTATATTTTATAGAGCGGTGGTCTGACTGACTGTGTTATATGTGGCTGAGTGTTGGCCAGCTAAGAGTTCTCATTTTCAGAAGATGAAGGTAGCAAAGATGATGATGTTGATATGGATGTGTGAGCAGTATACTAGATTAGATAAGATTCGAAATGAAGTTATTCGGTACAAGGTGGGTAAATGACCCCAAGTAAGGACAAGATGCGGGAAGCACGACTTAGATGGTTTGGACATGTAAGGAGGAGAAGCACAAATACTGCAATAAGAATGTGTGAGAGGTTGACATTAGAAGGCCTTAAGAGAGGTAGAGGTAGGCCGAAGAAGAGTTGGGGTGTGGTGATTAGGCATAACATGGCGCATCTATAGTTGACCGAGGACATGGCTCGTAATAGGAAGGTATTGAGGTCTAAGATTAGGATACAAGGTTAGGTAGTCTTGATTATTCATACCAGTAGTGTTAGTACGCACTCTTGCATTTGGTTGGTAGTAGGCTTATTAATTTGAATACCTATTATTTTTTCTTTTTTTACTATCTTGTTGTATATGCTGCTTTTTACATAATTTTTCGGTGTTGTCCCGTCTTTTTTCTTGTTATTATTGTGGTACCTATTCTTGCCTGAGCCGAGGGTCTATTGAAAATACCTCTCTACCTCTATAAATGTAGGTGTAACATCTGCGTACACACTACTCTCCTCACACTCCATTATACAAGATTATACTGGGTATTTTATTGTTGTTTATGAATACATAAAACTTAAACCCTATACATACATACATATATATATATATATATATATATATATATATATATATATATATATATATATATATATATATATATATATATATATAGAACATTCCGCTTGGGGGGTTTAAGACAAGAGGGGTTGCTCTGATGGTAAGCAACCCCCACTTCCAACCGAGAGGTTGTGAGTTCGAGTCTCCCCAAGAGCAAGGTGGGAAGTTCTTAGAGGGAAGGATGCCGGTGATCTATTTGGAAATAGCCTCTCTACCCAAGGGTAAGGGTAAGGTTTGCGTACACACTATCCTCCCCAAACCCCACTAAGTGAGATTATACTGGATTGTTGTTGTTGTTGTTGTCCGCTTGAGGGTTTTGTGGGTTCTTTGGGAGGGGGGGAGTGTGGGGTTAGAGAGGTGTAGAGAGGAGATGTAACAGTGCAAAACGTGAAGTCATCACAATGAGACATTACATGACCAAATCTAAACAGCATCAAAGAAGCCTTTATTCAACTAGATGAATAGCCTTTCATGAGAAATCACTAGTTGATTTGACGGCATTGTAAGTAGTAGAAAACTCTGACTAAAATTTACTCCAGCATAAAGTTCTCTACCTTTATTTAACCTCAACTTTTTTAACTTCTTTTAGTACGTTCAATATGCATGGGAACTGTAAATATATTATGATGCCTTTAATTCGTTTTTTGATAGACTTGACTTGACTGAACTTACAAAATGCTTGTTTTTGGCCAGAGGTTTTTAAGATTTATGCAGAAGCTTGTTGGAATTCGGAAATTAAGGTTTTGAAAATGAACATCTTTTTTGTCCATTCTGTTCAATATAACTTAATTAGGATTCTATCCATAATCCATTAGCCATAACTCGGAAATTTTATACCTAGCTAAAAAGAAAATCATGTACCATTATCTGCAAATATTATTGAGAAAATGACACTGTATACCACCTTTACAAATTACAGCCGAAAAAATAGTTTTTTTTCTCTCTTTCATATATATATATATATAGAGAGAGTGTGTGTGTTGTATTATACAATTTTTTAAAATATATTTTGTATGTTATATACAAAAATTATATAAATTTTATACACGAAATAATCCATTGGCCACAATTTGGACTTTTTATACCGGAAAAACTGTAATCCTAGATTAACTTAATTAGAATATATTCTGCAACATTTATTAATATAAGTGAGATCAACTGAACTCCCTTATAGAAACGAACTCCTTGGACCTTAGCATTAAACTCAAGTCTCTATTTTGAAAAATGGTTAAGAAGTAAATAGAGTGAGGTCATAAGTAAAGTGTATGAGCCAAATACATACGCATCCCGTTAAATTTGGTCCAATATTTTATTTTGGCACTCTATCTAACTCTTGTTCTATTTTGGCACACTATCTAACTCTTGTTTTATTTTGGCACTTTAATTTCATTTTTTTTTGTTCCACTTTAACACAAAAATTTTTCTCCCAAGCAAAAATGTAGCACGTGCAAATATGCAGCTGCTACCCCCACCCCCATCCCACTGCCCCCCACCCCCCCGCAAAATTTTATTTTAAAACTTTTTTTTTGCAATTTTAAATTATTTTGTGTTTTCATTTTTTCTGCCCACATCCCGGGGGTAAAATACTTTTTAAATATATTTTGTGTAATAGCTGCGGGTTCAACTGATGCGGAGTAAAAATTTATATGTTAAAAAATAGATATGAACCCATAATATTTAAATATATTAATGGGTTCTTTTATTCCACTTTTACACAAAAACTTTTATCCCAAGCAAAAATACAGCATAGACAAATACCCAGCTGCTACCCTCACCACCCGCATTTTTTTTGTAATTTTAAATTATTATTATTTTATTTTTTCTATCCCCTCCCGTGGATATATATATATATATATATATACACTATAATAACTACGAGTTTAACTGAACTGATACATTTTGACGCGGAGTAAAAATTTATTAAAATTTTTAAAAAAATAAATATAAACCCATAAATGAAGCAATATGTTTTAAATTATGGATCAGCATCAACGTTGGAAGTATGAAAAATAGTCTTCTTTTGTGTCAAAGTGGAACAAAAGAAATGGGGTTGGAGTGCCAAATGGAACATAGTTGAGTTAAAGTGCCAAAATAAAAAATTAAGCCAAGTTTAATGAGATGTGTGTAATTGATAGTTGAAGTTGGCTGAAGAATGGTCCCTGTCACGCTTATAGGGGGAGGCAAATTACACACTAAATATAGTGAGCTTTTGTGTTAAAGTGAAACAAAGAAAATAAAATTGAAGAACCAAAATGGAACAAGAGTTTCGTTAAAGTGCCAAAATAAAATATTAGGCCAAATTTAATTGGCCGTGTATATATTTAGCCTTTAAATATTGATTTGGCTACAACCACATGCGCTTAATTGATTCTTTGGATTTTCTATGCATGACTGATTTTTCCGTTAACCAATTCTAATTCTAATTTTCTTGCATTTAATTTAAATATGATTTCACATATATGGTTGATACCACTTCTATGATATTGGCTTCGTACAATAATAACAATAACTACACCTCAATCCGAGTTGGTTGGGATTGCCCGTATGAATTCTCAATATCCTAAATATTATTAATCCATACGAAGAATTATATAACACTATAGATTCTCTAATATACTCGTGATTATATCTCTCGTGTACTAAAATATCTTATTGTAAGCACTCGGCTTCTAGTTGGTATCATCTTTAAAGAATTTTCAAAGTTTCTGTCGGTCGCTAGATCTATCTACTTTAGAGCCTAATAACTCTAACTTGCCTAATTATACAATTTGTATCAACTATATATGATAGTATATACAAAGGATACGACGTGTATCGATTATATTTATATAGCGCAACGAATACAACTAAGGCGAAATATAGAAAAATAAATGTTCTTGTTGAGATTTGAATTCAAGACTTTCGCTAGTTAAGCAAGCGCTCTAACCAAATAAGCTATAAGAGCTTGTCACTCTCTAGTTCCAGACTTTAGTGCAAGCTAGAAGGACTTACGCTGTTGGATGTTGCTCAGTCCTGCTATAACTTAACAACCAAAAAGCTCTGCGTCGAACTTTAGCTCCTTCGAGTTGGCCACGAAATAGAGAAAAACTCGTGATTGGTGTGGAGGGGAGGATCTATTTATGATATAGGTCAAGAAAGAGTCGTCTCATTTCCTTACTTCTTTCTAATTTATTCACTTCAAGACTGGTTCTTAACGCCGCGTAACGTCATCTTCAATCAACCTCCACCGTACTGAATGCGACCACTAAAGAACTGCTTATACATTATTTCATGAATTTGTTATAAAATTCAAATATAATATGAATAGTAAGTTTGTTGAAAGTATAATTACAAATAATAAATACAATATAAATATTTAATGTGTCGCGTAATTTTTCCTTTATCAAAATGGATTAGGCGCAAAACTAGATAAATGGGAAAAGAGACTAGTCTAGATTTGTTTAAGCCCAATTGGATAACAAACCATTTCTCTTTTGTTATTGGGCGGGGGCACTAAGGCCCAAGATGGATGGCCCACATAGTCAGCCCAAAATAAAAGAAGAATTAATCTAAATAGTCGCCAATCAAATTTTTTAAACTAAAAAAGCTGATGAATGTATAATATATGTATAATATGCATATAACTGTATATAATATCAACAGCTTTTAGATCACGCATTTGTATGTATAATTAAAATGGTTGTTCTAGTTTCAACTGTATGGCATTAGCTGAATAGTCATATCTCTCAAGTAAAACAGCATTATAAAAAATTATTACATCCTCAAGTTGACTTTAAAAATCAAACTCATCCTCCAACTTTGAACATTTATTATTTTGCTCCTCATATCAAAGGTGACTTCTTAAAATACCTATTTTACCCTCTATAATTTTTATTTCTTATTTTTATTATTTAATATAATGATATTTTTTTATTTTAAATTATATTATCAACTTTCCTATAGACAAATTAAAGAAAATTTTTTGAAACTAAAAAAAAGTGAGAAGTACTAGTGAAACATATAAGCTAATGACGTCCAATAGTGAAATAAATGAGAAAAATAAAAAAGTTATAACAAATAATTTAATCGTATCGTAGTTATTAATAGCAGTCAACACTCAATCTATTTACAAAATAAAGAACAAAAGAGCTAAATTTTTTATAAAGTATACAATAAAAGTAATAAAAAATAATTGGCGAAAATAGAGGTAAATTTTATAATAATATTGCAAAAATTGTCTATTTACTCTGTGACGCCCGGTAAATTTTATTTTTATTTTTAGAACTATGATATTCGGAAGTGAATTTGAGTCCTCAATAAGGACCATTGAGTTATTGGCTAGAGGTCAAATTTACAATTTACACAAGTGGTTGCCTTTATAAGAGATTTTGGTTAATTCCTAAAGGTTTAAAAATAGGCCAGACCCATTATTCCTTTGCTGGCAACGTTGAGAAGCCTAAGGTGGATATATATATATATATATATAGATATAGGGGGTGTCTTTGTTTATTTAAGAAAAGAACACAGCCAGAGAAGGGTTTTGGGAAGATGAACAACGGCGCATTTCCAAGGGGAAACTGGAGGGATTATTGTGTTTTCTTTCTGTCGTGAAATCATTAAGGAATGGATTGATAATTAAAGAAAAGTTACTGCTTGGTTGCCTGGTTCGTCCAGTAGCTAAGAGGCATCGGTCCTCCGAATTGAAATTTCAGCAACCGCCTAAAGATTAAGACCAGTGGAGACCGTTTGATTGGTGTTTTGAACGTTACAAGGTTAAGGGACTTCATGCTAGCAAGTTAAGTGAGACATTAAGCTTTGAATACTTGTTTTTTGAAAATTCCGTTTAAAAATATGTTTTTTCTGCCTGGTTCATGTGTTGGAACAAGCGTGCGCATGGTAGAATCGGTGACCGTTGACCAGCCACAAATACATATTATTTTGTAAAAAGCTAAAATTATTTAATGAGTGATTTTTGATGTGGTGTCTTTGTTGGAAGAGGATTGCTATTAATATTTGGAGGGAGGCTTTTAGGCTAAGGGAATTTTGGAAGAGTAGAAAGATTTTGGAGAAGAGAAACTTTTATTACTCAAACTTGTTTTTGATTTTTTTAGCTTGATACAAAATGAGCAATCCTACACCTATTTATACTTGGCCACTTCCTCAATCAATGGCCAAAATTTATCCAACACAACTTTAATCTAATGGCTACAAATCACCTTCTACACAATTCTACAAAAATATCCACTCTCTAGATCACTCCATACTTATCTATATCATTCTACTATTCTAAAGATATTTCTAGAGCACATTTCTAGACACATGGGCCAAATGGGCTCACTTTCTAGAAAATAAGCTAATTGGGCTCTTTATTTTTCATAATTTCTTAAGCCCAAATAATTATTACAAAATCAAGTTTATTTTTATTTTCAACACCCCCCCTTAAACTTGATTTGTTATTCCAAGCAAATTTCTTAACTTGATGAAGTCCTCTTGCTTGAGTGGCTTGGTGAAGATATCCGCAACTTGGTCTTTGGACTTCACGTACTCTACTTGTATATCCTTTCTTGTGATGCACTCTCTTATGTAGTGTCAATATGCTTGCTTCGATCATGGAACACCGGATTTTTCGCCAACGCCAACTTATTATCCACGCAAATTATAGTTGGATCTTCTTGTGGCCATCCGAGCTCCTTTAGCAAACTTCGCATCTAAATTGCATGACATACACAGGAAGTAGCGGCAACGTACTCAGCTTCACATGTGGATAGAGTGACAATTGGTTGTTTCTTGGACATCCAAGTGAAGGCGGTATCTCCCATGAAGAACACGAAGCTCGTGGTACTTTTTCTATCATCAATGTCTCCGGCCCAATCGCTATCGCTATAACCAACAAGCTTCGCCTTGTATCTTTCGATTTCTCCCTTACAGTTTTTCTTTGCCTTGTACACCCACTTGACGTCGACCGTCTTTTGCCCTTTGGGAAGTGAAGTCGGCTCCCATGTGTCGTTCTTTTCGATGGACTAGATCTCCTCATCCATTGCATCTCGCCATTTCTTACTTTGTACGGCTTCTTCAAAGGTAACTGGTTCACAATCAGCAAATAGACAAAGAAGAGTTAGGTCCTCTAACCTTTCATTGTCTTCATAAATGTCTTCCAAACTCCTTGCGCGTTTCTCGCTCCTTTCATTCAGAAACGATGGTGGCGAGTCATCTTGAACTGTTGTTGGCGAGGTAGGTGGAGTAGTTAGCTCTCGCTGGGCATCCTCTGCTGTAGATCTTTGTTCTTCTTCTTCGGTTGGAATAATGGAATTAAAGTCCTCGTGAGAACCAAAATTCCATTCTCCTTTTTCATCAAACTCCACGTCCCGACTTATCACATATAATTTGTAGCCTTTGGAGTTGGAATCATACCCGATAAAGATGAACGCCTTACTTTTGTCATCGAGCTTGCTCCGTGTCTTGTCAGGTACATGTGCGTATGCTTTGCTTCCAAAGACTCTTAGATGGGAGATTCCTGGCTTCCTTCCACTCCAAGCTTCTTGTGGTGTCTTTCCCCACACGCTCCTTGTTGGTGATCGGTTGAGTAGATAGACTGCACACGCTACTGCTTCGGCCCAGAATTCCTTTGGTAGCTTCTTGCTCTTTAGCATACGCTGCACCATGTCTAGAATTGTCCGGTTCTTCCTTTCCGCCACTCCATTTTTTGGGGGGACCTTGGTACCGTTAGTGGACGCCTTATTCCATGCTCCTCGCAAAAATTCTGGAACTTTCTAGAAGTGAACTCGCCTCCACGATTGGATCTCATGGCCTTTATGTGTAGTCCACTTTCTTTCTCCACTGCCGCTTTGAATTTCTTGAATACTTCAAATGCCTCCGATTTTTGCTTCAAGAAATACACCCATGTCTTTCTAGAAAAATCATCAATAAATAGAAGGAAATAGTTGCTTTTACGGAGGGAGCTTGGCTTGATAGGACCACATATGTCGGTATGTATGAGCTCCAATGGCTTTTGGGCTCTCGAGCTTGACTCCTTTGGAAAACTCTTCCGAAATTGCTTTCCGAGTAGGCATCCTTCGCACAATTGATCGGGGTGGCTAATGGATGGTAGTCCTCGCACCATGTCCTTTTTGGATAGTAGCTCCAAGCCTCCAAAATTCAAGTGTCCAAATCGAAGATGCCAAAGCCAAGATACATCTTTGTAGCAAGCTTTAAGACACTTTGCAACATCATTTTGAATGTTCAATAAGAACATTCTATTTTTGGACATAGGCACCTTAGTGATTAAATTATTTTTATTATCTGTTATGGAAAGACTATGATCTTTCATGTGAATGTCATAGCCCTTCTCTAAGAGTTGCCCCAAACTCAATATATTATTTTTCATGTTGGGCACATAGTAGTCATTTGAGATAAATTGGTGATTTCCATTCTTCAAGCGGATTAGGATGTTACCTTTGCCTATCACTGGTATTTTGGATTCATCACCAAAAGAAACATTACCACTCACCGATTCGCCGAGCTCCACGAACATGCTCCTTTTTTCCACACATATGGTTGCTCGCCCCGGTGTCAAGGTACCAAGTGTTGTCTTGTCTCACTTCTTCTCCTTTGTATGCTAGAAGTAGGGTCAGGTCTTTTTGGCCCTTATCCTCCACAAGGTTGGCGGTCTCTTGGACTTTGGTTTGAGACCCTCTACATTGTGAAGCATAGTGTCCATATTTTTTACAAGAATAACATTTGATTTGAGATTTATCGTACCTTGCACCTTGGTTTCCTCTCCCACGACTTGGGTATTCTCTTCTTTCTTCATTGTTGTTGAAACCTCCTCGTCCACGTCCATGGCCTCGACCTCGTCCACGACCACGACCTCTTCCATATTGACCTCGTCCATTTCCGATATTTTCTTCCTCATCTTTTATTTGCATCTTGAATAATTGCTCCACTATATCTTGTTTTTTCTTATGCTTTTCTTCATATGCTTGTAAGGATCCCATTAATTGATCAACTGACATCTCCTCCAAATTTTTAGTTTCTTCAATTGTTATGACAATATGCTCGAATTTGGAAGTTAATGACCGGAGTATCTTCTCAATAATTTTAACATCTTCCAATTTTTCACCATTTCTTTTCATTTGATTTGAAACCACCAAAACTCTTGAAAAATAGTCGGAAATGGACTCCACTTCTTTCATATGTATAGACTCAAATTCTCCTCTTAATGTTTGGAGATGTACCTTCTTTACTTGCTCGGCACCTTTGCAAGACGTTTGGAGTTTCTCCCATGCTTCCTTAGCAGTGGTTGCACTTGAGATCTTCTCGAACCTATCATCATCCAATGCTTGGTAGATGAGGTAGAGAGCTTTCTTGTCTCTCTTTCTTGAATCCTTCACACCATCCTTTTGAGTTTGGGATAATGTAGATCATCTCGGGGCTCATTGTAGCCTTTCTCTACAATATCCCAAACATCATGTGCACCTAGGAGAGCCTTCATCTTGATACTCCAATTATCATAGTTGCTCTTGTTGAGCATAGGAACTTGGAAGGATGCAACACCATTTGCCATGGTTTTAGAAATTTTTTGTTAGAATCTTGTGGCTCTGATACCACTTTGTTGGAAGAGGATTGCTATTAATATTTGGAGGGAGGCTTTTAGGCTAAGGGAATTTTGGAAGAGTAGAAAGATTTTGGAGAAGAGAAACTTTTATTACTCAAACTTGTTTTTGATTTTTTTGGCTTGATACAAAATGAGCAATCCTACACCTATTTATACTTGGCCACTTCCTCAACCGATGGCCAAGATTTATCCAAAACAACTTTATTCTAATGGCTACAAATCACCTTCTACAAAATTCTACAAAAATATCCACTCTCTAGATCACTCTATTCTTATCTATATCATTCTACTATTCTAAAGATATTTCTAGAGCACATTTCTAAAACATGGGCCAAATGGGCTCACTTTCTAGAAAATAGGCTAATTGGGCTCTTTATTTTTCATAATTTCTTAAGCCCAAATAATTATTACAAAATCAAGTTTGTTTTTATTTTCAATAGATGTGGCGTAGCCTCGTGCAATGTCATTAGGGCACTAGAATTTATTCCTTCGCTGCCATGACATATTTTGGAGCATTGTGTATGCCGCTATTATAAATTTGAGACATTGTGTATGCCGCCGATATAAAATTAGGGACATTGTGTATGCCGCTGTTATAAAATTTGGAGCATTGTGTATGCCGTCGTTATAAATTTGGGGCATTGTGTATGCTGTCATGGACTCGTCGGAGTGTTTGGTTAATTTCCTGCATGCCGTTAATGACAAGTCCTTATTGTAGATTGTGTTAAAATATAAATAGTTTTGTTGTTGAATAATTGTTTAGACTTTATAGAGTAATTATATGGTGAAAGAATTATTGTGCATATTATTTATGTATTCTTTGTGTGTTTATATTTTCTAACACTTGTTCCAGAGGTATTCAGAGTGTAACTCACTCCTTACCTGCGTATCCATGCAAATACTATTGGTGAAGACGGAGCTTGTTGCCGACGAGTTCGTTAAAGTTGAGTCAGTCATTGAGGTGAGCTGCCACATTGTTCGTGGAGGCTGCCCAAAGTGTATTTATCATTTATTCATATGAGATCTTTGTAATTCCCTTAGATGCTTCATGAACTAGTGTGAAATTTAGGGTTAGAGTGCTAATCTTATATTTTGAGGTATTGTTCGTAATAGCAATCAGATTATTTGGATACTTATTTAATTAATGAAATGCTATAAATTTAATGGTTAAGATAAGAAAGTATGATTTGCTCGACATGTGATATTAGCTGGGTGCCAATCACGTCTAGGGGATAGTTTGAGACCTGACATACTCTTTACATAAACTTTAATTATAATATAGATATCTACCAATAACAATCCGAACTCAAAAATTTATATGCACATGGAGAATAACAAAAAATAGTGAAACTTAAAATCTCACACAAATCGACATACATTATATGCATTTTAATAATATTAATATAATAATCAAAAAGTAGCAAAACATTTTAATAAATGCGTAATATAATTAATTAATTTATATTGTTAGTGAGCTTAGATAAAATTATATAATAATATATAATATTATTTAAATTATGAATAAATACCTATATTAAAAAAATATCTAGATAATATAAAAAAGTATTATGTATATGGGGAGTTGAATTTGTGAAAGGGTAAAATAGGGATTGTGTAGAATAAAAGGATAAAAATAATGGTTATTTAAAGTTGGAGGATGAATTTGATCTTTAGAGTAAATTTAGGGATGTATGTGATTTTCACCAAAAATCAATAGTCTTTCTGTGCATTTACTTTTACTTTTACTTTAACATCTTCGATTTTCTCCTTTTTAAGAACGGTTGAGGGTCAAATATATCCTTGTACTATTCAAAATAGGCCATATTTATCCTCCGTTTGAATTCTTTAACAAATATGTCCCCACCGTTATACATTAGGGCCATATATATCCCTCAGCCGTTAAAACTTGTTTCCAGATTTTTTTTAACACGTGGCATGTTCTGATTGGACCAGATGACCCACCCATTCGATTAATTGAACCCGCCTAACCCAGTATATTAAACCCGCCCCGACCCCAGCGAAAATCGGAGACCACCTCCTCCCGATTTTGACTTCTGTTTCGAAAACATTTCCACTCTTCCTCCTCATTTTAATTCTTGATCTTTCTTGGTCAGAAACTTATTTTCCTTGGTCATTTTTGTTATTCCAAATAATTCTTCGTCAGAAAAAGTGAAGATGTGTTCGAACGCTCGACTTACCGCTTTCTCCGGGCTCTCTTTTAACTATTTTGTCCGATTTTAATCTCCCTTGACGTTGTGGATGTTGCTGTTGAATGTCGAGTTGCCAATTCGGCCTTTATTTATTTTTCCCTTCCTCGAAGGTCAATTCTAGTCCAAAGGACTTGCTGGATTTCCTCTTTCATTTTTAGACAATCCTTTGGTCTTGTTACTGCTTTCAAACTACTGTTACTTTGATAAAATAATATAAATTTGCAGATTTTCTTGGGAATAAGAATTGTTGGAAATTTTTCATATGTCACTAGGGTGGTGAAACCCGTTTAATACATTTCGCTGGGGTCGGACGGATTTAATACACTGGGTCGGACGGGTTCAATTAATCGAATGGGTGGGCCATCTGGTCCAATCAAAATATGCCACGTGTTAAAAAAAATCTGGAAACAAGTTTTAACGGCTGAGGGATATATATGGCCCTAATGTATAACGGTGGGGACATATTTGTTAAAGAATTCAAACGGAGGATAAATATAACATATTTTGAATAGTACAAGAATATATTTGACCCTTAATCGTTTTAAGAATATACTATGCTCTTTTGTTTTCCCAAGATAATCTTTTTTAGGTTTATTTCACGAGCAAGTTCTATTTAGAATATTTGCAAATCGACGTCCTTTGTGTGACAAGAGGATTGCTCGCACTTTCCACCTACAATCCGGGTCATGGGTTCGAATTAAAAAAGAGCAAAAACTTCGACATAGAAGATCAAGAGATCGGAAAAGGGTTAAATATGCCATTAAACTTTCAGAAATTACTCATTTATGTCATTCGTTAAAAAATTGCTATATATATGTTACTACCGTTAAAGAAATGGCCTAGATAAGCTATTCCTCCGTTAATTTTCAGTTTTTCAGTTTTTTTTTTTAACAGAAAAAAAATCTTTTTAATGAAATATTTTTGTTTTCTTTAAATCTGAAAAAAACCTATAAAAAACATTTATATATATATATATATATAAATCAGAAAAACCCTAATAAAAACCTAAAACAGAAAAAAAAAACCTAATAATTTTTTTTCACTTTTTTTTGTCCAGAGCAAGTCTTTTCAGTTTTATAAAAAAAAATATTTTCATTTTTTTAAAATCTCTCATTTATACTCTTCTCTTTTTGACTTCGGTTACTACACCTATATTATATATATAAATCACTTTTTTATACTCCTATAGGCCTTTTCCAATTTATATATATAATTTTTTTAAAACTGAAATATTTTTACAAAATGTTTATTATATATAAAATATGCTCAATATATATAAAATGTGCTATTTTTTTAATATATATATATATATATATATATATATATATATATATATATATATATATATATAGGTTTTTTTTCAGTTTTAAAGAAAACAAAAAAATTTAATTAGAAAGATTCTTTTTGTTTTTACAACAACAAAAAATCAAGTTTTTACAAAAAAAAAATTGAAAAAACTGAAAATTAACGGAGGAATAGAATATTTGGGCCATTTCTTTAACGTCAGTAGCATGAATATAACAAATTTTTAACGGATGACATAGATAAGCTATTTCTGAAAGTTCAATAGCATATTTGACCTTTTCCATCAAGAGATTATCAAAAGGAATAAGAATAATAAAAAAAATAATTTCTTCATCTGGATAATCACTCCATGTCTCCATCCACAGTAAAGTACTCACACGACAGTACTTTCTTTTTTATTATTATTTTGAGAAATTGATTTAGTGGGCGATTGGACATAAGAATTGTAAAATTTATAAAAAGGTGAAAAAATTTAAGTGCAAATAGTATTTGAAAATTAGAGTTGTGTTTGGATATAAATATAATTTTAGATTGTTTTTGAATCTTTTCAGTGATGTAAAGTGAAAATTTTAAAAATAAATATTTGGAATAATTCAAAATTTTTTAAAATTCCTAAATGTATCTTCAATTGAAAATCGAAAATTTTATAACCAAAAAATAACTCCGAAAAAAAGTAAAAACTGTTATAAAATAGAAGTCTATTTAGAGTGAATGTCTAAGAGTTTTAGCTTGAAGCTAAGTCATTCCTCTTCCTATAAATAGAGGGGTCTTACCCCATTGTAAATCACCCCAAGTATTAATAAGAATACTTCTCTCTCTCCCTATTCTCTCTCTATATTGTTCTTATTCTTGCATTATTGTTCTTGTCTTTATATTATTTCATAACACGTTATCAGCACGAGACTCTACCGTCTCAAGAGCTCTTTAAGAAGATTAAGCCGCCGTCAATTTCTCCGCATCGGAGCCGCCGTTGTCTGCATCAGTGGAGAAAAGGAAGAAAACATTGAAAATATATGTTATACCTTAAAGGTAAGTAATTTACTTTTCCCTTTCAAATTCTTGAAATTCTACGATTTGATTTAATATACAAACAAAGTTTGATTATAACTCTAATGGAGTTTGTAAGAAATTATAACCACATGAAGTGGTTAAATCTCTATGCCCTGCCACGATTAAATTCATGTATGATTGTGGGCAAAGAATTAAAAATCCGTCCCATTGAATTTGCTCCATTCCCTTTAGAGAATGTGGAAGCAGTATATGATAAGTCTGAAAGAAGACTAAAATATTACCATGAAGGTATCAATGAATGTGGACGTGGCAAAGAATTCCGTCCAATTGAATTTGCTCCATTCCCTTTAGAGAATGTGGTAGCAGAATTTGATAAGTCTGAAAGAAGACAAAATTATTACCGTAAAGGTATCAATGGATGTGGACATGGCAATAGACGAAATTATAATCATCATTATTGTGATAATGAGAATAATAAAGATTCTCAAAATAATCTTTCACTTTATGAAAGTAATATTTGACATGAGATTGTGTAAAGCACATGATTATGATCCATTCCCTGAAGTGAATGTGATAATTGTAATAGAGCCCGTAAGTATGAACACGCTCTTGATGTAAATTTGTTTTATGTCTGACATTATGAAAAGAAAGTTCGTTGCCCTTGAAATTTCGGGCAAGAACTATATGACATGGGTGTTGGATGCTGAAATCCACTTAGATGCTATGGGTCTCGGAGACACCATCAAAGATAGAGAAAAAGCATCCATCCAAGAATGTGCGAAGGCCTTGATTTTCTTGCGCCATCACCTTGATGAAGGTTTGAAGATTGAATATCTCACCGTCAAGGATCCACTCATCTTGTGGAATGGCTTAAAGAAGAGATATGACAACCTGAAGTTGGTCACTCTGCCACAAGCACGATACGATAAGAATCCAAAAGCAAATAGTTTATAAACTATATATTATCGTTGCGGTGGAAACGGGCACTGGTCAAAGGCTTGCCGTATACCATGACATTTGGTTGACCTTTATCAAGCATCTCGAAAGAGTAAACGCCCTGAAACGAATTTTGTCTCTGACGACAACTTTGACATCACCCACTTGGATGTGGCAGACTTCTTTGAGCAACCCGAGGGGAAGATAGACCACCTAATCGGTGATGGATCCGTGATGAAAGAAGATGGAGCTATTTGATTTTATTTTACTTGTTTGTATTAGTGAATGAATAAACTAATAGCCATTAGTATTAGCTCGTATTAGTTAGTTCATGATGCAATGTTAGTATTAGTTCTTTAGAATGTATCAATATGCTCAAATATCAATAATATTTTTACTTTCCAGTAGAGGTAATCGACTAACCTGAAAAACTAGTCGGTTATCTCATATTTCGCATAAAAACTGCAAAACAATCGATTGTCAATGATCAACAATCGATTGTCTTTAAAACAGTGTGATCTGGAATTTTACAAAAACAGTCAACAATCGATTGTCGATGATTAACAATCGATTGTCTTTAAAACAGTGTGTTCTGGAATTTTTCAAAAACAGTCAACAATCGATTGTCTATGTTTAACAATCGATTGTCTTTAAAACAGTGTAATCTGGAATTTTTCAAAAATCATCCACAATCGATTGTCTATGCATAACAATCGATTGTCTTAAGACAGTGTGCTCTGGAATTTTTCAAAATAGCCAACAATCGATTGTCTATGCATAACAATCGATTGTCTTAAGACAGTGTGCTTTGGAATTTTTCAAAATAAGCCAACAATCGATTGTCTATATTTAACAATCGATTGTCTTAAGACAGTGTGATCTGAAGTTTTTCAAAATAGCAAATAATCGATTGTGTGTGTTTAACAATCGATTGTCAATGTTCAACAATCGATTGTTTGTGTTTAACAATCGATTGTTTGAAGAAAATGTTTAAACTGAAATTTTCAAACTGCAAAGTAATCAATTATGGATAACATATCTGATTTCGTTAGTCAACTGTTAGCTGCAGATTTTGAAAATATTATGTGACACAAACGAATTGAACTTATTTATTCATATGTTCGTGTATTTCTTTTATATGTCAAACCATGGGAAGTAAATTGATTGAAGGCTCCGGAAGAGCAACTGTAACTCTGCCCAAAGGCATGATGTTTATCTTAGAGAATGCAATATTCTCCTCCAAGTCTAAGAAGAACTTGTTGAGTTTTAATGATATCAATCGCAATGTTCTCCTCCAAGTCTAAAAGGAACTTGTTGAGTTTTAAAGATATCATTCAAAATGGATATCATATTGAGACAATAGATGAGAATAATCTTGAATTCTTCATGAAAACGAGGCTGCCCATTTCGGTTTGGGTTCACGCCATTTTGCATGCAGCAATGCTAGTTCGTCGGCTGCCCATTTTGGTTTGGGTTCACGCCATTTTGCATGCAGCAATACTAGTTCGTCGGCTGCCCACTTCGGTTTGGGGTCACGCCATTTTGCATGCAGCAATGCTAGTTCGTCTCTGACTGACGAATTGACACAAATATTCCCCGTTGCAATTGGTTTTGGGTCATGGACCCAATATATCCCATTTAAGAATCTTTGGATGCGCAGTATATGTGCCTGTAGCACCGCCATCCCGCACCAAAATGGGTCTGCAAAGAATGTTAGGAATATATGTTGAGGTTGAATTACCCTCCATTATTCGCTACCTCGAAACATTGACAGGAGATTTGCACGATTTGCAGACTGTCAATTTGATGAGACACTTTTCCCAAAATTAGGGGGAGAAGTTGGTGAAACCAAACGGGAAATTTTGTGGAAAAATGCATCATTATCTCATCTTGATCCACATACCTCTATTTGTGAGAAAGAGGCACAAAAGATTATCCATTTGCAAAGAATAGCAAATCAAATGCCTGACGCATTTATAGATTTGAAAAGGATAACAAAATCACATATCCTCGAAGTGAATGTGACAACATTTGATTCACGAATACATATTCATTATTGGAAGAATATGAACATGAAATTGGTATTAAATATACCACACTCACCCCTAGAAGGAGGTTTGAGATGATACCACACTCACCCTAGAAGGAGGTTTGAGATGATATATGGCATGAATGATCGTTGGTCACGTACCTATTGTACACCAAAGTATTTTGGAAATATGACTATTAAAGGACAACGATAATGCAAGAAACATATCTTGCATATAAGTTTGACATGACCATAATGGTATAACTTTCTCTTTAAGAAAGATATTCACCACATGGATGTTGATGAATCTGTGGTAGTACAAAATTAATTGAGAGCTCTAGAAGAGCCAATTATTACTATGTTGGAGAAACACAATTGAGTATTGTGCTGTAGTAAGTCTCAAAGAAACTTATTCAGTTTCCAAAGTACACGCGAAAGCGATTGATTATATTGAGACTATAAATAAAGGAAGGCTTTGATATCTCCTATTACTACAACTTGTAGCGGGGTAATTTGCATATGAAAAGCTACCCGCTTTGTTCTCCACTTTGTACTACACAAACGAAAGAATGCCACAATAAAGTGGATATCTATTGGTATAAAAATCCATGTCATAATAAACCTGAAGTTTATTGATAAGTGCACATGTCATGGTGTAAATTTGAAGTTTACCAATATTGATAATTTATTCAGTTGGCATTCGTGTTAGCCATCTCATTTTAAGTATGATGTGCAAATTCACATAGGTGAATATTAAAGAACTAGAAAGTTCTTTACGAATTCTCTTGTATCACTTGTTCTCATTAATGAACTGACCAACTAAAGAGTTCGGGTTGAAGCCCATAAATTCTGGAAATATCAAAGGTGAATATGGGCCCATTCACCTGCCATGTATACCACATATGATGCATCTATGATATGGTTACATGCGCAATTGTTATCAACCCGCAGCCTGGCCGGTGCTTGCGAGGTAAATTGCTCAGTAATATAACTTCGAGCATAATTTCCAGATTTTCTACTCAAGATAGTTCATCTTGATAAGTTGGTTTATATCAAAGTTGGTTTAGCAAGATAATTATTGAGTGCTTCCACTTAATAGCTAACTGTTTCTTATGAGAACAAAGTTATATATATCAGTTTGATATACGTTATATACGAGAGTATATTATATTCTCCCCTCACAAGTGGTTCAGGGTCAGGAACCAAATAATTTCATCTTATTATTAATGTGCTGTGTATATTGACATAATAATGCACAAAGATGATTTCCCAAAGTTGAGGAAACAAGTTAGCTTTTCTAACATGAGGGGGAGACATGATAAACACTTGAGAAAAGGTTACATGGGATGAATTATCATTTGTATACGTATATCCCCGAATATCATGATATGAACCTGAAGTTCATAAAAGGGATAATTCAATTGCAACACATTGCAAAGCATGCTATACGCATTTGCTGACCCAAAGAAAGTAACTAAATGGAAGAGATACAATTCAAGAAGAATTGATTCCATATGAAAGACATGTAGTTTTGAACCTATAGTTCAAATACTTGAAAGTATAAAGTCAAAGGTATGTATAATCAGTTTTCGATATCTTATTTGTCTAGCATGACATGGAAAACTTGATATGCATCTAAAGTCTATTATATGGCTTATATGACTTAACTTGAAAGATTTAAGTTGCTTGAAGCATATGCAATTCGTGGTCCTGAAGTACCACATCCTAAGTGCAATTTGTGTACATATGTATCTTGCTATAACTATAAGCATGATGGCATTGAGAATACATCTATGAAGATATTGAAGAGTCATTCCACGACATTATATGAAGATGTTCATATCTATCAAGAATGATGATTTCAAGGTGCGGAATATTTATTCAAATCAATATGATTTATTTATCAAACATCTACCAAAGATCGTTTTGAAGATGATGTACAAGATTGGAATGCAAATGCTCAAGGATATAAATTGATGTACTCATTAGGGGGAGTCAATGCGCGTTGCACTCTTTTTCCTTTACAAGGTTTTTTCCCACTGGGTTTTCCTTGCAAGGTTTTTAACGAGGCAACCAATAGGCGCATATTCAAACATGTGTACTCTTTTTCCTTTACTTTAATTTTTCCCATTGGGTTTTGGTTTTAAGGTTTTATGAGGCACATTATTGAATAGACATTCAAGGGGGAGTGTTATAAAATAGAAGTCTATTTAGAGTGAATGTCTAAGAGTTTTAGTTTGAAGCTAAGTCATTCCTCTTCCTATAAATAGAGGGGTCTTACCCCATTGTAAATCACCCCAAGTATTAATAAGAATACTTCTCTCTCTCCCTATTCTCTCTCTATATTGTTCTTATTCTTGCATTATTGTTCTTGTCTTTATATTATTTCATAACACAAAATTAAAAACTGTAAATATTTTTGGTCGAGCTGCCAAATGCATAGAAAGGCAATAGACACTAATCATATATCTTTCTGGAGTCTATTTATGCTTTGCTTTGACAATGTTTAATACACATTATTTTATAGATGTGAATATTATTAGAAATTTCATGCATCAACAATTATTATTTGGATTTGGTTACGTATCACCCACCCCCGGAAAAAAAATTTAAATATATTTTTCACTTTTAGTTTTATTATTTATCGGTTTAAATGCTCAAAATTTTATAAATTTCAAAATTATGAGTTCGGAGGTTTATGTGTTTGAAAGTTTACGGGTTTAGAAATTATATAGTTTACGGGTTCGAAATTTTGCGGTTTTGAATGTTTAGCGGTTCAAAAGTTTATGAAATTTGTGAGTCCAGAAGGTTGTTACTTTTGAAAGTTTATGGCTTCATATTTATTATATCTAAATTATTCATGAATACTCTTAAAAAGTCATTTTTCTTAATTTGCATACCAAGCACCGGAAAATGAATTAGATTACTACTTGTTTTTCAAAAAAATATTTTCAACATTTTCCACGAAAAATATTTTCCCTTATACTAAACACACCCTAATTGCGGTGTTAAATTACTCCCACATAGTTATAAGCAAAATAAACAAGATTCATAATCCAATTACGCATCAAAATTTGCAAGAGCAGAACAATTCCAAAATCCTGTCTAATTAAAAGAATGGTTGTTAAATAATTTACAAGTTTTTAATCCCCGTGCTTAGTCTAGTAAATAATTAACTAATTAAGGCTTCAATTATTTGAATTCCCTGTTTTTTTTTTTTTTTTAAATTCCTTGTTTCGTTTGCGTTGAAGATAAGCTTGATCTGCTTTTCTCTTGTTTGTAGTCTTCAAATCTTCATTCTTGAGCTAGGAACAACATAGAGGTTAGTACAAGTGTTGAAGCCAGTACAATTTTATATATATATATATATATATATATATATATATATATATATATATATATATTAGGCAGAATACATAAAATAGCACATGAACTTGTATCCAAATCCATGTTACACACTTGTTGATCACAGGCAACCTTTTACACACCCAACCTTTTAAAAGTGTGTCAGTTATACACCATTTTGATTACATGACAAGATCGTATTTTACACACAAATTAGGCAAGTGAATAGGAAAAGAAATCTGTGAACTCTCGTGTGTAACTGACACATGTCCATTTTTTTATTTTTTAATTAAAAACTTCATCTTATTCGTCAAGAGCTTAAACAAACTACCAACTCTTGAAACAATGAAGAATTATTTCCTTTTCTTTTTCTCCAAAATCGCACCATAGAAAACCTCCCTCCCTCTCCCATAGAAAACGAACAACCAGTTGTTGCTGCCCTTCCCCCTTTTCCCATTTTCGTCGTCTTCCCCACCCATCTTTCCCATCTTCCATGTCTACCATTTTAAGAATAACAATAATATAAAATAACTTTGGAAGAAACTGGTAAAGAAAGTTAAAAGAAATCTATATCAAGAGAATTTTATAAATCTGGGTTTGAATTATACCACGAATCGAGCAACCATGGATTTGGCCATAACCATTCCTAATTTGCTAAATAATATGAAGGTGATTAAATGTGAATTTTTGGTGGTGTCTGGCGTCAATCTCCCATGGAAAAGAGAAAGATATGAAATGGAGAAGATGGTTAAGGGGTATAGGTGTAATTTTAAGTGTTCTATTTTTTAATAAAAAATAGTGACACGTGTCACTATCTTATTGGAGTGTAAAATCACACTTATTTTGAAAAACTAGCCAAGAAAAAAGTAATGTGTATTTGACACTTTTAAAAGGTTGGGTGTGTAAAAGGTAGCCCGTGATCAACAAGTGTGTAATAGGGGTTTGGATACAAGTTCAGACGCATCAGTTGTCTTTTCCATTTAATGCTCCGTACACGTGTCACCTTATGATTGATTCAACAATTTTGTGCCCTTTTTTCAAGGCTTCTTCATGCCCTCTATTCACGAAGTGATAGTTGCCTTTAATATAGGCTTTCCATCATTACACTTCTAAGTTTGACAGCTACTATTATATACATATTTAACCCTTTCTTCCTTTGTCTTCTTTTTCTTCATAAATCCTTAACACGTACATTGTTCCTTTAAGTTTATCCTTTCTCAATAATGTCGTCTCTAAACCCTAACCCTAGAAAAGTCCCAATTCTTGATCACTTCCCCAATGCCCTCGTGAGACATAGGAGAGGTAGCGGAGGTAGGCTTCAGAGCTTGAGCTTAGGATCCACGCGTGGTGGTTCATCTGGTTCTGCTTCTCCTTCTTCTAGTTCCGGCATTAAAAATTTTATCCCAAAGACTCCTTCTTCTAAAGGTAAAGAAATTTCTGAACCTGCCCAAGAACCCTTAATTGAAGAAATTGTACCCAATAATTTATCTTTTGGGAGTGATAGAAGGTCTCTTCAAGAACATGTTATTAATTTATCCTTCTCTAATAACCAAGCTTTTGATCCCCACTGTTCGAAAAGATTGCAACTGGAAAAATAGTCTTCGAATGATGAATCCTACTCCCAATCAAAGAATTTTCTTCTTTTAGAATTGGATATTCCTTTGTTTGTACTTATCCCTTTACTTTGGGATTTAATCCTGGCACTAACCCAGTAATTCTTGACTTTCTCCGTTTCTTCAAAATTTGCTTAGCTCAAGTTAGCCCCCTAGTGGGGAGGGCTGTGTCTTGTTTGAGATATTTATCTACCAAAGCCAATGTCAACTTTACTTTTCCCCACCTTATTCATTTATACTATCCCAAGTTATTCCGTCATGGGGTTTTTACCTTGACTGCAAGAAGTAAGAAGGTTTTGGTAAGCCCTGAAGATGACAAGGATCGTGGGTGGTATACTCGTTACGTTGATGTACGTACGGTAGATTTGCTGGTTGAAACAAATACCCTCTTCCCTGAGAAGTGGAACTTTGCACGTAAGTTTTCTTTTACTTACCATATCTATTTTTAAGAATTTTAATTTCTTTTCTAATTTCGTCCCTTTTTGTTTTTTCGTAGAAACTATGGGAGATGTGGAACAAGTTTCTAAATTTCGTGGTTGGGTAGATTCAATTTTAAAGATTGCGCCTATGGAGGAGTGAACTTGGAAATCAATTTCCCATTTGAATGGTTGGAAAGCAAAAACTCACAAGATACATTTCTTTATGCGTTTTTTCATATGTTAAGCCCTTTTCTTGATTTTAATCGGGTATCATTCTCTTTGTCAGGATTTGGTATTAAAGGAATGTCAGCTGAGATAGCTACCCCCATTCGAGCGTCTTCTACCACTTCACTTGCTTTGAAAAAGACTCGGGCTACGCTAACAAAAAGAAAAGTTGTAGGAGAAGGTTCTGAGAATGAGGAAGAAGAGGATAACTCTCTCATAGCTAAGCCAAGAGCCAGGAGACGTGTTATTGTTGGAGATGAAGTTGAAGATACTCCTGCTCGAGCCTCTATCTACGAGCCTGTTCAAATCCCTTCTGATGAGAACACTGCTCAAAGAGACACCAATGAATTTACTCAACGTCTCTTTATTAGTGGCTTTGAGAGTGGAGAACTTGGTCCAGTCTTGGATGAAATTCCTTTCTCTTCATCTGTTCCCATTTATTCTGTTCCTTCTATTCTTTTGCCAGCCACGAGTGTTTCTTTCCCTGATTTAACTATTCATGTTCCCTTACCTGGTTTGGCCCCAATATCTACTTCTACTGTCCCTATCTTGACTCTTACGGCTCCCATTATTTTTACCTCTTCCACTCTTCCTCCTTCCATTGCTCCCTCTTTCTCTGTTCAACATACAGAGGCTGGTTCTAGTAGCAGAAGCATGACTATGAAAAGTGTCACACTTGAAGTTCCTGCCAATCATAGCCTTTTGAGAAAGACTGGTGGAGCTAATGTTTGGCTCGAGCATGTAGTTGGAGATATATAGAGGAACAAGATGAAAAGCCACATCTGCTTGACTCTGATGAATGACATAATTCATTCTACTTTGAAGGTAGTTTTCTTTAACTTAAATGTTTTTTCTTTCTTTCTACATTCTGACTTTCATGTCTTACCATTGTAGGCTAATCTTATTGGTACTGAATTGATGGAAAGAGTCTCCATTCTTTAACAGAAAGATCGAGAGTCTATAAAGTCTATCTCTGAGGCTAGGAGAATAGCCAAGGAAGCCTAGCTTGAGCCACCAAACTGGAAGGAGCAATTTGAGAATGCTCAGGGGACCATAGAGGAGTTGCAGGAAAGTAGGAATCACCTGGAGAAGCAAAAACGAGGTTTGACTTCTAAGCTAGCAGTTGTCAAGGCTTCTTCAAGTCAGTTTGAAAAAGATAAGGAGCTTTTGGAGTGCTCATTTTCAGAACAGTTGTCAAAGACCAGTGAAGAAATCAGAGAGCTTAAGGCACTTGTGGAGAAGAAAGAAGAATATGCAGGGGAGCTAGTGAAAAGCTTGACTCAAGCTCAAGCTGACTTAAGGATCTCCTCTGACAAGATACGTGCATTAGAGAGTTTTCATGCCTCCCTCGAAGCTTCCTTTGATTCCCACTTAGTTGAACACCAGATATTGAAGAAAGGGAGTATGGACTTCTTGAGGAGAACTTCAATATAGAGGTAAGTTGGGCTTTTCTAAAATCTTGCTGTGATGCTTTGATGGAGGCTACTCAAGAAAACTTCGATTTGAAATCTGAATTAACCAAAGTCTTGGATACTATTGAAAAGAGCCAATAACCAGTTGATACTCCTTCTCCCGCACTTGGAACTCCTGGGGCAGAAGAGCTTCTGAATGATGAAGCGGCTACTGCGGTCGTTGAAATTGCAATTCCGGCTCCAGGGGGTGAAACTTCTTTGACACAGTCTATGGAAGCTGAAGCTCCTGTGACTCTTGCTTCCCTCGGTGATTTTAACATTTTAGGCCCAGCTGAAACCATTGCTATTGTTGCTCCCTCAGAAGTTGTTACCGTGCATGTGGTTGCCTCTGAAGATGAGATTGCAACTTCTGATGTGTTCCAACCGCTTCAGTGACCAGTTAAATGTGTTTTGAACTTTTACTATTGTTTTTTTATTATTGATTGGTGATGTTATCCCTTGGAAATTTTGAGGGATTTTTTGGTGAAGTCCCCAGTTATCATAATGGAGCATTTGTAAAAACAAATATCTTGCTGACTAAGTTTTTACTTAGTCTTTTCTATTAAGAAGTTTTATCGGTACTACTATATATTCTATTCTTGCCTATTTATTTATTTAGGACTAATAGAATAGCTTAGCATTTTTATCCTATGAAAATGCTTTACGATTTTTCTCATGGATTATCAACATGAGGATTATAAAAGAGGGCCCTTTTATTTGTTGACACTTAATGAAGAAGACATCTCAACTTCATAATGGTGTTATAATACGATGAAAGAAATAGGAATACACATGTTTTGTATGAAACAACTTTGATTAGTTTTAATTCATGAGATTTGATAAGTTGATATTTTACCGACTTATTTTGACTTTAAACCTATACTTTTGCTATGTTTATAGTGATAAAATCATGCATTTAATGTCAATTACCTCTATTTTACAGGTTGTATGTGATTTAGAAGTAATGGTGAAGAAACCAAGTGAAAACAAGACAAAAAGGAGCTAAAATGGACAAAAGAATTTGCCCAGTGAAATACTCTTCGCGAACGCGAAAGAGGTCACGCGAACGCGATGAACCAGTAGCCATACCTACGCGAACGCGTAAGTCAAGCACGAACGCAATGTGGAGCAAAAGAAACCTTCACGAACGCGAAGTTTTTTACGCGAAGGACATGAGCAGAAATATGTGGCTTTCGCAAACGCGAAGCTAAACTCGCGAACGCGATGAAGAAATCAGGCGTGAAGAATGGGCAGTTCTGGAATTTCACATCTTCTATCCCAAATCCATTAATACCCAATTCAGCTCATTTGTAAAATATCTTTGACTTATTTTCAGTCTCTTAGACTAGAAAGAACAAGTTTTGGAGCTGGGGTTGTTGCACAAATACACTTGGGTCTTGAAGATTGAAGCTTGTGGTTAAGATTTTCTTACCTATTTATGTTGCTTTCTTCATTTCCTTGCTTTGTATTGTATATTTAAGTGTGTAGTATTTTATCCAACACTTGAATTTGTTTATGGGAATATTCATAATTAAAGTATGGATTTTATACCTTGTTGTGATTATGTATTGAATTATCCAGTAGCCATACCTACGTGAACGCGATGTGGAGCAAAAGAAACCTTCGCGAATGCGAAGTTGTTTACGCGAACGCGATGAGCAGAAATATGTGGCTTTTGCGAACGCGAAGCTAAACTCGCGAACGCGATGAAGAAATCAGGCGTGATGACTGGGCATTTCTGGAATTTCACATCTTCTATCCCAAATCCATTAATACCCAATTCAGCTCATTTGTAAAATAACTTTGACTTATTTTCAGTCTCTTAGACTAGAAAGAACAAGTTTTGGAGCTAGGGTTGTTGCACAAATACACTTGGGTCTTGAAGATTGAAGCTTGTGGTTAAGATTTTATTACCTATTTATGTTGCTTTCTTCATTTCCTTGCTTTGTATTGTATATTTAAGTGTGTAGTATTTTATCCAACACTTGAATCTTGTTTATGGAATATTCATTATTAAAGTGTGGATTTTATACCTTGTTGTGCTTATGTATTGAATGATTTTTATATATTTATGAAGTGAGTTATTGTTTCTTTAATTATTCTTGTTCTTTAATGTTTCCAAAGGGATCAGCTAACCCTAGGACTCGCCCATTAACTCCAAATTAATTTTGGGAAAAATAGTTTGGGGTTGGAAAAGATTAATTAACAAGAACTTGAGGCGTTAACCCTCATTTTATGGATTCTACCAAGGGATAAGATTGAACTACTTGTAGCCTTGCGGGTGTGCTTAATCTTCTAATTGTGATTAGGGATAATTCAATTAGGAAGTCTTGTTAGTCTTCGGAAGAAGCTAATTAAGAATTATTATCCGTTGCTAATTAATATAAACTCGCTCATTTTGGAAAATCGTGAAATACAGTGGATCGTGACTTGAAGTGTAATTCCCGATGCTTTCATACTTATAGCCAATGATCACTTTACTTGCTTTCTAAGTTAGTTTAAATTTCCGCATTTTAGATATAAAAATAATTTTCAACCAAAATTCTTATTGTTTGGCACTGCGCGACTAGCGATAATTTTCTTACATTCCTAATCGCCTACTCATTGTTCTCTGCGGGATTCGACCCCGACTGATAGTTGGGTAATTATATTGCTACGTCGTATCTATTGCTTTTTAGAGGTGGATTTGGACGTCACAAAAATTGGCGCCGTTGCCGGGGAACAATTTGGCGTAATTTAGGTTGTTTGAGAAATAAGAGAAAGTGCTTTGATCCAAACTTTTGAATACTTGTGTAATTATTTTTCTTACCTTGGGTCTATTTTTCTTGTTAGTTTCTTGTTTATTTTATCATTCTTGAAAAATGGCATCATATAATGATAATTGGTCAGGTGGGAGTTGTTCATATTTTGACGACCCTTGTCCTTATTATGGCGGACCACACTCATGGCAGCATTGTTTAAATTCTCCCGGGGGTGGATTGTGCGTACAATCTCAACCCCAAGGTTGGAGTATTTGTGATAAGTGTGGTTACCAAAATGGTCATTCGGAATATTGTGCATATTTGACCTTCCCTTCCCCAAGCCCCTACTATGATAAGTTTGCTTTTTGTAATCAGAATTATAGGGCTATGGAAATGGAAGAAAGTGAGCATGGCCCAAATAGAGAGTTCAAACTCATGTTGGAGTGTTTACTTGAAGAAGTAAAAAAAGAGTAAAATGTCGTGGAACATCTTTTGGAGACTAGTCTACAAAATTACTTGGAACTTGAACGGTTGCACTCGCAAATGGATAAGTTGATCGAAGCCTCAAGGGCTCGAAAAGCCTCGGAAGTGAATGAAAACCAAGTGTCTTTATTGGAGGTTGAAAATGAAAATCCTTCCTTGGCACTGGATCAAAACCAAGAAGAACTCCCAAATGCTCAAGATGAGAAAATAATGCTCATGTTGGAGACTATTCTTGAAAATAAGGAGAAGCATAACTTTGCACTCGAGGACTTGAGAAAAGGCTTGAATTACAATGATGAACACATCCGCACTTTGGAAGACCAAAAAAAATTGGTTGAGATTCACTATGCCCAACAACTTGAGTGTGTGGAAGAAAGCCAAGAAGAGTCCAGTTCCGAGGAAGACAGCGAGCTTTACCTTGAGGAGTCAAGAATTGAACATCCGCCAACCGACTCAATGAGTGTTATTTATGCCGACAAAAATATGGATTTGGAATCAACTGGTAAAAATGCAAATGTGGCTGATGTTGATTCCAATCCGGGGAAAAAGAGGATGTCAAGGTAGAAGAATTGTAAAGTGAAGGCTTGAAGTCGCATTCCAAGCATTTTTCAATGGTGACGTGGAAGTTGAACTACATGAATCAATGAAGGAGTGCGAGGAGGAAAACTCAAGCCATACATTTTACAGTTTCAGGAGACAAAGAATCAAAACGACATCCCTCACTTGAAAGCCAAGAAGTGCAAAATGAAGATTTTAAACATTGGCTCGAACATCAAATTACCACCCCTCATCCCTCGTGGTCACAAGTTTGATTCCAAGCTAGGTATCCAATTCATATCATCCAAGTGGCGAGAAAAGTGGTAATGTTGTTTGCGTCGTGCCACGACGTTAAATGCGGCGCTTGGTGGGAGGAAACCCATCGTTTTTCAAAATTTTTCATCATTTTTGAAATTTTTTTATTAGAAAAGCTTAGAATATTATTTTTGATTAATCTGCCAATTTTTAGATTTTCTGGAGTTGATTTGGGCAGGTCGGGTTATCCCGAAGTGCCAAAACCAGTAGCTGCCAGCACTGTTGAAGTGCAGAAAAATATACTTCAACACGTTCGCGTGAGAGCATCGCGTTCGCAAAGCTTCAGAGAATTTAATGCTTCGCTTTCGCGTGGAGGGACTTCGTGTTTGCATCCTCTGGGCACTGTTACCCACCGCGTTCGCGTGAATTGTCTTCGCGTTCGCGGCCACTGGAAACAGCAACCCATCACGTACGCATGACATCATCGCGAACGCATAGGGTCAGGTAAGTTAAAACGACCCAATGCTTCTGGAAATGGAATTTACCCCCTTTTTGCTCAAAACAACAAACCCATAACCCCTTAATTCCCAAAAAGTCGAAGTGTCTCAAAATCTTCAATTCTTCTTGCAATCATCTTCATTTTTAAGGTATGTAATCTTTACTCTCCTCTCAACTTAGTTTTGTTCCTCTTCTCCTTTTTCTTGGTGTAAATTGTGAAAGAAGATTAACCATTGTGGTATGGTTTTTAGGGTTAAAAGTTTTTAGCATTAAGTTGCAAATTGATGCTTGAAAATTTATGTTGCTTGCTGGGTGAGATTGGTTGAGTGTAAGTGCTCGTTTGTGAGAAATTCTGGGTAAAATGTGTTCCCAAATGTGCTGTAAATGAACAAACAAAAAAAGTGCACACAACATAGTTGAAAAACTGCCTCAAAGAAGCAATATTTTCTAGGCGAAGTAGAAGACATCACGAACGCGAGGTTTACCACGCGAACGCGTAAGAGGAGGCAGATTTTGACCTTCGCGAACACGATGGTATTCTTGCGAATGTGATGGTCTGGGATTTTTGAATTTTTTTTACTCTTCGCGAATGCGGCTGGCTGCTCGCGAACGCGAAAGCAATGCCTGGCAGTCACAAAAATGGCACAAAACAATAGCTTCGCTCAGTTCTGCCTAGGACTTTTTCCGCTCATTTCGTCTACTTAAATACTTCCTTATACATTGTGTTAAGCGTCTGTATGAGCTTTTAAATTTTTTGGTCAAATTTGTAGGTATTTTGGATTTAAAATGGAATCAGAACACCCTGAAATTGCACAAGAACATGTATTCGGACCTGGACAAGAGGAAGCTTTCGATCATGAGCGGTTTTTATCTGCAGCATGCGAGCAGAGATATGATGAACTTCTGTCCAAAACCATTGTGCGGGAAAGAGGAATCAATTTAGAAAAAGTTGAGGAGAAAATGTCTGAGCTTTATGCACGCTTCATGGAGAGCGACTGGATGTGTTTTGCTGAACCACCAATCAACGCCAACCACACAATTGTTTTGGAGTTCTATGCAAATGCCCGACAGACTGACTTCCAGGGTGTATTGGTGACTACTGTGCGGGGCGTACAGGTTCATTTCAGCTCTCAGATTATCAATGCTGACAACGAGGCTTACAAAGAGAGAGCAAGAGCAGGGGGCAACCAATGGCTGATAGATAAGCTGCATGGCGGGGTCATTCCTAAGTGGCTAACAGTACAGAAGAGAGTGGATTCTCATGACTTCACATCGGAAGCAAAGACATGGCTTTCCATCATTTTTTCCAGAGTGTCACCTTCTACAAATGACACTGATGTAACAATGGACAGGGCACTCATGATTTCAGCTCTCGTGGATGGATTGCCTGTTAATATGAGGGAGCATATTGTCCGAGAGATTGAGGAAGCTGGTAATGGGAGGTCTAGGAGTTTATTCTTTCCCTCTTTGATCGCCAGATTGTTCTATGATGCAGGGGTGTTTAAATGCCCTAATGACGTTGAGAATGGTCCTCGCAAGCCAATGATCCACCCCCTGCTGAAAAGAGGACCAAGTGAAAAGCAGAAAAAAGAGGCATATCGACGTATCCTCCCCTTCATTCGGCCAGTTCACAGAGACCACTACTGATTCCGCCGGATCCTTTGACCCTGTGGGACCCCTCCAGGCTGGGCCGCATACTATGCGACATTTTTCTAGCCAGATTTATGGGGTTGATGCACATGTCAGGAAGATCATAGTTGGCCTTCCCACTGGCCCACCTAGGGCCAGCACATCTACTGGAGCTGAAGCCCTACCATCCATGGCAGAGATGGTCACGAAGCAAAAAGATATGACAACCCAGATCGAGGCATGAACACTAGGCTGGAAACATGATCCGCAGGCAAGGTAAGACAGAAAAAAGGCAAAGAAAATTCAAGGAGCACGAAAAGAAGAAGAGTAAGCTGCTTTCCAAGATGATGCAGAAGTTGAGTACACTTTGTGGTTCACAGGACTCGGATGATGAAGTAGAAATGTCATGAATTTTTAGACTCAAATTTTGGCGCTTTAATACACAAATTAGTGTCTTATGCTATATGCAACCTCTTTTAATCATTGGTTTTAATTGGATTTTGGATTGATGTTCCACTTGAATGTTCATGTGCCATGTGTGATGAGATTATTTGTGAGTTCCTTTGCATTGCTTGTAGTCTAGAATTTGCCCGGATTGTGCTTCAAGGCGAAATCATAGATTGACTTGGTTCGAGAAATGATATTAGGCCTTCCTTGGATAACTAATAAGCCTAAAAAAATTCCTACCCGTAAATATTTTCCCTAGTCAACCAATTTTGAGTCTTTAACCTTATTCTTTGGCAACCATGTTACAAGCTTAAATCCTTTGTTCTTAAGTGATATACCTTTTGGCACCCTACCTCCCGAAGTACTTTTAAAGTGCAAAAATAGGCTAAAATCTTAAGTTTGGGGGTGAATGGTTGGAAAAGTTGTGATATGGAAGTTTTTGAAAAGATGGAAGGTAGAAAAAGAATTGATAAAAGTTGAAAAGGAAAAGAAAAGAAATATATATATATATATATATATATATATATCTATATATATATATATATATATATATATATATATATATATATACACACACATACATACATACATATGTCACGACCCTAGTTCACCAATTGTGAACCTATCATGGCGGCACCCAGTCTTCGCGACTAGGTAAGCCTGACACATCGCGGAAATTCAACAATCTTTGCGGAAACAATGATTTAAAACATAAATAACATAAGATAATGTATAGAGTGCCTCCTGACACATACATGTCAACTCAACTTACGTAAAAACCTCGAAGACCCGGAAACCCACTGGCAACAAAGGCTAAGAGTAAAATATAACACATGGCTCTAACATCCAGAAGTGTCTACAACGAGAGAATACATGGATAAAACTACTAACTAAAGGTAGAGTATAAAGAGACTCTTCGGCTCTGCGGACGCGGCAGATGCATACCTCAGATCTCCGAGTATAGCTCCAAATCACTGATGCTGCGCCCGATCAAGAGTACCTGGATCTGCACAATAAAAGTGTGTAGAAGAGTAGCATGAGTACACCACAGTGCTACTCAGTAAGTGCCAAACCTAACCTCGATGGAGTAGTGACGAGGAAGGTCGAGGCCCTGCTGAGAAGAATACAAGAAATAATGTAAAAATAAATAAGCAGTAGATAATGAAATAAATCCGAATATCTAACAAGACCGTAATTAAAAACAGAGCAGCTAAAAGTACGAAGTACAAACACAAAACAAATCACTCAATAGTCAGGATCTCTACATGGAGCTCCGGGAATTGAACCCACAGTCCACTTTACCAATATCCGATGATCTCCGGGAATTGAACTCGCAGTCCATCGCCACATGAAGCTCTGGGAATTGAACCTGCAGTCCACTATATCAATGTCCAAGGATCTCCGGAAATTGAACCTGCAGTCCTTCATGCCAATATTAGAGGATCTTCGGGAATTGAACCCGCAGTCCTTTATACCAATAACAGAGGATCTCCGGGAATTGAACCCGCAATCCTTTATACCAGAATCAGAGGATCTCCCGGGAATTGAACCCGTAATGCCAAACGTAAACACTTCACAACAAGTCAATATTTAACGGAAAGAAACCAAATATAGCAACAATGCAAAGGTCCAGGTCTAACATTCTCACAAAGAGGGCAAGTACTTGCAATTTAGTCAGACAGAGCAAAAAAATTATTAACATGCTTTTCCTAAGCTAAGCAAGTGAAATCATATTTTTTTTTACAATTAAATACACAAAGAAACGCAGTCTAAATAAGTCAAGTAAGGTAAAATTTGTAACAATTAGCACAAGTACACGCCCGTCACCTCGTGCACAAGGCCTTTAAACAACAATTAATATATCCTAAGGGGAGAGGTTCCCCACACAAGGTTAGACAAGCCACTTGCCTCGAATTGGTACAAAACCGCTATGAAACAATGCCCTTGCCACGAGTATCCGACTCCAAGTGGCCCAAATCTATTCAAACCAATTACTGTTGGACAATACGCTTTACGCTAGAGGGGGGGGGGGGGTGAATAGCGTTTTTAAAAATATTAAGCGTTTTAGTGCGGAATTTAAAAACTTTGCAGAAATTAAAACAAGTGCAGTAGAATAAACTTACACAATGATGTATCCTGGTTGGCCACAAACGTGGTTAGTCCAGTCCCCGAGAGACTCTCTCGAGATTTCCACTAAACTTGTCAAGCTTACGGGTGCTTAACAAACCGTTACAGCTGAGGACACAAGCCTCACCCAGGTGCTCGGGGATCACAATCCCAAAGACTTCAATTGCTCGGGGATACCAATCCCAAAGACTTCAATTGCTCGGGGATAACAATCCCAAAGACTTCAACTGCTCGGGGATAACAATCCCAAAGACTTCAACTGCTCGGGGATAACAATCCCAAAGACTTCAACTGCTCGGGGATAACAATCCCAAAGACTTCAACTGCTCGGGGATAACAATCCCAAAGACTTCAACTGCTCGGGGATAACAATCCCAAAGACTTCAACCGAGGAATCACAAGTTCCTCAACAAACGAGAATCGCAATTCTCTTGCAAACACAAAACACACTCACTTTACAAAGCACTCCTTAATGAGTAGATATGAGTAGAAATAGTACGCTCAAGATCACAACAACTTAGCTCAATAGAATGGCTCTTCAAAAAGCTTTATGGATGAATGGAAAATGATGATCAATGTAAGAAAGCTTTTAGCAATGAAAATACTCAAAGTGTATATGTTGTTGTTGTGAAAACACTGAGTTGAAGCTGTATTTATAGGTGAAAAACTCAGTCTTACCGTTGTCTAATTGCCAATTAAGGATTGCTGAAATTACTCAGTGACAATCGATTGTCAAGACTAAACAATCGATTGTTTGCCTATCAGATTAAAAATTCAATCCCAGATTTTACGTCAACAATCGATTACTTCAAATCAATAATCAATTATTTATAACGTTAAGAAATCCTTTCCAATTTTTGGCATAAAACATCGATTGTCCGGAAATCAACAATCGATTATTTTAACAACGTTCAGAAAATCTTTTCCAGATTTTAAGCAAAACATCGATTGTTAAATATCAACAATCGATTACCTGAAGGTAATTGAAAATATATGACAACGGTCAGCTTCAACAATCGATTATCAAATGGAATAATCGATTATTAATTAATTTCAAAACTCTCTGTCTCATATATAATCGATTATCAAAAGCCACAATCGATTATCATCTTATTTAAAATCACTGGGAGACATTTTTCTCATTCTAATCGATTACCATTAGTTCATAATCGATTTTTATGAGTTTTGAAAACTTTGCCTCAGTTAACAATCGATTATCATAAGTACACAATCGATTGTTATGCAGTTTGCAAAAACCTGATGTTAACTGACTTACTCACAATCGATTATCATTAATTCACAATCGATTGTCATGCAGTCTTGGCTTAGAGATACTCGATTATCATAAGTACATAATCGATTATCTTAGCCCAGATTTTTGAGGCATGCTTGGAAAACATTTTAACAAATGTAAATATGCATAGTTTAAAATCATTTGACACTTAATTTAAATATGCATGATTTTGGAAAAATAATTTTAGTAGAGAAGCCATGTTATGAGCCAAGTTGAGGAATCAAGATCACAATTAATATTGACTCAATTATAACATTTCTAAACTTTGTCTTGAGCTTCTTGTAATGCATCCATTTTGTGCTTGTCCTTGAGTACTGCTATATATCGCTTTTTGCTTTGTTTGACATTCATTAAAACCTACAAAAGAACACACGTTTAGTATATTGCATTTGAAACGTGTTTCCAACAATTACATATTGTAAATAACATCGCAAGTAACTAATTACACTGTTAAAATTAAGGCTAAGGCGCGAAAATAGGTAAAATGACCAAAATGCCCCTCAGGACAACGTCTCGGAATCGAATAACTTTTACATTTTCAGAAACCTCGTACTCTCACGAGTCTAACCATATAAAAAACTCCCAAGTTAGAGGCCGAATGCCCCTTCAAATTCTCAAAGTTAGGTCTAAGAATTTTACCTCAATTCTTATTCAAAATATGAAATTAATGCTTGAATTCGAGATTAGATTAGTGGATTTTAGTCATAGAGGAGCAATGAATTATTACCCGATGTTTGCCTCTGAAAAATCCTCAAAAAATCTCCCAAAATCGAGCTCTCTAGCTTGAGTTTTTTGTAATAATGGAAGAAGGGTTCGTTTTTCAAATATATGAACTGGTCAGACATTTGTTCTTCGCGATCGCGTGAATGGCCACGAGTTCGCGGAAAGTAAAAGTTAAGTGACTAAAAAATGGCCTTCGCGATCGCGAAGGGCAGGCTGCAAACGCGAAGAGCTGGGACCGGACACTATGCGAGTGCGACACGTTTCACGCGATCGCGTAGAAGGAAGAACAAGGGGTCCAGAAATGGCCTACGCGAACGCGTTGGCAGGGACGCGAACGCGGAAGAGACACTAGCTGGGCTTCGTGATCGCTGGGTGAGGGATGCGATCGTGATTAAGGGAAGTGGAAAGCTTCGCGAACGCAGGGCCTTCTTCGCGTTCTATCACTGACCTGCAATTTCTGTTGCAATAAACAACTCCGATTGCTCCGTTGAGCATCCAAAACACACCCGAGGCCCCCAGGACCTCGGCCAAACCTACTTACATACACACCCGAAGAGTTTGTACAGAACATTGACACAGAAAACTTAGAGAAAGCGTCTAAGGATTACTTGAATGATCTCGTCAGTAGAAGCCTTCTAATTGTTTCTAAAAGGAGATCTAATGGTGACGTAAAATACTGCACGGTTCATGATTTAGTGCGTGAGTTTTGCTTAAGTACACTTAAAGACAAAGAGTTTACGCAGCACATTGTGCCATGCAACTCATCCCAACCTTCAAATCCAAAGGATCCTCGGTTATGCATGTATATCCATGACAAGCTTGTTAAACAATTGGAGCTGCATGGATAAGAGTCCAGTGGTCGAATCTGAAGAAAAGGAGTATCTGCAGTTCATCACTCATCCACGATTCTACGCATCAAGATGTATGGATCACTTCTCTTTACTTGTTTACTTGAGGTTTATTAGGGTGTTGCATTTATTGGATAATCAATCTGGAAAGTGCTTGGGAATTTCAAAGTTCTCCGGCTTCCAAACTGGAACAACTAACTCACTTGAAATACCTTGCAATTTTTGTCAAAAAGTTTGACTTCAGGTGGGTTTCACACATGAGCGATCTACAAACTTTGCGGGTCCATTCACATCAACGTATAAAGACATCCCCAGATATTTGGAAAATGACGAAGCTAAGGCATGTGGATATAAGTGAATTTTCCTTTATCTGGGATGACAACGAGCAAGACGAATCTTCACACACTGTGTTAGGGAACATAAAGACTTTTGGAAAGTGTCGTATATTTGTAGCTGATATGAATCGGAAGTTCTGGTGGAGGTTCCCAAATCTTGAAGAACTCAAGCTTTCCATTGTTAATTTTCATGATATGCCAAATCATTCTCTATTTCCTATACCGGAAATTCATAACCAGCTTCAATCTCTTGAATTAAGTTTCCCCCTTGGATTCTCCAAATCAATTGGATGGTTTAAATCAGTCTTTCCTTTGAATCTTAAGGTCTTGTTCCTTGCCAGCATCTTACTGACAGAAGAAATAGTTTCAAGTATTGCAGCACAACAAAAACTTGAGACTCTCAAATTATTTTTTATACATTTTACTGATAATAATCCGCAATGGGATGTCACAAATCATGAGTTCAAAGCACTGAAATACTTGAGATTAGAGCAAGTGGATATGAATCAATGGAAATCCTCAGAGATGTCTTTTCCCGAGCTTGAGAAACTAGTCATAAAAGATTGTGAACAGCTCGAGGAGATACCTTCTAGCTTTGCAGATATTGAAACGCTACGATTGATTAAAATGATCAACTGTAGTACATATTACATTCCTCAGACCCCATTTTGTGGGACTATATTGGGTAGTTGTTGTTGTTATTGTTGTGGTGCATGAGCTGGGGATTCAGCTCGGAGCATTAAAAAAGATGTAGAAGATACCCAAGGATATGAGAGACTCCAACTTCTTATCCCCAAGAATTACTAAACATGGTAAGTGATTTCATTATTTTGAAATTACCCTGCTTTTTAAACTATCAGGTCCATCTTGATAGGAACAACAACATTTAGTAACTGTATGGCACGTTTAAATATTATATATATATATATATATATATATATATATATATATATATATATATATATATATAATCCCACTTAGTGGGGTCTGAGAAGCGTAGTATGTACACAGACATTACCCCTACCATGGGGTAGAGAGGCTGTTTCCAAATAGACCCCCGACATCCTTCCCTCCAAGAACTTCCCACCTTGCTCTTGGGGAGACTCGATCTCACAACCTCTCGGTTGGAAGTGTGGGTTTCTTACCATCAGAGCAACCCCTCTTGTCTAAAGAGACCACAGTGTTGATTTAATTAAATTATTAGTAGTGTATTGTGTGCCATTTATTTATTAAGGTACATGTATCTGAATTCTTCACATTATACCAACTCAGTTTCCTGAACTTCTCATGCATGTATAAAACAATTTCTTAGAGCTAATATTTACATTCTCCTTTTTTTTTCTTAGCTTTACTTCTCAAATTTTATGCCCGGCTATTCACACGTTTTTTCTACTTTTTTTTGACAATCTTGAAATACATTGTTCATCAGTTTTTTTTTACAAAAAAAATTATTTTACAACTCAAGAGACAAGTTTTAATATAATTACCATATAATTTATACTATATTAAAAGCACGAAGGCCCTTAGCGAAATGCGTTCGCCTTTTTTACCCTTTAAAATATAGAGTTTATATTAGACAAAATAGTAATTTATGTATTTAATCAATATTTAGAAATAACAACAACAAAAATCCAGTATAATCCCACTTGGTGGGGTCTGGGGAGGGTAGTATGTACACAGACCTTACCCCTACCTTGAGTAGAGAGGCTGTTTTCAAATAGACCCCCGGCATCCTTCCCTCCAAAAACTTCCTACCTTGCTCTTGTGGAGATTCGAACTCACAACCTCTCGATTGGAAGTTGGGGTTGCTTAACCCCTCTTGTCGACAGCATAGTCTCATGTTCAAACCAAATATTTAGAAATAATTATTTAATTAATTCTCCTATTATTTAATTATTCTCCTATTATTAACCGTCTAGGAAAGGTAATAAAATTTTGCCTAAATCTTTTCCTATTCGTTCTACGCCCTACGTATGTTGGAGTAGTTTATAGCTTTAAGATTTTGGAGACCTTTTTGGTAGTTAAAAAGTTCTGCCTAGCCTAAATTTTCGCCCCTATGTTGGAATATTGAATGCGTTTATTTTCTTGTTAATATCTTTTAGGTTTAGGAGATCTTTTTGGTTAAATTTTTTTTCTTTAAATCACACACACAATTTTTTTTTTTTGGTTATGAGACTTTATTATTTGGTGAAATTCACATTATGTGCGTTGTGTGTGCACATAATCTCAATATGTAAGTATACTTACTAAAAGTTATATTCCTGTATAAAATAAGAACTTTAAATTTTTGAAATTGATGTATATTCAAATTCTATATATCCAATTTTTCAGTTTTAGCAAGAATACATAACTTTTAAAGATCTAAGAGCATTTCTAGAAAAATTGGAAAGCTATTTTCAAGTTCATTTTATTAGGGAGAGTGCAATATTTTTTTTCTTGCGAGCAAAATACATGTTGTTATAAAAGCACAAAGCTCATTCCGAAATATTAATAAACCTTTTTACTCTTAATAATAAATTTCAAATAGGTTAACATTGGCATTTAATTATATTTTATAATAATAATAATTTTGAAATCAATTATAATATTATGATAAAATTATTAACGTAACTATCCATTTTTATTGATTACTACATAATGAATCATAATATATATGGTTATTAAGACAAAAGCAATATTCATAAGATATTCTAATTTCAAATTACTAATAAATTTTTTTGTACACGTTAACTTAATTTGTTACTTAAATAAATATTATTATAAAAGGTCACGAATAAATAAATAAATTTTTTTATATGTGTGTCAATTTCACGATCAATATTTATCATTTTCAAGAACTCAAACTTTTACTTAATATTATTTTTGTGACTTAAATCATGTTTTGAATGTTATTTATATATATTTTTTTAAAAATAATTCTCATCAAAATAAGGTAACATTGGCAATACTGAATTCCTGATGTAAAGCCCATTAATATTAGAGTTGTATTGAACTATTCTAATAAGATTCTTTAATACGCAAAACACGAGTTACCAAATTATGTAGGAGTCAAGCGCGCAACGAATTCTGAAAACATAAAGATTCAAACTATATGCTTTTTACTATTTGTAAACCGAATTCTTATTGGAATAGTTATAACTATTCTCAAATATTTAAAGATTAGAATGAGCAAATATTCAAAATTTGAATTTACAAAAATTAAGTTATTTCTTTTAATGTTAAGAACAAATAATTAAGTCGTTGAATTAATTAATTAGTAAACGAATCCAATTCCATTATTTTACAAATTTATCATATAAGATTTTTTTTGTTAAATTGACAAAACACTTAAAAGTACATACATTTTATTTTTGTAAAAAGAATATCAACAATGAATGAAATCATAAAATATAGCAAAATTAATTATAGTAAAAAATAAAGATTAAGATCGGTGAAAAAATAAATTTTATGCAACAAGGTAAAATTGTAGAAGGCAACTAGATTATAAATGAGTTATCATTCGTTTATTTCTTACATTCAGTCTAACAAATGAAAACATCTTGCTACAATTTTTATAATAAGTTTTTTTTTTCTTGTAAAATATTAGTTCAATATTACTCATTCTTTAAACTTTACATTGTCACTATCAAATTCTTAAGAGGTATAGTGCCAACTTTTTACATTTGCAAAGTTTTAAGGGACCAAGAGATTTAATTTTTAATTTGTGTTATCTGATAAATCTTTAAAGAATTGTAAATATCGATTATTTTCATATGTTTGGACATAAGTCCTAACAAAAGAACAATAATGCATCTAAATAAAATTCTTTCATTTGTTATGCTAACTAAATGGGAACAATATTTTATTTTATTTTTCGGTAACTAAAGATTTTCATTAATTACCAATGAAGTAGCTTTACAAAATCACAGTCTAGCTTTAACTCAGCTGACTGTCTAGGGGTTAACATATAAACTATATCTACTTTCCTAACTATCTAGCACTACTATATGCGAATGTGTTGTAATATTTGTCTAATTCGTGGGGGTACCTCTAACATTAGAATTATACACTATGTCTCTTAGTATGGCCGTGATATCGGAATATTTTATTGAAGACTCTTGCTTTACTTTCCAGCCAGATAGCATATGCAAATTCAGCGGTAACCAATTTGAAAGTGGCAGCTCGAACTGTTCGACCTTTGGCTTTGCTAATCAACCACTGCATTTTCTGGTTCCAATCAGTACTGGGCGTGTAGGTTTCTTGCAACCAGTTCATTGTTCTTTCCCATAAATTCATAGTGACAGGGCAGTACAGTAACAAGTGATCTCTTGTTTCCGGGAGGTTTTGGCACAAGGAGCATTGTTGATCAATATTCATTCCCCAGCTGTGTAGTCTGTCCTTTGTTGGGAGTCTATCCTGGAGGAATAGCCATAGGTTGAAAGTTGCTTTTGGCCTTGCTTGGTTCTGTATGATTAAATTCTTCCATGGGACTCTCGGCATTGTTTGCATCTATGACTGGTACAACTGTGTAGTCGAGCACTTCTGTTCCTTCCAATTCTGAATCCTTTGTAGAATGTCTCTGGCTTGGATGATTTTCTCACCATCCAACTAGCTTGGGCAAATTGGGATGGATTCTATTGATCTGTCTTTGATGTAATAAACAGTGATCCACCTAATCCACAGCTTGTCCTTTTTATGGGCTAGGTCCGAGCAAGTCTTTGCAATGGCAGCTTTGTTCCAGAGCTTTAGGTTAATGAGGCTCATCCCACCAACTGACTTTGGGGTACACATTTTGTCCCAAGAGATGTATGCTTTCTTAGTTACAGTGGTCATCCCGGACCAAATAAAACTCCTACAGATTCCTTCAATCATTTTGAGTACTTTCTCAGGCAATACAAACAGCTGTGCCCAATAAGCTTGGACACTAAAGATAACAGATTGTACTAGTTATATCCTCCCAGAATAGGAGAGTGTCCTGACATTCCAGGATGTAATCTTGGCAGTGATTCTGTCCACTAATGGTTTCCATTGCATCAGTGTGATCTTCTTGGTTGACAGTGGGACTCCAAGATACTTGAAAGGCAATTGGCCTTGTTCATATCCCAGGTGATCAAGGATCTGTTGCTGTGTTGGCAGTGGTACTCCTCCAAAGTAGACTGAGCTCTTGCTCAGATTGGCCTGCAGTCCTGAAGCTGCTGAGAACTGTGAGAAACAATTGGACAGGGCCTTGACAGAGTTAAGGTCTCCTTTGGCAAACAGAAGTAAATCATCAGCAAAGCACATATGTGTAATGGCCAGTTTTTTGCATCTTGGGTGGAAATTGTAGGCTGGATCATCCTTTAGTGAGGTGCAGGATCTGCTTAAATACTCCACGACCAAGGCAAAGAGAAAGGGGGATATGGGGTCCCCTTGTCTCAGTCCTCTGGCAGCAGCAAAAGGCATAGTAGGTTCTCTATTAACTAACACAGAGAAACTGACAGTTGAGATACATTCCATGATCCATCTTGTAAAGATGCTGGGGAAGCCAATCTGCTCCATAACCTGCTGCAGGAAAACCCATTCAACTGAATCATATGCTTTCTGGAGGTATATTTTTATCATGCATCTAGGGGATACATGCTGCCTAGTATAGCTTTTGACAAGTTCATGTGCAAGGATGATGTTGTCCTGAATCTTTCTTCCTGGGATGAACCCTGCCTGAGCTTCACTGATAATACTTGCCATTACCCTCTGCAGCCTATTAGCCAGTATTTTTGAGATGAGCTTGTATAGGATAGAACAACAGGCAATAGGCCTATACTCTTTGACTGCAGTTGGTTTTGACAGTTTAGGGATGAGGGTGATAGTTGCACAATTGATTGGTTTGCACATCCTAGCTGTTATGAAAAACTTCTTAATGGCAGTGGTGACTTGATTACCAATGATACCCCAGCTCTTTTTGAAGAAGACATCATTGTAACCATCAATCCCATGTGCTTTGTCATCTCCAATGGCCTTAAGGCTCTCTGTTATTTCTTTGTCAGTAACTGGTGCACACAGTTCCAGTCTCTGTTGCTGTGTCAGTTTTGGCCCATTCGACATATACATTTGGTTGATAGGAGGCAGACTTCCTGCAGATGTGCCCATCAGTGCCTTGTAGAACCCCATGACTTCCTCTTTGATCTCTTCAGTTGTAGTGAGTTTGGTGTCCACTGCATTGATTAGCTCAGTAATCTGGTTGTGTTGGATTCTTTCCTTCATTACTGCAGTGAAATACTTGGTGTTGGAGTCCCCAAGTTGTATCCACTTAGCTCTTGCCTTCTGTTGCAGAACCTCTCCTCAACAAGTGACCATTTTTCCAATTTCAGGACCAGCTCCTTCTCCTTCTGTTGTAGGGCATCAGTGTAAGCTTGGTGCATCTGGGCTTGCACTATTTCTAGCTCCTGTCGACACTGTTGAATTCTCTGGGAAATTGTCTTGAATTCTTTACTATTCAGGTTCTTCAAAGGTTTCTTTAGTGCTTTGAGTTTCCCCCATATTGCTTTCATTGTGTATGCCTTTCCATCCTGCTTCACTTTTGACACTATCTATTGGAAGTGCTCATGCTCAGCCCAGACATTAAAGAATTTGAAGTTCTTCTTTCCATGCCAGGAATTTGAAGACAGTGTCAGCACCATGGGGTTATGGTCTGAGATTAGGGGCAAATCATAGTGAGTCACCACCTGGTTCCATTTGATCATCCAGTCGTAGTTACCAAAAACTCTATCTAGCCTACTGCATACTCTGTCTACACCAGTTTGTTTGTTTGTCCATGTGTAGTATTCCCCCCTCCAAGGCAATTCAGTCAGCCCAGCTTATTGTACACAGTTGTTTAAATCTAGAGTTTCAGTGAGTCTGACTGGTTTGCAAGATTGTCTATCTTTGTCACATAAAACTGCATTGAAGTCCCCAACAACAACCCATGGTTCCTGTATCCATGCTGCCAGTGTTTGTAAGCTGGCCCATAGTGATCTTCTCTGTTCCAGTCCATTGTAACCATACACCACAGTGAGGAAACCTGTGAATTCCTCTGTTCTGCTGGAAACCCTGCTGTGGATCAACTGGCTTTCCTCCTGAACACTAGTGACTGTGAAAAATTTTGGATTCCATAGGATCCATACTCTACCCTTTTCACCGGAGACATAGTTTGGTAGGACCCCCCAGCCTGGAGCTAGCAGGTTAGCAATTCTGCTAGCATGTATTTGTTTGACCTTAGTTTCTACTAACCAACTAGGTTAATATTGTTTTTCCTAATATATTCCCTAACCTCTTTCTGCTCGTACCTTTTATTTACACCCCTAATATTCCATACTAACCACTTTATTGGGAAGATGTTGATGTTGATCCCTCTACCTCCCCTGGAGGATCTTCTTTACTACTAGAGACTGCTGCAAATCTGTTACTCACAGTGATGGGGGACAAGGGTGGGAAATTAGTGATGTTGAGTTCTGGGCTCTAGGGTTGCTTCCCTTTGTCACTGCCCTTATCAACCTAGTGATTCTGGACTGTCTTGGCTTCATGAGGCGACCCAGTAGATTCAGTATGCTGTGTTATAGGCTGCTGCTGTATTGGCCTAACATGGCCTTTGGTTCTCCATTCCTGAACTACCTTTGGCTTCCACACTTGTGTAGGATGTTTTAGGATTTGCTTTTGATGCACTGCACAGTTGTGTGCTATTGTTTGGCATTTCTCACAATAGGAAGGCTTCCATTCATACTCAACATCTTGAAGAAACTTCTTACCATTTGGGTCCATAACCCATATCTCCGTAGGTAGTTCTTTGGTTACAGTCACCTCTATAAGCATTCTGGCATAGGATATCCGTGTCTGTTTTGTGGTACATTCATCTGCAAAAATTGGCTTTCCCAATCCACTAGCAACTGTGCTAAGTGACCTCATCCCCCAGCAAGACATTGGTAATTTTGGGAACTTTACCCATAAGGGAACTTCAGTTGGAAACTCTTCTGAGAAGTCAAAATCAGGTGTCCATTGTTTGAATATCATAGGCCTATTGGCTATGGAGTATGGACCAGCACACAAATATCTCTTTGGCATCAGCTACAGCCTTGAATTTCACAATGTAGTACCCTTCATCATGGTAGTACAAATCTGGTTCAGAGACATGGGACCAATGGTGACTAATGAATCTTCTCATTGCATTGAAGCCAGGGCCATCACCTAAGATGTATACCACCAAGGCACACTTCCATTTAGCTTCCTCTTCCTCCATTTCAGCTTGTTCCAGTTTTACCATAGGTTTCCCATCGAGTATCAATGGGGGAATGTAATCAAGTGCCATACCGTGTGTCGCAAAGCGATTCTTCTGAAAGAGGGTTGACCAGCTCTTCTTAGGTTCTTCTACTGGGATTTTGGTAGTTCCTGGTTGTTCCTCTGGTGATTGTTGGTTGCATGTTTGTCTCTGTAACAGGACATGCTTCTACTGTACTTGGATTGGTTGAAATTCCTTCAACCTCTGGTGTTTCCGATGTTTCCATAATAATTTCTACTGGAGCTACAGGTTGTGGTATCGGCGTTTCAGAAGCTTGGTCGCCGGCTTCCATGGCGCCTAGGGTTTGCGTTGGGGGTACATTCTGCACCTCCTTCGCACTATTCTTCTCCATAATCAACAGATTCAGTTTGCCAAAAGTGTCAATTGGGATTTTCCGTGGACGTCCCCTTCCTCGTGCTCCGCCTTTCACCATTGCCACAAAGCTCGGCGTACGTTATGCTAACGTGCGCCGAGAGCTTTAGAGAGAGACGGAAAGTTTTAAAATATTTATTATTAAAAAAACTTAAATTATATTTTATAACTCAAACAAATTATTTAATAATATGAATGTAATTTTTAAAATTTATGTATTCATTAATATAGGTACACGCGCAAAGTGCGTACCCTAAAACTAGTGTTTTAAAGTTTTTTACTTATTGATATAAAATACACGCGTAACACCTAGAGGTGTCAACCGGGCCGGGTTGACCCGGGACCGGCACGGACCGGCCCGGTCAAACCCGGCCCAGACCGGACCGGTTTATAGCGGGAGGGGGGGGGGGGGGGGGGGGTCGGGGGGGGAAAGGGGTTAGGACGTTAGGGATTCCGTCCAATTGACCCGGACCGGACTGGCCCGGGAAGGAAAATTCCGGGCGAACCGGTCAACCCGGACCGGTCCCCAACGGTAAAATTTTTTTTTTTTTTTAAAAAAAAAAAATTTTCTGAAAACATGGGGCCCACTTGACCGTTGGCAACGGTCCAGCACCGTTGCCCAACGGGACTTTTTGCATTTTTGGCCAATTTTGAGTTTTTTTTTGTTTTTTTTAAATTACATTATTAACCCTTCTTAAAATCTATAAATACCCTCCCCTCTTCTTCATTTCCTCACTCAAAATTATCTATCTCTCTCTCAATTCTCAAATTAGCAAATATCAATCACTCTCTTCTCTTCAATTTTCAAGAATTCATATTCTACTTTCATAATTTTATTGTCTTTATTTTCCCGAATTTAATTTATCGTAATTTCTTATTTGGAAATCGGCATTCGAAGCTTGATTCTTGAAGTTCAAGTGTTCAACATTGAAATACTTGCTTGACGTTTGTTCGTGGTAACACCGGATTTGCGTAATCAAGTGCTCAATTTATTGTCGAATTCGGTGCACTCTCTCCAACTCTTTCTCTTATTTAATATTTTAATTGCATATTTGATTTTAGCTTATATATTAATTTTTCCAATATGTTGAATGCTGCTAAAAGAGCGTGTAGAAAAGTTACTGGTAGGAGTGGAAGTGGAAGTGGAAGTAGTAAAAAAAGTCCTATAGCTTCTGGTAGTAATAGTAATAATGAACCAATAACACATGTTTCTGAATCATCGCCTAATTTGCAAGATGTAAATATTGATTATGAACAATTACACCAAGATTTCGGAGTAGAAGATAACGAAATTGGAATAGAAGATGAGATACCACCTACACCTACTAGTGGAAATGTTGGTAGTATTGGAGTTGGAGTTGCTAGTGCAACAAGGGGTAGAAGACCACCAGTCGCTCAAACTTCTAAATCTAATCGTAGAAAAAGAAGTCCTGTTTGGCAATTTTTTGATGAGATAGAAGATAGTGATAGAGTTAAGTGTAGACTTTGTAATGAAACGTTTAAACATTTGACCGGAGGTAATTTAGGGGGGACTGGCACACTTATTAGACATATGCAAAATTATCATCCTATAGAATGGGGAAATAATGGGGATGGAAGTGCAACAACACTTAACCCTACTACTGCAGGTCTCCTAAAATATGATAAAATGAGGGATCGAGAGGAATTAGCGAAAATGATTGCTTTGGGTTGTCTACCTTTTTCATTTGCTTCTTCCTCTTATCTTGTTACGTATATTCAAAGGATATACAATCCTATGTTTAAAGGTATCCCTAGAAGTACCTGTAGATCAGACATCTTTAGACTTCACAGCCAATATCAAACATACATACGTTATTTGTTTAGTCACCTTCCTTCTAGAGTATGTCTAACTTCTGATATTGGCCATGCTGTAAATGGAAATGATTATTTAACAATTACATGTCACTGGATAGATGACAATACTTGTATGCAAAAACGTATTATTGCTTTTAAATATGATGAAGATCAGAGTCATACTGCTGCATTTATTAGTAGTACAATTGTTGAAGTTGTCGAATTTTATAATCTAAACCAAAAAGTTTTGTGTATGTCTTTTGATAATGCTTCAAACAACAATGCTGCAGTTTCAATTTTAAAATTGAATTTACATCCACCTCTTGATGATATTTTTCATGTTAGATGTGCATGTCATATTTACAATTTAATTGTTAAAAGTGGGCTCGATTTATTTTTACATGAGATTACTCTAGTTAGAAGAGCAGTTGGAGTAATTCAGGGAAATAATAGACAATCTAGAATAAGAGAATTTAAGAACAAGTGTATGCAATATAACCTTACACCTAGATTCATGCCCGACGAAGTAGTTACTAGATGGAATTATACGTATATATTTTTAAAATGTTGCTACAAATATAGATTTCCAATAACAGAAGTTGCTAATGCACATTGTACTGATCCTAGGCGTATGTTAACAACTGATACCTGGGAGGTCATTAGTGATGTGATTAAATTTTTACATAAATTTTATACTGCTACTGTTGTGTTTTCTGGGGCATATTACCCAACTATTACTTTGGCTTTAGTACATATAGCTGAAATTTCTTTGCTACTATATGAATTTAAGAAGAAAGATAGATATACGGATGCTGTTGCAAGTATGCAAGCAAAATTCAAAAAATATTTCTTTCCAATTCCTCCTGTTTACTTAATTGGTGCAGTTTTAAATCCTTCAATTAAAATGTCTGATTGTCAACAATTAATGAATGCTTTATACACTTATATGGAGATTGGGCCCACTGAAAGCCCAAATTTGTATGAATCTATGAACCAACTAAATGAACATTTACAATATCTATATACTTATTATGCAACTCAATGTGATAATGCTCGTGCTTCAACTGCTGCAAATCCCACTATGCAATGTAGCACTTCTAATGTAGTCGAAGATGATGATGAAGGCATTGATAGTTTTAATATTTTTTCAACTTTTTCTAACACTCAAAGTAGTAGCAGGAATATAGATGAACTTCAATTTTACTTGCAGAAGCAAAAGGAGCCTCGCACCAAGGAATTTTCACCGTTAGGCTGGTGGCATGAAAATTCAAAGCAATTTCCCGTTCTTTTCGCTATGGCGCGGGATGTCCTGAATGTCCCAATTTCCACTGTTGCATCCGAGAGTGCATTTAGCCAAGCAAGACAACAACTTGGAGACACACGGCACTCATTGGGAAGCAATGCTTTGGAAGTCTTAGTGTGTCTAAGAGATTGGATAAGATCTGAACGAAGAAATCAAGGAAAGGAAGATCTTGATAGCCCGGAAGACGAAGAACTTGGAGATATATTAACGCACGGAAACCCATCCGAATTTAACTCTCCAGAAGAAGGTCATTCGGTTCATATTAATTTTGAAGAACTTTCTATTGCAATGCAAACCATTTGATGTAAATTGTAAATTAATTATGATACATTTTAGTTTTGAAATTTTGAATTTAAGAAATAAAGTAGCACTTGCAATAAGTGCAATTTTTTCCCCATCTTTTGTTGTGTTCATTCAATTATTACAAAGTATTAATATAACTTAATATTTATACTATACGTAATTCCAAAAAAAAAAAAAACCGGCCCGGCCCGACCCGAACCAACCCAGCCCGTTAACAACCCACCTCTAATTGAACCCGGCCCGGACCGGCCCGGACCCGGACGGGTCAGAAAAATTGGACCCGGACCCGGCCCGGCCCACCCGTTGGTCACCTATAGTAACACCCATGTCCAGATACTAGTAATTTGAGAAGTGACATCAAATTGTGTAACAACTCTTAAAGTGATAGCGCAAATAATCCCAATAATTACTTTCTCTTATTAATTTTCAACTAAAGAAAGTCAAACTAATTAATTTCCATCAGCAAATAACAAACTTCGGGAGTAAAAGCAAATGGAGGCATGCCTGAAATAATAAATACAATTCAACGCCAATATTTATGAGTCCATTACAAATGATCACCCAACTATACATAATTATGGATTAAGTCACTTTTGTTACTCAACTATTCATATTGTGCACAGATAGTCACTCAACCGAAATTATCAAAATTTTTGGTGGAAAAATACGATGTGACAGCTCATATGGACTTTTTATATTGTTGGACCAAATAAAATAATTAACACCCAAACAAAACATAAAAAATTCACCCATACCCCAACCGGACCCACAAAAAATAAAACTCCACCACTAAATAAAACCAAATGCTAAAAGGTACTCATGTTGTAAAACCATGAAAAAAAGAAGAAATCTATTTTCTATAACGAGAAGAGAGATGCATTTACAACAGGCACACTAAGAGACAAATGAACCCGTCCACATACAACAATAGAAGAATTTGTGACAATACATATCAGAGCTTTCGTGAGCCGAGAGTCTATTGAAAACTACAAGTACATCAAAATCAATATCCAGGCATTAACACTTGTTGATAATTCAATCGCAAATCTTATATGCAAATCAACCCATTCATAAAGTGGAACGTTTTATCGTCTCATCAGGGAAATAGGAGTTTTAATTTTGCAATTTAGCTTCTACTGATGTCTCCTCTGATCAAAAGGTCACTTGAGTCCAATAGATATTTTGGAGTACCGTGCAGCTCTGAAATCTCATTTCAACAAAGAAGAAGAAGTTAGAAAAGAAAAGGCCACAGAATGTCAGTCAAATATAGGACACAGCAACAGCCATAACTAAAAATAAGATTGAAAGCTAGTACAGAAAACTCAAAAATGCCAAAAAAAAAAGTGGAGAATATAAAAGAACTGACGGGGAGCACTCAGTGGCTAATAGCTACAATGCAATGCTAACAGGGTTAGAGAGATTAAAGGAGGCTGACTTGATATGGACCGAAGCGATGCGACGTTCCAACGCACAGGTTCATTGTTTGGTTAGCCAATCAGAAGAAGTTGCTCACAAAAGAGAGGCTCCAGAGCCATATTGGCCGGGGAGCAATGATATAGCATACATGGCAAGCAAGGAATTGGAGGATTTTTATGAGGCAGCAATGTGAATACGCAGTTTGCAATTGCACCGATATAGAAAGAAGTCAAAATTAGACTAGAGATATACAAACATCAAAGAAAGCACAAAAGTGTCCAAGTCTGTTCAAGAGTTATTGTTTATGAAGAGTTAGTCAACCACCTTTGTGATGGAGGTTGCAAACATAGGCGCTCATGAATTGTACAAAAGTTGGTTGTTAATCGTAATATTTCACATTTATTACTAAAAAAAATAAAAGAATGATGTTAGCTTAGTTCTTTCTTGAGGAGTATAGTATGTCAGTGCAATATATAGAAGAATTAAAAAGGATGAGTAATTTAGCCTGCAAGACGATAAGTTAAACATACTTCACGTAGTTTTTCATAGCAGATGGAATTGATAGCAGGGTAAAGTACTAGTTTCGTCTTGTGTTTTTCATAATAATGAAAATCACTTACCATCTTTAGTTTTTCTTCGGGATATGAACTCGGATTCTCTCAGTTCCTTCGGTATTTTTAGCTTCTTCTTTAATATCCCAAGCTGAATTCCCAACTGAGTCGCGACAATTGATCACTTTAATCGATTTTAGCGACAGAATATCTGCAAAGCTAGAAGGAATCTCCTCAGGACGTCCACAATCTTTTATAACAAGTTTCTCAAGAATGGGAAATGATGTATCTGAGCAACGCCATTGAATCATATCCACCTGCTCTAATTTCAAGTATTTCAGCGCGTTGAACACTTTAGTTGTGACGTCCCATAGCGGATCACATGTAAAGTGTATAAAAAATAATTTGAGCGTCTCAGGATTTTCCAGTGCTATAATACTTGAAACTATTGCTTCTGTCAATGAAATGCCAGCAAGAGATAAAACCTTAAGATTCAAAGGGAAGACTGATTTAAACCATCCAATTGATTTGGAGAAACCAACCGGGAAACTTATATCAAGAGATTGAAGCTGATTATGAGTTTCCGCTGTAGAAAACAGAGAATGATTACTCATATCATGAAGATTAACAATGGAGAGCTTGAGTTCTTCAAGATTCGGAAATCTCCACCAGAACTTCCGATTCATATCCGCCACAGATACACGACACTTGCCAAAAGTCTTTAAGTTCTCTAACACAGTTTGTGAAGATTGTTTAAGACTTTCTTGCTCGCTGTCTTCCCAGATAAAGGAAAATTCACTAATATCCACATGTCTTAGCTTCGTCATTTTCCAAATATCAGGTGATGTCTTTATGCGCTGATGTGAATGGACCCGCAAAGTTTGTAGATCACTCAAGTGCGAAACCCAATTGAAATCAAATTTTTTGACAAAAATTGCTAGGTACCTCAAGTGAAATAGTAATCCCAGAGTGGAAGCCGGAGAAACTTGAAAATCTCGATCATTTTCCATGTTGACATCCAACAAATGCAGCACCCTAATATGTACTACGCTAATAATTACAGGGAAAAGATCTACACGGTTTGATGCGTAGAATTGTGGATGAGCGATGAACTCGATAGACTCCCTTTCTTCAGAGTCGACCATTGCAATCATGTCCAGTAAATATCCATTTCGCTCCAGCTGTTTAACAAGCTTGTCGTGGATATACATGCATAAGTGAGGATCTTGCGAAGGTGAAGTTTGGGATGAACTGTATGGAACAATGTGCTGCTTAAACTTTTCTTCTTCAAGTTTAGTTGAACAAAACGCACGCACTAGATCATGAACCATGCAGTATTTTATGTCACCATTAGATCTCTCATGTTCAGAGAATGAAGGTTGCGGAGATGAGGATGCTTAGGTGGATGTGTGGGCACACCAGGCTAGATAAGATTAAGAATGAAGTTATTCGACAGAAGGTAGGGGTGGCCCCGGTGGATGAGAAGATGCGGGAAGCGAGGCTGAGGTGGTTCGGGCATGTTCGGAGGAGGGGTCCCGATGCCCCGGTGAGGAGCTGTGAGCGTTGGAGATTGTTGGTGGTCGGCGAGGAAGAGGGAGGCCTAAGAAGCATTGGGGAGAGGTGATTAGGCAGGACATGACTAGAATGCAGGTTTCCGAGGACATGACCCTTGATAGGGGAGTTTGGAGGTCTAGAATCAGGGTTGTAGGCTAGGGGCTCATAGAGTTCTTCGCTCATAGAGTTCTTCGTTCGCCTCATCCGGGGTTGGGCGTGGGACAGCAGGGTTACCCATAGAGGATTCGTGTTTTAGCTTATGTCCCCCTTATGGTTGTTAGTGGGGTAGTTACTGTTTGTTATTATTGCATGCGATGGTATTTATATTTCCTAAGTTTACATAATTATTTACGTTATTTCTGCGGGATTTACTAATGCTTTATTGTTTTGTTTTGTCTTGTTTTTGTTTCTAATTTTGTCTTTGTTTTTGTTTTTGTTTTTGTTCTAATGCTGCTTTTCATTTTATCCTATGCGCCGAGGGTCGATTGGAAACAGCCTCTCTGCCCTTTCGGGTAGGGGTAAGGCTCGTCTACATATTACCCTCCCCAGACCCCACCTGGTGGGAATACACTGGGTAGTTGTTGTTGTTGTTGTTGTATTAGATCTCCTTTTAGAAACTATTAGAAGGCTTCTATTGACAAGATCATTCAAACAATCTTTAGATGCTTTCTCTAGGTTCTCTGTGTCGATGTTTTGCACTAACTCTTCGGCTATCCACAACTTCAGCAATTCAGACACTTCAATTTTGAAGTCTTCCGGAAAATATCCCATGTAAAGAAGGCAATGCTTTAGATGAACCCTTAAATCGTCATAACTTGACTGTATTGCTTTCGTACTCAGCTCTTCTAAACCACGGGAACTCAAAATATTTGCAAACTCACGCCACACAAAGGCTTGTCTTTTCTTTTGCGCAATAATTGGAGCAGTCAAGACAATCACAAGAGGCAGTCCCTTACAGTTTTTGGCAACTTCTTCTCCTGCTTCGCGTAGCTCGAAGGGACAGCTATCGCATTGAAATACTTTCTTCTGCAATAATTCCCAACTCTCCTCCTTTGTTAGGAATCGAAGCAAATAAGGATCACTGTGCTGCTGAATCTCCTCAGCCACCTTTTCATCTCGAGTTGTTATCATAATTCTACTTCCTTTTTCCTCACTGGGGAAACATAATTGCAAATCTTCCCATGCTTTATCGTTCCATATATCATCTAATACAATGAGGTATCTCCAACCAAATAGAGCCTTCTTCACCGCATCAGCCACGTCCACACCCTCATTGATGTCACTCTTATCACTTGTTGCTTGTTTAAGAATATCAACCAATAGCTTCCTCTCGTCGTATTTTTGTGAAACAGTACAAAATGCTCTGACATCAAAGTGACGCATAACAAGAGGATTGTCGTACACCTTTTTCGTCAAAGTCGTTTTACCTAGACCAGGCATTCCAACAATCAAGATAATGTCTCGTTGTTTTGGTCCTCCGAATCCAGTCAATTTCTGAATGATCTCATTTATATCTTCCTCAAAGCCCACAAAATCCTCATTATTTGATAGAGAACTGCCTTCAGTGGAAGGCTTTGCATGAGCAGCTGTTTCTGGACATTCTCCATGTCAATTATGTTGCTCTTTTTTAGGATTGTTGGAATTAAACTCAAAACTGCAGTGGCATTAATAACACTGTCGGCCTCCATAAATGAAATGAAAACAAGAATAGGTCAATCAACTATCACTTAACAATTCAACGAAATACGTTTCATTTTGATGTGCACACGCGCACACACACATTATAAGATGAATGAGAAGAACCCTAACCACTGTCACCTACAAAACTATCAAGGATTTGTGCCACTTCAGCCCGATCATTGTAGGTCACCTCAAATGTTATGATATGTTTTAAGACCATAAGCTTTTTAGTCCATACAAAAAAGAATGACCCCTTTACTTATAGCCATACAAATGTTATGATCAGTGACTGAGCCACATTGTAGCAAGGGGTGTGTGTCAAGCGACACCCCTTCGCCCGAAAATTATACTATTTTGCTAGATAAATTTTTTCTAATTTTATGTATATTTACTATTCGTTGATTCCCTAGACTTTTCGATGTATCTAATTATTTATATTTTAACACACCTTAATGAAAAATTCTGAATCCTCGGTGATAGTGAATCTGTCTTTTCTTGTTTAGCATATATATCGCTACGAGTTCAATTTAACTCAACATTTTCGACCCCATACATACATACATATATATATATATATATATATATATATATATATATATGTATGTATGTATATAAAATTTCAAAGTGTAATACGTTCAACGACACATTTTAAAGATCAAACTCATCAAGTAAAAATTCTATATCCGCCCCTGCCTGAATATACTTTTTCGATGCATTGAAAAAGCAATTTTTTAAAAGTATATCGATGTAATTTCTGTCATTGTTTAAAACTTCAAACTATTTGATAAGCAATTTTTTTTTTCTTGGGCTAAGCAGTAGGTTCCTCTTTTCTTTATACTCTGGGAAAGTAACTTTGCTAGATCTAGCTAAAACTTCGATGGTCCTCTTCAATTGAAATTGATTTGTATGGATTACGCAGTTCTAGTTGAGAAATGAATAAAAAATATAGCAACTTATACCAATAATTTTAATTAAGGACTCATTAGCTGAAATATATAAGATATTTCAAGAGAGCTTTCTAGTCGGGTCGATGATTTTTGTAAAGAAAAAGAAAAGTATGATCACAGTATATGCTCTACTGTAATAATAAACATAAAAAGCGACAGTAATCAAAAGATAAATAAATGGAAAGCTAAAATTGAATCTCACCGATTAATGAGAGTAGTTACACAGAGATTAATCGCTCCAACGTTCTTTAACTTTATGGTTTTTGTCTAGAGAAGATGAAGAAGACGAACAAAAGAAAAGAAGATGAATACTAAATAATTTGTCTAGTGGAGTTCCATCTTGAAGCAATGATAACTAGTTGTACCACAAATTAATATCCACTAATAATTGTACTAAATGTTATGAAATAATATAAAAGACAAGAACAATAACTCAAGAACAAGAGCAATAGAGAGAAGAGTAGAGATAGTTCTTCTTATTGATACTTAAAGAATGTTAGGAGTGATTTACAATGGTAGAGGGCACCTCTATTTATAGCGAGGAGGATGATTTAGCTACCAAGAATAGAACTCTAGAATCTCTCTAATTATAGACATTCACCTTAAATAGGAGATTTCATAACACTCCCCCTTGAATGTCTATTCAACAATGTGCCTCGTTAAAAACCTTAAAACCAAAACCCAATGGGAAAAATTAAAGAAAGGAAAAAGAGTACACATGTTTGAATATGCGCCTATTGGTTGCCTCGTTAAAAACCTCGCAAGGAAAACCCGGTGGGACAAAACCTTGTAAGGGAAAAAGAGTGCAACGCGCATTAACTCCCCCTGATAAGAACATCAATTTATGTCCTTAAGTCTTCGCATCCCGATCTTGTGAACTAGCTTCTTGAAGGTTGACTTTGGTAGAGATTTTGTGAACAAATCAGCCATATTGTCGCTTGAACGAATCTGTTGAACATTGATATCACCATTCTTTTGAAGATCATGTGTGAAGAATAACTTCGGTGAAATATGCTTCGTTCTATCTCCTTTTATGAATCCTCCCTTCAATTGAGCTATACATGTTGCATTGTCTTCATACAAAGTTGTGGGTAGTTTATCACACTTCAAACCACATTTGTCTTGGATATGATGTATTATCGACCTTAACCACACACACTCCCGACTTGCTTCCTGAATAGCAATTATCTCGGCATGATTAGATGAAGTAGCCACAATTGATTGCTTAGTCGATCGCCAAGATATGGCGGTTTCTCCACAGGTAAAAACATAACCCGTTTGAGATCGAGCCTTGTGTGGGTCGGACAAATATCCAGCATCAGCATAACCAACAAGATCCGGGCTGCAATTCTTGCCATAAAATAAGCCCATATCGGTAGTTCCCTTTAGGTACCGCAATATGTGTTTGATCCCATTCCAATGTCTCCTCGTAGGAGCCGAGCTAAATCTTGCTAAGACATTAACTGAAAAGGATATGTCAGGTCTTGTAGTATTTGCAAGATACATTAGTGCGCCAATTGCGCTAAGATATGGTACTTCAGGACCAAGTAGCTCTTCATTCCTTTCTTGTGGTCGGAATGGATCTTTGTTCACATCAAGTGATCGAACAACCATCGGTGTACTTAAAGGATGTGCTTCATCCATGTAAAACCGTTTCAGTACCTTTTCTGTATAGGTAGATTGATGAACAAAAATTCCGTTTGCCAAATATTCAATTTGCAAACCAAGACATAGTTTAGTCTTTCCGAGATCTTTCATCTCGAATTCATCCTTTAGATAATCAATTGCCTTTTGGAGTTCTATAGGGGTTCCAATAAGGTTTATGTCATCGACATATACGGCAAGTACAACAAATTCCGATGTTGTTTTCTTTATAAAAACACACGGGCAAATGGCGTCATTTATATAGCCTTCTTTTAACAAGTACTCACTAAGATGATTATACCACATTCGTCCAGATTGCTTTAGACCAAACAAGGATCTTTGCAATTTAATTGAGAACATTTCCCGAGATTTTGAATTATGCGCGTTTGGCATCTTGAGTCCATCGGGAATTTTCATGTATATCTCATTATCAAGTGAGCCATAAAGATAGGCAGTAACCACATCCATTAAGTGCATGTCAATCTTTTCATGGACAGCAAAACTTATGAGATAACGAAAGGTTATCGCATCCATTACAGGCGAATATGTCTCTTCATAATCGACACCAGGCCTTTGAGAAAAACCTTGTGCAACAAGGCGTGCCTTATATCTTTGTACCTCGTTTTTCTCATTTCTTTTGCGTACAAAGACCCATTTATAGCCGACAGGCTTAACACCATTAGGTGTTTCAACTATAGGGCCAAAAACTTCACGTTTTGCCAGCGAATTCAATTCTGATTGAATTGTTTCTTGCCACTTTGGCCAATCCTGTCTTTTTCGACATTCTTCAACAGATTGAGGTTCGAGATCCTCACATTCTTGCATAATGCTAGATGCTACATTATAAGCAAAGGCATTATCCACCACAATATCCACTCGATTAATATTTGCCTCAATATTAATTGGATTTAGGGATAGTTCCGTATTTTCCAGAGTCTCGGGCTCAATGGATTCTTCATGAATCTCAGAATTTGTTAAATCATGAGATTCTTTCGTGGTGTCATTTTAATCGTTCTTTTTCCTCTTTCTAGGATTTCGATCTTTGGAACCTAATGGTCTGCCACGCTTCAGGCGTGCATTTGACTCATTGGATATGACCTAGATGATTGTCCAACAGGGACATCAATACGGATTGGAACATTTTCCGCGGGAATGTGGGATTTCGTTATCCTCTTCAAGTCCGTAAATGCGTCAGGCATTTGATTTGCTATTCTTTGCAAATGGATAATCTTTTGTACCTCTCTTTCACAAATAGAGGTATGTGGATCAAGATGAGATAATGATGCATTTTTCCACAAAATTTCCCGTTTGGTTTCACCAACTTCTCCCCCTAATTTTGGGAAAAGTGTCTCATCAAATCGACAGTCTGCAAATCCTGCAGTAAACAAGCCGCCTGTCAATGTTTCGAGGTAGCGAATGATGGAGGGCGATTCAAACCCAACATATATTCCTAACCTTCTTTGCGGACCCATTTTGGTGCGGGATGGTGGTGCTATAGGCACATATACTGCGCATCCAAAAATTCTTAAATGGGATATATTGGGTTCATGACCCAAAACCAATTGCAACGGGGAATACTTGTGGTAATTCGTCGGTCTGAGACGAATTAGCATTGCTGCATGTAAGATGGCGTGACCCCATACCGAAGTGGGCAGCCTCGTTCTCATAAGTAATGGCCTTGCAATCAACTGCAGGCGTTTAATTAACGATTCTGCAAGACCGTTTTGAGTGTGAACATGAGCTACAGAATGTTCAACTTTTATCCCGATTGATAAGCAATAATCATTAAATGCTTGGGATGTAAACTCAGCAGCATTATCCAGTCTAATGGACTTGATTGGATTATCTGGAAATTGTGCTCGTAGTCGAATTATTTATGCCATTAATTTCGCAAACGCAAGGTTGCGTGATGACAACAGGCACACATGAGACCATCTACAGGATGCGTCTATCAAGACCATGAAATACCTAAACGACCCACTAGGTGGGTGAATAGGTCCACAAATGTCCCCTTGTATACGTTCCAGAAACGTGGGTGACTCAGTCCCAACCTTTGTTGGTGATGGCCTGATAATCAACTTGCCTTGATAACACGAAGTGCAAGGATATTCATTATTCGAAAGAATTTTGAAATTCTTTAACGGATGCCCATATGAGCTTTCTATAATCCGTCTCATCATGACCGATCCTGGGTGTCCCAATCGATCATGCCAAAGTACAAAGGTATTGGAATCAGTAACCCTTTGGATTACTGTTGAATGTGCCTCAATTGCACTAATTCTTGTCCAATACATGCCACAAGATAAAGACGGGAATTTCTCAATAACCCTCTTCTGGCCGGAGACATTCTTTGTGATGACGAGATATTCAAGATTATCTTCATCCATTGTCTCAATATGATAGCCATTCCGGCGTACATCTTTAAAACTCAACAAGTATCTCTTAGACTTGGAGGAGAACATTGCATTCTCTATGATTAACGTCGTGCCTTTGGGCAGAGTTACAATTGCTCTTCCGGAGCCTTCAATCAATTTACTACTTCCAGAGATTGTAGTAACGTTTGCCTTACACATATTTAGTTGAGAGAAATATTTCCTTTCTTTGAGTATTGTATGTGTAGTACATGAATCAGCTAGGCAAATACTTTTACAGTTGGACGTTGATCCAAGTTCGCTTTGTGAGATATCCATATTTGCTATCCCATAGTTTGACATACAAAAGAGATACACGAACATAAGAATAAACAAGTTCAATTCGTTTGTGTCAATAATATTTTCAAAATCTGCTGCTAACAGTTGACTAACAAAATCAGATATGTTATCCATAATTGATTACTTTGCTGTTTGAAAATTTCAGTTTAAACATTTTCTTCAAACAATCGATTGTTAAACACAAACAATCGATTGTTGAACATTGACAATCGATTGTTAAACACACACAATCGATTATTTGTTATTTTGAAAAACTTCAGATCACACTGTCTTAAGACAATCGATTGTTATGCATAGACAATCGATTGTTGGCTATTTTGAAAAATTCCAGAGCACACTGTTTTAAGACAATCGATTGTTGGCTATTTTGAAAAATTCCAGAGCATACTGTTTTAAGACAATCGATTGTTAAGTATAGACAATCGATTGTTGGCTATTTTGAAAAATTCCAGAACACACTGTTTTAAGACAATCGATTGTTATGCATAGACAATCGATTGTTGGCTATTTTGAAAAATTCCAGATTACACTGTCTTAACGACAATCGATTGTTAGACAAAGATAATCGATTGTGGATGATTTTTGAAAAATTCCAGATTACACTGTCTTAACGACAATCGATTGTTAGACAAAGACAATCGATTGTTGATCAATTATTTTTCAGCTTTAATGCAAAAATAGTAGATAATCGACTAGTTTTTCAGGCTAGTCGATTACCCCTACTGGAAAATAAAAATTTTATTGATATTTGAGCATATTGAAGATATTCTAAAGAACTACTTCTAACATTGCATCATGAACTAACTAATACGAGCTAATACTAATGACTATTAGTTTATTCACTAACTAATACAAATAAGTAGAACAAAATCAAATAACTCCATCTTCTTTCATCACGGACCCATCGCCGATTAGGTGGTCTATTTTCCCCTCGGGTTGCTCAAAGAAGTCTGCCACATCCAGGTGGGTGATGTCCTCATTGTCGTCATAAACAAAATTTGTTTCAGGGCCTTTTCTCTTTCGAGATGCTTGATAAAGGTCAACCAAGTGTCTTGGTATACGGCAAGTCTTTGACCAGTGCCCTTTCCCACCGCAACGATAACATATAGTTTCTGAACCATTTGCCTTAGGATCTTCATGACCCCGTTTCTGCTTTCGGCGGTTATCTCTCCTTGGGGGTTGACGGACTTCATTGGAATTTCTTCCTTGTCTACGTCCCTGGCTATGACCCCGTTTACGACCATGACCATGGTCCTTTTCATGTTTGGCATAATGAGAGTGCACCTTATCTGCTTCAGGCAGTGATGTAGACCCAGTGGGTCGATTTTCATGATTTCTCATGAGCAGGTCATTATTTCGCTCAGCCACTAGTAGAAGAGAAATCAGTTCAGAGTACTTTGTAAAGCCTTTCTCTCTGTACTGTTGTTGCAGTACTATATTGGAGGCATGAAACGTTGTAAACGTTTTCTCAAGCATATCATAATCGGAGATATTATCCCCGCATAGCTTCAATTTAGAAGTAATTCTGAACATTGCAGAATTATATTCAGAAACGGACTTAAAGTCCTGGAGCCTCAGATGAGCCCAATCATATCGTGCTTGTGGCAGAGTGACCAACTTCAGGTTGTCATATCTCTCCTTTAAGCCGTTCCACAAGATGAGTGGATCCTTGACGGTGAGATATTCAATCTTCAAACCTTCATCAAGGTGATGGCGCAAGAAAATCAAGGCCTTCGCACATTCTTGGGTGGATGATTTTTCTCTATCTTTGATGGTGTCTCCGAGACCCATAGCATCTAAGTGGATTTCAGCATCCAACACCCATGTCATATAGTTCTTGCCCGAAATTTCAAGGGCAACGAACTTTCTTTTCGTAATGTCAGACATAATCGAAAATTAAATTAGGAAGAGGGAAATACCTTAGATTTTTCGAGAATGGTTCTTGAGACGGTAGAGTCTCGTGCTGATAACGTGTTATGAAATAATATAAAAGACAAGAACAATAACTCAAGAACAAGAGCAATAGAGAGAAGAGTAGAGAGAGTTCTTCTTATTGATACTTAAAGAATGTTAGGAGTGATTTACAATGGTAGAGGGCACCTCTATTTATAGGGAGGAGGATGATTTAGCTACGAAGAATAGAACTCTAGAATCTCTCTAATTATAGACATTCACCTTAAATAGGAGATTTCATAACACTAAATAACTTTTAAAATTTATGTTATTCATCACTAGTAATATTACTTTAATATGAGACTTCACTGAAATATACAGCTCAATACTTAAATCTGGTCCCACGTTATTATTTTAAAGAGTTATTGCTTTAATTTCTAGAAATATGTGTAAGAATTGTACGGAGTGTTCTATTTGGTCGCCCATAGTTAACATATATACATTTTTAAATTTTGGCGAAATGACTTTCTGACCACTCAAACTTGCGGCCGATATTAAAGTCGATATACAAATTTTTTTCTTTCCTATTTAAACAATCAAACTTAACAAAGTGAGTACTAATAAACATTTTTTACCGTTGGTCATGCATATGTGGAAGCACTGCAGCTGACATGGCAAACTGTATGCAAGTTACGCTGCCAAGTCGTGAATGATATTATTTTTAATAAAAAAATTATAATTAGAATAAAATATGAATAAAAAAATTAAAAAAGAAAAAAATATTTTTCCCTTCCTCTTGTCTCTCCTCCCAATCCAATTCTTTCGTCTTCCCAGCAATATGCATAAAAATAACGAGATTTTGCGACAGATGGGTGGTTGAAGATTTTTACGACTTTAACATGCGTGGTGGCACAGGGGTGGTGGAGGACGTCGGAGGAAGCATGAATGGTTGAAGCCATCTTTGCTTTTTATTTGTTTCATTGGAAGTCGTAAAATTTTCTTCCAACTGATTTCTTGAAGCTGAAGAGGGTGTAAGACCACAACAACCTTCATCGCAGGCGACTAAAAATCGACAAGCACCATCACAAAAATCATGTCACGAACATCATCATATTTTACCATAAAAGAGGTAGGTTATGTCCTAAAACACTTCACCGACGACTATCCAATGTATCCATCTATGTCCACCTCTCTTAGATAACACCCAAATACACTTCAAACACTTGTCAAACATATGAAATTAAATCTATAAAAAAGTAAATTTGTTCTCTTCAAGTCATTCTTTCGGCCAATTCCACCAGAAATATTTGCCACTGTTTGGTTCCGGCGTTGATAAACCCACAGATCTCATTTTCATTTATGGTAACCCTTCTCCGCGTTCTTGAAGCTGCTATGCCAGATTGCCAGTTTGGACATCTCAACGCTATTATTGTATTCAATTTGTGATTTTCACTGATGGTTGAAGGCTATGTCTTAGAAGGTTCATTGTTGCTATGGTTAAGAGGAAGAGTTTAGGCATTTTTTTTTCCTTTTTTTGTATTTGTAACTTTCTTTTATGGTTTTACATTTAAAAATAGGGCCTACAAATAACACATGGCAAGCCATAAATAGCTTAGCATAATGTGTTGCACATGTCAGCGCAACTGTTATACATGCTCTGGTCAAAAGTGTTTATTAGTACTTATTTTGTCAAGTTTGAGTGTTTAAATGGGAAAGACAAAAGTTCATGTATCGGCTACAAGTTTGATTGGCCAGGAAGCCATTTCGCCTTAATTTTGTTTAACTTGTACCCACTTTTTAAACAACTTCGGGCCTCTTTCTCCTCCTTCGTTTTCTTCTTCTTGTTCTTCGGGTGATAATAATTTTATATGGTGATTGTGAACATATTTTTATATAGTTTATGATATTTTACAAAGGAGAGTTGTTATGACGCTTTATTTTTTTACTATTGCTTAGAGTTTCTTCTTTTCTTTTTCTTATTTGCAAAATGGGTTCATTAGATTTATTGTTGTTTTGATTAATTGATGATTGGAGTTTGTTCATGATGATATCTGAAAGTTATGTTTTAAATTTGAGCTCATTTGGAGTAGATTTAGGTATTAAATCATATATTGGATTGTTATCATTCGAAGAATAAATTTCTGTTTTTGCGCAATTTGTACTCCAGGCCTATTTGGCCTTAAGTGCATAAAAACGTTGGTCGCACTTAAGACCTTTTAGCCTTAAGCGCATTTGAAGTGCAATTTTTCACTACATACTTATTGGCCTTAAGTGAATGAAACTTACTACAGTCTACATGTCTATTTGTCCTTAAGTGCATCTAAAGTGAAAATTTTCACTTCAAACTATTAGCCTGAAGTGAATGAAAATATTTATTGCACTTCAGACTGTTGATACCTAATTTTTTCCCGTGTATTTCTATACTCAAAATATTCCCAAAATAGCATATAGATGCATCCACAAAGGTCTTGGTATTTTTCTATATGTCAAGAATTTTAAAATTAATTTATGACTTATTTTTGCACTATAAACCCCAATATTTATCCCCAAATCTTGTTATTTTAATGAGTAATTTATTTTATTCTCTAATTTACATAAAATCTAGTTTTTACATAAATTTTACCGAATTTCACAAGTGCGTTCGGTGTTTCCAAATTAAAGTTGCATTAAATTGTAATTTTAGCCCATTTCTCAATTTAACAAGTATTTTAACTACAAAATTGTTCTTAATAATTTTAATTGATACTTATACGTATTTTTATTAACTCAGTATTTTAATTGGATTTTTACAATGTCATTTATTATTTTATAAAATTCAATTAGGGGAAAATTGGTCATTTAAATCTAGCCCTTTTTAATTTTAATTGTAGCCAAATTTCAGCCCAATTTAAACCCTCAACTACACGACCCAATTACAGAATTACCTGACCCAGACCCATCTAAACAAACTCGCCCGGACCCTCTTTTAAATCGTGGTCGTTGATCGTTTGAATCAACGGCCCAAGATAACCCTTTCCATAATTAAACCCCAATACACCCCAACCCTAATCATTTTACGCCTTCAGCGCCCTTGTATCCCCCTCATCTCTCAAATGCTCTCTAGCCCCCTTCTGAACCCTAGCCTTCTCCGGCTCTGTTTCACTAGCGATTATGGCTTCCAAAGCCTTAAAACACATATACTCACCTCTCCTTACCTCATATGGCTCTTAGGTTCGAAGATATGAGCCCTATCTCGAAGACTATCGATACAAAGGTTCTTCGACTTGAGTTTTGTAGCTGTGTCCGGCCTTTTTCCAGCAAGCCTTGAGGCTGTGAGTCTTTCGTTGACTCCGAACCAATCCGTTTCAGGCTTTCTCGTTATCTAGGGTGCTTTCTCTGAAACCCTAACCCTCTATGCTTTCCTCTGAGTATTATTTTTATGATCTCCTCTAGATCATAGTGTTTTCTAAAAAGTTTCAAAGTATTTCTCATATTTCTTTGCCAATTTGGTTTTCAAACTGTTCGTCTTCTAAAAAATTAGGGTTTCCTTGATTACTCTGATTTCCTTGGTTGTTTTGCTCTACTGTGTTGTCTTCTAGTTCTTATTGTGATTTCTGAGTATTTTCCACCATGGCTCCTAGATATTTCTTTACTATGTTATTTCTAGGGTTTCTGCGCTAATATGCTTACTATGTTCTATGTTCGTCATTGTGTTCACCTTCATCTATGTTCTTCTTTACACGCTATATGTGACAAAAACCCTAAGCTTAATGGTTTTCCTTTTTTTATTTTTCTCTGTGAACTTACTCGCTCCATATTTAAACCCTAACCGTCTCTGATTTCCTAGTTGAGTGCTTCTGCTACATGATATTTCTACTAATTCCAGTCTTGCATGCTCGAATTTGTGCATCTCTTTATATAGTTCTATTTTCCCCATTCTGATAACCCTAATTTTGGGAAAATTGATTTCTTATGAATTCGTTTGAATCTCTAATTTGGACATGCTCTTTAACTAAGTTCAAAATCAATTAGTATCTCAATTCCTTGATTCTCTATATGACTGACTTGCCTTATGTATTAAACGTGTGAATTTCAAACCGCTTTTATACGAACTTGTTCTGTATTTCGTGACTTATACTCGCTTTACTACTCAAGTTTACAACTTGTAGGTCTTTGATTTGCTTTCTCAGTTCTCCAAGCTACTTGTTTACTTAACCATTTCCCTTGTCTATTTATGATTTCAATTTAAGTTTAGCATGCTTAATCCCCTTCCCCATTTCCCTTGTCTATTTATGTTTTAAATTTAAGCTCATGCATGCTTAATTCCCTTCACCATTTCCCCTGTCAGTTTATGATTTCAATTTAAGATGCTTAATCCTTTCTTACCTTTCCCCTTGTCTGTTTATTATTCAGTATTATGGTCTAAATTCTTGTACATCCTTTTCCCTAAACCCCCTTTAGTTAATTTATTTTATTTCAAGTATTCTTATGTGCCCCTGCCCTAAACCCCTGTTTGCATATGAGTGTGTTTTGGACGACGGTGGCACCTCATTGCCACTCCTAGTCTACAATTAAGGTTGTTATCAGCCTATACTCAAAATAATCCAATTCCCTATCCCCTATATTGTGTGTTTGAGCCTTGATACGGGCTTGTTGGTGTCCTAATCACCATACAGGCCCTAGTCTGACTTGTTTTCAAGTCTGCTCTTGCCTGTTGAACCATGCAAGAGGTTTGGGGTGTGCCAGTCTCACTTCATGGCTAGGTATGACCACTTCTCGTATTGGTTTTCCTCTAATTCCTCACTTTTACACTTATTCTTAATTCTTTATGTCCTACCCCCCTTTGGTAAGCCCTGCTTAGAGGACCCCAGAGTCTCCTTTGAACTTGGATACCTTAGGGCTGGTAATTCCACATTTTCACTACTCCAATTTCTTAGAGTATAAGCATTGCCTAGGTTTCCACGAAAGCCTTTGGAACTTTGTAACACTCTAAACAGAAAACCTCGGATTTGCGAGCCCGTATACGGTAAAAGGCGTATGTTGGACATTAAATCTGCTTTGCGCTTCTTCGGGCGTGTTGTAGTATTGATGTATTTGCTTATTTCCTTTAAATGTTTTTGTCCAGATTCCTGTAAGTAATTTATATAAAACAACTTGGGGATATAGTGAAAGGGGATACGAGAGGGGTTTACTTTCTTGCATCAATTGGAAATCATGTTTACGTTCTTGCATCAATTAGAAACCATGTTTACATTACTGCATCTATAAATGATAGAAACCATGTCTATAGGGCTTACATTGCAGCATCTCATATAGATACCATGTCTATCGGCTTACACTACTGCATCTCATATAGAAACCATGTCTATAGGTTTACTTTATTGACATCTCATATAGGTACCATGTCTATAAAGCTTTACAATATTGCATCAATCCATGATAGAAACCATAACTATAGGGTTTGCATTGTCACATTTTATATAGAAACCATGCCTATAAGCTTTCAACATTGCATCTCATATAGAAAACATGCCTATAGGATCTCAATGTTGCATCCTGCCTAGAAAACATGCCTATAAGAATTTTATAAATGCTAGGCGAACGGTAGGCCGTCTAAACGTATAAAAGCAGTAACAAAAGGGGTCAATGTATACATTATGTCCCAAACTCACCTAGTATGTTTAAAGCGTGTCAATGCAATCTTCAAAAACTGGCCTAGATCAACCATTTTCCTCTATTCTGAATCTATAATGTCTTTTCAAACGCCAAACCTGCAGTTTTAAATTACTTCGCCCGCCTGAGTTTACACTTCAAAGTTCCTTTTTGAAACTTTCTTCTTGCATCCTTTTGTTTAAACAATGCGGCTAATTCGTATGCCATTTGTGAACATTCTTTCATAAAACTTCAATTCTCTTTTCAACTAACTTATATCTGAAAAATAATGTTTTCCTTTAAGACTAATTGGTTTTAATACTTGTCAATTCCTAACAACGGGCCCGGAGGGCGCAAAGCGGATTTTCTATCCAACTTTCATGTGTTAAACTAATCCGTCTGCTCTTCTAACATCTTTTAAAGACCAAATCATATTTGATGTCATGCTAAACTAATCGCTGTTGTGTTACAGGGTTTTATCTGAGCCTTTGAATTCCTTACTTTCATACCTCTTCCATGATATTTGTTTTGATTGTCGTTCTAGTATTTTTACCTTTGAGAACTCCATATATATCATATCTTTCTCTTCCCCCTATTAGGATTAGAAGTCCTAACACTCCAGGACTAATAGGTTGGGACGGGTATTAGCATGCAATAAGTGAACGATACGAATGCGTTTCAACACCTTGACGGGGTGGGAAGGGTAGAATAAAAAGATGATGACCGGTGTGCTAATACCATATGCGACCCCTCTTTGAGGAGTGTGTGTGGGGTATTGCACCGATGTGATCCATATTATAGTCGAACCTAGGACCCCGTGTCCTTTGCTTGCTTTATTTATTTAAACTTTTTCCAAAGTAATGCTTTCTTTTCAAATCAATTCTCTCTTCTATTTTTATTTAACTTATGCCTTTCCTTTTCAAAATTCCTAAGTTTTTTAAATGTATATATGTGAATCCTATCTGTCTACTTGCTTCATCTCTTCATAAAGTCGCATTAGCACGGCCGGGAACCACACTAGTGGATCTTGAGGGGTGCCTAACACCTTCCCCTCTAGATAATCTCAAGCCCTTACCCGAACTCTGGTTTTTTTTCAAAATACTCATCTCATATTCAAAAGTGTCCTAATGCACTATAATCATTAGGTGGGGACTCTTTCATAACCCAACTCTCGATCGGGAATGAGAGTTGTTTTGCCCATAATATCATAAAATATGATTTTGCTTTTGAAAAAGGGGCGTCGACAGCGTGGCGACTGTGCTGTGGCCTTTTCTTTAAGGCTTTTACCATTACGTGTTCTGTGACTTTATTGCTTTCTTTACTACCTTTATTTATTGCTTTAATCATTTTTTCATAATTACTAACTTGTTTCTTCATGTCTTTTTTTCCAACTATTTTACTACTTTACTACCTTTACTTTATTTCAATTCCGTTTTAAATTTCGAGCATCTATTGTAATCATTATCTTATGAACATGAAAATATATGTACTTATTTCATTGTTGTAATTGCATCCTTCAACATCATTTTCCACTTGTGCCAAACAAATACTATAGCAACGCTTATATGAGTTGTTACGCTCTTACAATATTTATAAACCCCTTAAATTTGGTAAAGGCGTATTTGCAGTAAAAACCAGTTGATCAACGTGTATTCGATGGTTCCGTGCCTTTCCCTGTTGAGTTGTCCGGTCAAGGGTACCTTGTCTAGAACTTCAAAAGTAGAAACCTTACTATGTTTAATTGTTCATACATCATGGTAAAACTTAGCTGAGTCAGTTATGTTGTCTGCATAATGACTCATTAGGATAGCCTAAACCAAAGGTCCATAGGGTTTCCTCGAAACCCAAATGGACATTCAAGTTATGTGCATTGATTTGGAGAACTAAATACATTTTGCTAGTTATTGGTTTAAATAGTCGAGTCCGGTGGGGTCAAGGTCCTAACACTCTATTTTGCAGGAAATGAGGCACGAGGTCCGCAGATTCGGCATGGTATCGAACATTCACCCAAAGTTGCTAAGCTGGTGGGAGGATCTGCATGGTAGTGATCGGATTTTTGTCCACAAACACTTAGGGAATCTTCATTCACTCCTGGAAGTTAGGCCAGATAACAAGACAGTGGAAGCTGCTACTCTGTTTTGGGATAGTGAACGGTCTGTCTTCCGCTTTGGGGGCATTGAGATGACGCCGCTGTTGGAAGAAATTGAGGGTCTCGCCAGAGTTCCTTGGGATAGCCCGGGGCTGCTTATGCTAGAAAATCGCAAAGGTAGAAGGTTCCTGAAAATGAGGGGGCTCAAAAAGAATCCTAATCTGACCAGTCTAAAGGACTCCTACATATCCTTTGACTTCATGTATGAAAGGTTCGGGCATAGCAAATCCTACCGCACTCACATGGACGAGTTCGCCCTTACCTTTTTGGGGAAAATACATAGGAGAGCCTTTGTATTCATGTTCTGTTTCCTGGGCATGATAGTCTTTCTGATGAAGAAGGCTAGAATCCATACAAGACTAGCCATGGTAACCAAAACCATAATGAAGGGTATCGACGGGCAGACATTCAGCATAGCACCCATGATCCTTGCCGAACTGTACTGAGCCTTAGAGAAATGTAAATAAAGGGCACCATACTTTGAGGGGTGAAATTTGCTACTACAACTCTGGCTCATTGAACATCTCCAGAAGGGAGACTATAGACAAGAGATCATATGCCGAGATTGGGATGAGCATATCGATTTCCATCATCCAAAGAGAATGCACTTCATGACGGATATGTTCGCTCGCCCGGAAGACGCCAGTGGATGGGTGGAACTATTGGAGAATATGAAAGAAGAGCTGGTACAATGGATGTACGAGTGGTTTCCAACTGGGGAGTTTATCATTCGGTCTAGGGATGCTCTATTCCTTGTACTCATCGTCTTAAGAGGAACTTACCCTTATGTCCCTCTCTGAGTCATGAGGCAAGCGGGAAGAAAGCAGATTATACCAAGGGTAGAAAAGATGAGTCACTACAGGGCTGACTTCCAAGATGAAGACAGCCCACACAGGTGTCGGGTTAAGCATATGTGGCATTCCAAACTCATTTTGGAAAAGGAATCTATGGAACCAGACAGGTTCAGGCGAGGAATGCGCCGCTTTATCCGGGATGGTTGGAAGACGATCATATTGTCTTGAGAAAAAAAGGTTTCGTCCATGGTCACATGGTTATTGATGATACGACTGCAGCAAAGGTCAAGTACAATCAGCTACGCAAATGGATGCGAGAGTGTGAAAGTGAACATCGGGAAATATTAGAGGCCCAAGAGAAGATAATCAATGAGTGGAAGGACATGGATGTCCGCGCAAACAACCGTTTAGGGTACTTGGAACGGGGTTTAGTGGAGCTGGAAGGCAAGTTTCTAAAAAGGATCAATGACTGTCAGGAAGCTGAAGATAACGAAGGTGGGCACTTGGCTCGAGCTTACTTGTTGCTGGGGCTGCGCGAATTGATGAAACTGTACGAGGGAGGCAAAGATACCGAATCTGGGGAAGGTCTTTCTGGGACCAAGTAGTTAGGATTTTTACTGCTTTCTTGATGTAATAAGGCCACTGGCAAGTAGTGACAATTTCTCTTATTTCAGATTGTTTTGACTCGTTTTACTTTCTATCGATAAAATGAGGCACTTGGTGTTATAAGTTCTCCAAATCACATCTGTCGCTAGACCTACATCGGGCACAATGAGGCACCCAAATAGGAATTACTTAGATTCTTGCAATAACGTGTTTAAATACCACAATGTTTTCTTTGTCAAAATCCGCACTAACTCTTTACCTTTTTGTTTTCTTTATTTTTATTCCCCTCCCCAAAGGTTAGTTCGTGCCTTTCTGGCACCATCAGCATACTCAAAAATATCAAAGGGTCCTCATACTCCTCCTCCTCCGAGTCCCCCCAGAAACAGGAACAAAGGAACGATGGGAGATAATGAAGCAAGAAAAGAAATTGAAGGAACTTCCCAGGGTACCCCGATCACCAAAGAGACTGCTGCTCATTTGGAGAAAACTTTGCTAAGGTTTCGAGAGGAACTAGACTAGGTCCGGAGTTTGGCAAGTTTGTCCATCTCCCTTTCTGCTGTAGATGTCAACAATCAGGTCCCTGCACCTCCACAGAAGACCCCAACCCAAGCTCGCAATAATGCTCCACCGCATATCCCTGAGCCCCAAAATGCTCCGAACCACCAAGATACTCCTATCTTTGTGGATACTGTGCCGTATTATACATAGCCCATATCAGATATGTCAGAATCAGACTCACTCATTCAGAACTTGGCTGTTGAACTCAAGAAACTCACTAGCAGGGTTCAAGGCATGGAAGGTAATAAGGATGTGGAGGGTCTGAATTATGAAGACCTTTGTGTTCAACCTAATGTCGAACTCCCATAGGGGTACAAACCTCCTAAGTTCAAAATGTTCGATGGTACAGGTGATCCCAGGGTTCACCTCAGGATGTATTGTGACAAGTTGGTAGGAGTTGGTAGAGATGAAAAGATCCGCATGAAGCTATTCATGAGGATCCTGAAAGGTGATGCTTTATCCTGGTATATCAGCCAAGATGGAAAGAAGTGTACGAGTTGGGTAAATATGGCGTCCGATTTCATGGACCGTTTCAGGTTCAATACTGAGAATGCGCCAGACGTGTTCTATATCCAGAATTTGAATAAGAAGCCCACTGAAACCTTCGCGAGTATGCTGCTAGTTGGAGGTCGGAAGCTGCCAAGGTTAGACCGGCTTTAGAAGAAGAACAAATGAACAGGTTTTTCGTCCGTGCTCAGGATCCGCAGTACTACGAGAGATTGATGCTGATAGAGGGGTAGAAGTTCGCTGATATCATCAAACTGGGAGAAAGGATTGAAGAGGGGATAAAAAATTCTATGGTTACTAACCTTGAGGAACTGCGGGCCACTGACAAAGCCTTACAATTTGGTGGTACGTCGAAGAAAAACGACGTAAACTCCGTAATGGCTGCGCAGGGAAACCACTCTCCCATAAAATACCAACCCTACCCTCCAACTCCACTCACATACAGACCCTCTCTATATTACTAGGAACATTCAGTATCCATCTATTCATCACCACCTACCCTCCAAAACTTCCCACGACCAAACTTCGACCGCAAACCTCCTAGACAATACACCGCTATTGAGGAACCCATTGACCAACTGTATGAGAAGCTCAGAGCCGCTGGATATGTTGCACCCATCCCAGCTATAAACACAGAAAACCCTTCCTAATGGACCAACCCAAATAAACCTGTGCATACCATTCGGGGATGAAGGGTCATACTATCGCGAGTGAGTTGAAAGACAAAATTCAGACCTTAATTGACAACAAGGTCATCATAGCTAAAGAGCTTGCTCCCAATGTTTGCAACAACCCCCTACCAGACCATTAGGGTGGAGGCGTCCACATGATTGAGATTGAGGATGACTGGGACCCCAAAGGGTCAATCGGTTTGATATCTCAAGGAGATGAGCCCAAGAAGCCGGCGGTCACTCTTAATCCTATTGTTGTACAAATCCAACCATCTAAGGGCGACGTGGCGAATGTATCGGTACCATTTGAGTTCGAGGCCCTTCCTGCAAAATTGCCAAAGCCAATTGAGGTGGAGTTCGGGACTCCAAAGGTGCCCGCACCGATTGAAGTTACTATGTTGCCTCCAAGGTTGCCCATTCCGGTCACCATGATAGGCATAACCCCATTTTATTCAAATTCCATACCCTGGGACCACAGAGTCGAGGCGAGAAGGAAGGAAAAAGCACGCACGGGTGAAGCAATCATTGCGCAAGGTATGACTAGAACTGGCAGGGTTTAAACACCGGAGAACCTAGCTGAGTCCAGCAAGCAGGCCTATCGACGTCCCATTAAAACTGGACCTGATGATCTCTGGAGGAAGATACAGGCTAAAGAATATTCAGTTGTTGAACAGCTAAACAAGACTGCAGCACAGATTTCAATCTTGGCATTGCTGTAGAGTTCCAAGGCGCATAAGAACGCCTTGAAGAAGATATTGAGCGAGGCTTATGTCCCGAGCAACATAACAGGAGGATAGATGGCGAACATGCTAGGGCAGGTATTGGAAAGTCACAAAATCACTTTCCACGAGGAAGAATTGGCACCTGAAGGGCTCGACCATAACAAAGCACTACACATTACTGTGCAATATGAAGATCATCATCACCATGATCTTAGTTGACGGAGGTTCTAGCCTCAACATCTGTCCATTTATCACCCTCAAGAAGTTGGGAAAAGGATTGCATGTGATAAAGGATGGGGCTATTAACGTTAACGCTTTTGATGGTTCTCAGAGGTCCACCCTCGGGGAGATTAGCCTGTGTTTGCAAATGGGACCCACTTGGTTTGATATTGATTTCCAAGTCATCGACGTACCAACATATTACAACTTACTGCTGGGACGACCCTGGATACACACCACTGGGGTTGTGGCATCAACCTTGCATAGGGCCGTGAAGTTCGAATGGAACCATCAGGAATTGATCATCCATTGCAACGGTAGCAACCCCATATACATTCGCCAGACCATTCCGATGATCAGAGGCAGAAGAAGAATAGGCAGAGAAACACATCATCATATGGAGCGAGTCAACACAGTGGACAAGGACAAATGGTGGAGTAACAAGGTCCAGAGCATTCTTAATTGGAGTGGGTATGAACCAGGGAAAGGACTTGGTAAGAATCTTCAGGGCATCACCATACCTATCCAGTTGGAGAAGCACGGTACTACCTTCGGACTAGGGTACGAGTACACTTGGCAGGAATTCAAGAACTGGTCACCACCATGGCGCGCACCATATTACCTATTGGAATACCCCCATAACTCAGTTGGAGCAGACATTTAAACCAGTCGACACCCTCTACGGGTCAGAAGAAGACGAGGCTCTTGCGGCAATGAAGAACCTGTTTCTGGAGGAGGACATGGACTGTTGTGTGACTTTTGAAGAGGAAGGGGAGGAAGGCCCTTCCATTCAGGCGGTGAACCGAGGGGAGCACCTCACCAATTGGTCAATCAGGACCACCATCGCCTGGAAATCTTCGGGGTAGCAAGGCTGAACAAGCATCATGCATCTTTGTTTTAGTTGTTTCTTTACTTCCCGCATTGTCTTTACTTTCCAAAAGAGCTCCGATGCTTTGAACATTTATGAATTTAATCAAAAAAAAAATTTCAGTTTATCAAATATCCCACTATTGATTACTTTTCTCTGCTATTTACTTTATTTCCACACAGCATTACTATCACGTATCTTTATGATGAACCAATAACTGTAACTTGCAATGAGGCAATGCAACAAACGAACATAGACTCAGAGAAAGATGATATACCAGAAGAGGTTGTCATGCAGGTCGAGAATTTTGAGAATAGACCTAAGTCCAACTTGGATGAAACCGAGATTGTTAATTTGAGAAATACAGAGAATGTCAAAGAAACGCGCATCAGTGTGCACTTATCACAGACGGAAAAAGAGGAATATACAGAGTTCTTAAAGTAGTATGAGGATATCTTTGCATGGTCTTATGACGATATGACTGGTCTCCGCACATCCATCGTTGCTCACAAGTTGCCAACAGATCCTGTATGTCTGCCGGTAAAATAGAAGCTCAGAAAATTCAAACCAGATATGAGTTTAAAAATCAAAGAGGAAGTCACCAAGCAGGTCAAAGCCAGAGTTCTTCAAGTGGTAGAATACCCAACCTGGTTAGCTAACATCGTGCCAGTTCCGAAGAAGGATGGGAAAGTCAGAGTCTGTGTCGACTACCGGGATCTCAACCGGGCCAGTCCCAAAGACGATTTCCCCTTGCCAAACATACACATTCTGATCAACAATTGCGCCAAACATGAGTTGCAGTATTTGTCGATTGCTTTGCGGGGTACCATCAGATATGGATGGATAAAGAAGATGCAGAGAAATGGCATTTATCACGCCTTGGGGAATGTATTGCTATAGAATGTGCCGTTCTGATTGAAGAATGCGGGAAACACTTGTATGAGGGCCATGAATACCCTCTTTCACGACATGATACATAAGGAAATTGAGGTATATGTGGACGACATCATCATCAAGTCCAGGAAAGCTACAGATCACATGGACGACCTACGAAAATTTTTCAACAGACTAAGGAGGTATAACTTATAACTGAATCCCGCCAAGTGTGCATTTGGGGCCCCTGCGGAAAGGTTATTGGGTTTTATCATGAGACGCCGAGGAATAGAGCTGGATCCGTCAAAAGTCAAATCTATTCAAGAATTGCCACCTCCGAAGAACAAGAAAGAGGTAATGAGTTTCCTGGGGAGACTCAACTATATCAGCCGGTTCATAGCTCAGTCTACCTTCCTCTGCGAACCTATCTTCAAGATGCTGAAGAAGGATACCGCCACCAAATGGACCGAGGAATGTCAAAAGGCTTTTGAAAGGATCAAGGAATACTTGTCTACGCCTCCAATCCTGGTTCCGCCTGAGCCTGGAAGGACTTTGTTGCTCTATCTCGCAGTTTTGGATGGATCATTCGGTTGCGTCTTGGGACAACATGATGAGACAGAGAGAAAGGAGCAAGCTATATACTACCTCAGCAAGAAGTTTACCGCGTACGAGGCTCGGTATTCCTTACTAGAACGCACATGTTGTGATTTGACCTGGGTAGCTCAGAAATTGAGGCATTATTTCTGTGCCTACACTACCTACCTTATATCAAGAATGGATCCACTAAAGTATATTCTTCAGAAGCCCATGCCCACTGGAAAGCTCGCCAAGTGGCAAATCTTGTTGAGTGAATTCGAAATTGTCTATGTCACCCAGAAGGCTGTTAAAGGTCAGGCTTTGGCAGATCATCTCGCAGAAAATCCCGTAAGAGGGGAGTATGAGCCATTGAAGACGTATTTTTCTCGATTAGGAAGTAGCTTTCATAGGAGAAGACATTGCAGAATCCTATGATGGTTGGAGGATGTTTTTCGACGGAGCCGCAAATTTCAATGGAGTTGGTATCGGAGCAGTCCTGATATCAGAAACCGGAAAACATTACCCGGTATCCGCAAAACTCAGGTTCCCGTGCACCAATAATATGTCCGAGTACGAAGCCTGCATCTTATGGCTTAAACTGTCCATTGATATGAACATTCAAGAGCTGCTAGTAATCGGAGATTCACACCTGCTCATACATCAGGTTCGATAAGAATGGGCTACCAAAAATTCCAAGATACTCCCTTATATTCATCACATATAGGAGTTGAGGAAGAGATTCAAAAAGACGGAATTCCAGCATGTTCCAAGAATGCAGAATGAGTTTGCAGATGCGCTTGCCACTTTATCATCCAAGATTCAGCATCCAGATATAAACCTCATCGACCCTATCCAGGTCAAGATTCAGGATCAATCGGCATATTGTGCACATGTTAAGGAAGAAGCCGACGGAAAACCCCGGTTCCACGACATCAAAGATTACCTGACAATAGGAGAATATCCAGAGCTTGCTAATGCTACTCAGAAGCACATGCTTCAAAGGTTTTCCAACAATTTCTTTCACAGCGGAGGAATCCTGTATAGGAGGGCTCCCGATTTGGGACTATTAAGGTGTGTCGATGCGACAAAAGAAACCAAGTTATTGGAGGAAGTGCACTCAGGGACTTGCGGGCCGCACATGAACGATTTTGTTCTAGAAAAGAAGATACTCCGAGCAGGATATTTCTGGATGACTATGGAAAAAGACTACTTTCAGTATGTCCGAAACATTCACCGCTGTCAGATACATACGGATATGACAAAGGTACCTCCGAACGAGCTCACTGCAACGAGCTTACCATGGCCATTCGCCACCTAGGGAATGGATTTTATTGGACCAATCAAGCCAACCGTATTGAAAGGACACAGGTTCATCTTAGTGGCAATTGATTACTTCACTAAATGGGTTTAGGCAGCCTCATACAAAGCAGTAACCAAGAAAGTCGTGGAAGATTTTGTCCGAGATCGTATTGTTTGTCGGTTCGGGATTCCAGAGTCGATCATCACTGATAATAGTTCCGATCTCAATAGCGACTTGATGAAAGCGATGTGCGAAACTTTCAAGATCAGGCACAGGAATTCTACAGCTTGTAGACCTCAGATGAATGGAGCTGTGGAAGCAGCCAACATGAACATCAAGAAAATACTAAGAAAAATGATCGAAAGGCATAAGCAGTGGCATGAGAAGTTGTCACTCGCTTTATTGGGTTATCGTACTATAGTTCGCACATCAACCAGGGCAACTCCCTATATGTTGGTTTACGGTACAGAGGCGGTCATTCCCGCCGAGGTAGAAATTCCATACTTGAGAATCATACAAGAAGCTGAGCTAGATGACGCAGAATGGGTCAAGGGTCGCTACGAGCAATTAGCCCTTATAGATGGAAAGAGAATGAATGCGGTTTGCCACGGTCAGTTGTATCAGAACATAATGTCCAGAGCCTTCAACAAGAGAGTTCGACCAAGAAAGTTCACACCAGGACAGCTGGTGATAAAGAAGATATTCCCACATCAAGATGGAGCCAAAGGGAAGTTCTCTCCAAACTGGCAAGGTTCGTACATGGTCTATCGGGTTTTGATTGGAGGAGCCCTTATTCTTACAGAAATGGACGCAAAAATTTGGCCAAACCGATCAACTCAGACGCAGTGAAGAGATACTACACTTAATCAGTATGCTTTTTCTTTATGATGTAATTTGAATTACGCCTGACCTGATTCCTGTTTAAGAGGGGATACATAGGCAGCCCTTTGGGTTCGGTCACATCTTTAATAAAATTTCATTTTCCCCTGCGCTTGGAACCGGGGCAGAATTTTGAGGTGGACCCTCAAAATTCCGAAGTCAGTTTGTTAGTTTCCGCATCAACATCAACCCAGTATACTGGGGCAGAATTTTGAGGAGGACCCTCAAAATTCCGAGGTTGATCCATTTTCAGTCATTCAGCACCGCCGTCAACAGCGCCAGCTCAGTAAACTGTGGTAGAATTTTTAAGAGGACCCTCAAAATTCCAAAGACAACAAGGTTGTCGTGCCTCGAACCACGTTGCGGTTGTGGTTCATCATAAAACAAAACTATCTTTTCTCTACTTATATATATACATTTGCATCATGATTGCCAAAATTTACATAAAATCATTCAGATGACTATCGTTCAGCAACGCTACCCTAAATGGTACAAGACGCCACGAGTCGAGGGATGCGAACTAACCTCCCCCTAACAAAACTCACGATTTTTCTTCAGATGCAGGAATTCAGAATACAAATAAGCGATACATTGGCTTTACAAAAATGAAATTCCCGAAACCACTACTTACCTCGCAAAGGTTTACTATCTACATGCAACACTTCCCCATCCGTCATGATATCACAATTATCTACCAGCTAAGAAAATCACCACCATCATCTCCTTTATATTTCTGCACTGCATAAGGCTATTCTCTACCTTCCGAAGTTAAGTTCTACCTCCATCCTGCATTAGGCCATCTTCTGCCTTTCGAGACTAAGCTCTGTCTCCATCTGCATTTCTGCATAAGGCTATCTTCCGCCTTTCAAGACTAAGCCATGTCTCCATCTGCATTTTGCATAAGGCTATTCTCTGCCTTCCGAGGTTAAGCTCTACCTCCATCTTGCATAAGGCTACCTTCTTCCTTTCGAGACTAAGCTCTGTCTCCATCTGCATTTTGCATAAGGCTATTCTCTACCTTCCGAGGTTAAGCTCTATCTCCATTTTGCATAAGGCCATCTTTTGCCTTTCGAGACTAAGCTCTGTCTCTATCTGCATTTTGCATAAGGCTATTCTCTGTCTTCCGAGGTTAAGCTCTACTTCATTCCTACATAAGGCTATTCTCTGCCTTTCGAGACTAAGCCATGTCTCCATCTGCATTTTGCTTAAGGCTATTCTGCCTTCCGAGGTTATGCCCTACCTCATTTATTTTAAATTTGGCAGAAAGATCGCCACCCTATTTCATTTGGCTGAAATATCACCACCTTGCATTTTAAATTTCTGCTCGGCTGAAAGATCGCCACCCTTGCATTCATTCGGCTAAAATATTGCCACCTTCTCATGGGCTAAAATATCGCCAACTTATTCAAAGGCATCATAGTTCAGAGGCACCATCCGCATAGCCCGAGAACACCATTTTATGGCCTGCGAATCTTTACTTTTACGCTCTTCATAGTCCAGGACAGCATAGTTTGAGGACGCCATCCTAATCGTCTGAAGACATCATTCATGGTCCAACAGGGAACTTGCATCACGTTTAAATTATGCAATATATAAGCACATCATTTATTTGCAAATATACCTGCGGTGACGGCCACCTCAGTAGGAGCAGTCCCGCTCCAGTTCTCCGGAGCCCGTCCGATCTCCGAACCCTTGACGAATCTCAAACCCCTTACATCCGCCTTTTCCAAGTTTTCATTGGCATATCCCGCCAATGGTTCGTGAACTACATACGGCCTGATTCCTGTAAAACTAGGGATATATAGGCAGCTCAGAGGCCATAGTGCGGTCAAAATTCTCTTACAGTCGCCGTCTTTGGTCAAAATTAGCCATCTTGTCTTTACCCGACAACTATTTCATCCTCCTCGGGTAAAGAGGGGGATACCCAATTTTCCCCCATGAACTTCTATACTCAAATATTCCCAAAATAGCATATAGATGCAACCACAAAGGTCTTGGTATTTTTTTACATTTTGTCAAGGATTTTAAAATTAATTTATGACTTATTTTTGCACTATAAAACCCAATATTTAGCCCCAAATCTTGTTATTTTAATGAGTAATTTATTTTATTCTCTCATTTACATAAAATATATTTTTACATAATTTTTATAGAATTTCACAAGTGCGTTAGGTGTTTCTAAATTAAAGTTGCATTAAATTATAATTTTATCCCATTTCTCAATTTAACAAGTATTTTAACTACAAAATCATTCTTAATAATTTAAATTGATACTTAAACTTATGCTTATTAACTGAGTATTTTAATTAGATTTTTACAATGCCATTTACTATTTTATAAAATTCAATTAGGGGAAAATTGGCCATTTATATCATAGCCCCTTTTAATTTCAATTGTATCCAAATTTTAGCCCAATTTAAACCCTCAACTACACGACCCAATTGTAGAATTACCCGACCCAGACCCATCTAAACAAACTCGCCCGGACCCTCTTTTAAATCGTGGCCGTTGATCGTTTGAATCAACGGCCCAAGATCACCCTTTCCATAATTAAACCCCAATACACCCTAACCCTAATCATTTTACACCTCCAACCGCCCTTGTATTCCTCTCATCTCTCAAATGTTCTCTAGCCCTCTTCTGAACCCTAGCCTTCTCCGGCTTTGTTTCACCGACGATTATGGCTTCCAAGCCTTAAAACACCTATACTCACCTCTCCTTACCTCCTATGGCTCTTGGGTTCGAAGATCTGAGCCCTATCTCGAAGACTATGAATACAGAGGTCCTTAGACTTGAGTTTTGTTGCCGTATCCAGCCTTTTTCCGGCAAGCCTTGAGGCTGTGAGTCTTTCGTCGACTCCGAACCAGTCCCTTCCAGGCTTTCTCGTTATCTAGGGTGCTTTCTCTGAAACCCTAACTCTCTACGCTTTCCTCTGAGTATTATTTTTACGACCTCCTCTAGATCCTAGTGTTTTCTAAAAAGTATCAAAGTATTGCTCTTTTTTTTTCTGATTTGGTTTTCAAACTGTTCGTCTTCTAAAAAATTAGGGTTTCCTTTATTACTCTGATTTCCTTGATTGTTTTGCTCTACTGTGTTTTCTTCTAGTTCTTATTGTGATTTCTTAGTATTTTCCACCAGGGCTCCTAAATATTTCTTTGCTATGTTATTTCTAGGGTTTCTGAGCTAATATGGTTACTATGTTCTCTATTCGTCATTGTGTTCACCTTCATATATGTTCTTCTTTACCCGCTATGTGACAAAAAATCTAAGCTTTAGGGGTTTTCCTTTTTCTTATTTTTCTCTGTGTACTTACTCGCTCCATGTTTAAACCCTAGCCGTCTCTGATTTCCTAGTTGAGTGCTTCTGCTACATGATTGTTCTACTAATTCCAGTCTTGCATGCTCGAATTGGTGCATTTCTTTATATAGTTCTATTTTCCCCATTCTGATAACCCTAATTTTGGGAAAATTTATTTCTTATGAATTCGATTGAATCTCTAATTTGGACATGGTTTTTGACTAAGTTCAAAATCAATTAGTATCTCAATTCCTTGATTCTCTATATGACTGACTTGCCTTATGTATTAAACGTGTGAATTTCAAACCCCTTTTATACGAACTTGTCCTGTATTTCGTGACTTATACTTGATTTTCTTTCCAAAAATAAACTTGTGTTATTTACCTCAATTCCGGTTCCTTAATTAGAGGAAACCCTTTCCCTAATTGATTGTAGTTGGTACCGAGATTATTTTCTTGCCTTAGTGTTGCTTATTTTTCAAACTATAAATAGCCTTCGCCTTTTCTCACTTACACAGACACTGATACGCAAACTACTCCAAGTTTACTCACTAAAAACTCTCTCTTCTCTCATGTTCTTCTCTGTTAGTTGTTCTATTACTAGATTTAGCCGGCTAAAAGCCAAGGCTAAATCATAAAGTCTCATCTGCTTTGCTACTCAAGTTTGCAACTGGTAGGTCTTTGATTTGCTTTCTCAGTTCTCCAAGCTACTTGTTTACTTAACCATTTCCATTGTTTTTTTATGATTTCAATTTAATTATAGCATGCTTAATCCCCTTCCCCATTTCCCCTGTCTGATTATGATTTCAATTTAAGATGCTTAACCATTTATTACCTTTTCCCTTGTCTGTTTATTATTCGTTATTATCGTCTAAATTCTTGTACATCCCTTTCCCTATACCCCCTTTAGTTAATTCTGTTTATTTCAAGTATTCTTATGTGATCCCCCTACCCTTAGCCCCTGTTTGCATATGAGTTTGTTTTGGACTAGGGTGGCACCTCATTGCCACTCCTAGTATAGAATTAAGGTTGTTATCAGCCTATACTCAAAATAATCCCATTCCCTAGCCCTTATATTGTGTGTTTGAGCCTTGATACAGGCCTGTTGGTGTCCTAATCACCATACAAGCCCTAGTCTGACTTGTTTTCAAGTCTGCTCTTGCCTGTTGAACCATGCAAGAGGTTAAGGGTCTGCAGTCTCACTTCATGGCTAGGTATGACCACCTCTCGTATCGGTTTTCCTCTAATTCCTCACTTTTACACTTATTCTTAATTCTTTAAGTCCTACCCCCTTTTGGTAAGCCCTGCTTAGAGGACCCCAGAGTCTCCTCTGAACTTGGATACCTTAGGGATGGTAATTCCACATTTGCACTACTCCAATTGCTTAGAGTATATGCATTTCCTGGGTTTCCACGAAAGCCTTTGGAACTTTGTAACACTCTAAAGAGAAAGCCTCGGATTTGGAACCTCTATAAAGATGGTAAATATATTTAATATGGATTCAAACATACAATTAAAGTTTTTTAAACAATATTACTCCTAATAATTACAAAATGTGACCGGTTATTTCCATCTTATAGCTAAATCAGTAGAATGAGCTGCCTTTGCTTTGTACTCTGGTAATTAATAATATTTCTTTAATTCCCGGATTCAATAAAAGGCGTATGTTGGACATTAAAGTTGCTTTCCGCTCCTTCGGGGCTGTTGTATTATTGATGTATTTGCTTATTTCCTTTAATTTTTTTTCTGTCCAGATTCTTGTAAGTAATTTGTATAAAACAACTTGGGGATATAGTGAAAGGGGATATTGGAGGGGTTTACTTTCTTGCATCAATTAGAAATCATGCTTACATTCTTGCATCAATTAGAAATCACGTTTAAATTACTGCATCTATCAATGATAGAAACCATGTCTATAGGGCTTACATTGTTGCATCTCATATAGATACCGTGTCTTTGGGCTTACACTACTGCATCTCATATAGATACCATGTCTATAGGTTTACTTTATTGACATCTCATATAGGTACCATGTTTATAAGTCTTTACAATGCTGCATCAATCTATGATAGAAACCATGACTATAGGGTTTGCATTTTCACATTTCATATAGAAACCATGCCTATATGCTTTCAACATTGCATCTCATATAGAAAGCATTTCTATAAGATCTCAATGTTGCATCCTGCCTAGAAAATGTGCCTATAAGAATTGTATAAACTAGGCGAATTGTAGGTCGTCTAAATGTATAAAAGCAGTAACAAAAGGGGTAAATGTGTACATTATGTTCCAAGCTCACCTAGTATGTTTAAAGCGTGTCAATGCAATCTTCAAAACCGGGCCCAGATTAGCTCTTTTCCGCTATTCTGAATCTATAATGTCTTCTCAAACGCCAAGCCTGCAGTTTTAAATTACTTCGCCTGCCTGAGTTTACACTTCAAAGTTCCTTTTTGAAGCTTTCTTCTTGCATCCTTTTGTTCAAACAATGCGGCTATTCCGTAAGCCATTTCTGAACATTCTTTCTTAAAACTTCAATTCTCTTTTCAACAAACTTATATCTGAAAAATAATGTTTTCCTTTAAGACTAACTAGTTTTAAAACTTGTCAATTCCTAACAACGGGCCCGGAGGGCGCAAAGCGGATTTTCTATCGAACTTTCATGTGTTAAACTAATCCGTCTGCTCTTCCAACCTCTTTTAAAGACCAAATCAGTATTTGAATTCATGCTAAACAAATCATTGTTGTGTTACGGGGTTTTAGCTGAGCCTTTGAATGCCTTATTTGCATACCTCTTCGATGCTATTTGTTTTTATTGTCGTTCTAGTATTTTTACCTTTGAGAACTCCATATATATCATATCTTTCTCTTCCCCCTCTTTGGATTAAAAGTGACCTAATGCGTTATAATCATTAGGTGGCAACTCTTCCATAACTCAACTCCGAAACGGGAATGAGAGTTTTTTTGCCCATAATGTCGTAAAACCCGATTTCGCATTTGAAAAGGGGGCATTGACACAGACGTTTTGGCCTTAAGTGTATCTGAAATGTAATTTTTCACTTCAAACTTATTGACCTTAAGTGCATCTGAAGTGCAATTTTTTATTTCAGACTTATTGGTCTTAAGTGCATCTGAAGTGCAATTTTTCATTTCAGACTTATTAGCCTTAAGTTCATGAAACCATCGGTTTCACTTCAGATTTATTTAGCCTTAAGTGCATTTGAAGCAGGGGCGGAAACCAAGTAAAGCAACAGCTTTAGGCTACATATTTTTCGGGGCCCATTTTTTGGTTACACATAATAGGATGTGTATAAGTTTTAAAAAAGATTTGTAAAGTGAAAAGGTATGATTTCTTTCTTAACAAGTATAGAGAAGATAGATTTGCAACTGCTATGATTTCTATCAAGAATATTGCACTTGAAATAAATATCGAACCGAATTTTGTATAAAACGTGTGATATATAGGAAATAACAGCTGATTAGAATATTGATAATAAAATTTCAAAATCTTTTGAAGAGTACTTTGGAGTTGATTACTTTTTACATAGTAGACAATGTTATTTTTTTCACTTCAAATAGATTTGAACAATTCGAAGTATATGAAAATATTTTTGTTTTTCTATTTAGCAGTAAAAATTAAGAACACTAGATGATGAAAATTTAAAAAAATATTGCCTTAATGTTGAATGTTACTTAAAGCGATGATTTAGATTTATTTTCTGAATTAAAAATATTAAGAAAAATAGTATAATTAGAATATAACAGTTTAATTTATACACTCGATCAAATTAAAGAATTGATTCTTTTTTCCAATGTCTATAATACGTATGGAATAATGTTAATAACTTTTGTTTCCGTCATTTCAGCAAAAAATAATCAAAATTAAAATTGATAAAATCTCAACTAAGATCAACAATGTCTTAATAAAGGTAAAATAGATTAGTTATATTGTCAATTAAGAAAGACTTATTAGAACTTATTGATTATAAGAAAATTATTAATAATTTATATCTAAGAAATACTAGAAAAATAGATTTTAAGTAAATAAATAAATATTTTTTAAAAAAAAATAGTTAAGGCCCCTTATAAAAGTTTGTCTTTAGGCCACAAAACTCGTCGGGCCGCCCCAAATTTAAAGTGAAATTTTTTCACTTCAGACATGCAAAAGCCCCCAATAATGTGTGCCAGTTGTCTCAATTTACTTACCAAGAGCTATATGTTTAATCCCAGTATAATACATAAATTTTACCATAACATAATAGGAAAACTTACACAAATATCTCAAATAAGTCTCAACTTATCAACTTCTAGCCATTAGTCATAGCTTTACCAACCTCTAGCCAAGCACATATAAAAATTTTAAAAATAAAATAAATAAAGTTCTTTCTCTCAATGAATCATATGCAAAAATCACCTTCCATATTTTTAAGCGTAATTAGCAACATTAGATGCAAGACGGAACGAAATTTTTGTGGATGAGATAGCAAATAAGGTGATGAAATACCAAAAAATCAAAATAAACAATAATAAAAAAATCTAAGCAAAAAAGGAACTTTTTCAATAGGTATAGTTGAAATTCATTGAAAATATATAGACAAGCCAGTATACAAAATTTGAGGAAGATTGGAGGTGATTTGGACTTGTTTTGTATCAAAATTCATAATTAAATCAAGTTTAATTCTTTTTTCTGCGATATGTGTATCACGCATGTATCTCACACACACGTATACATGGATATACATGTGATACACAATTGATATAAATATCATACATATGTGATACATATGTGATACATAGATGATACACAGTGTGATACACATATCAATTTTTTTCATGTTCAGATTTTACTTCGAATTTTCAATTGAAATTTTGAAACCACCTCAAAACTTCACCAAATCATCCCAAAATTGAGATTCAAACTCCTTAATATGTACTCAATCTATTCTAATTAAAATTTTAATTTTTTTTTTTGCTATAAATGGCTAATTGGCGAATATCAGTAATAGTTGGCTAATATTAGTATGATCTTATAAATTAGTATGATTTTATGAATTGGCCAATTTTTATAATGAGCTAACTTATAAATGGAATTGATATTTTAGTTTTTTCACAAATATTACACCTTTTAACATGAATTAATAACAAAATTGACCATATTAACCTTAATTTGTTCATTGAAAATATAATAAATACTCCAAGGGTAACTTTGAAAAAAACCATTAATCCATGTGGTAAGCCACCTCATCAAATGTTAATTCACGTAGTATTGGATGTCCACTTTAGACAAACTTAACATAAAAGATGTATATTTGAACTAATAGTATAACTATAGGGCTATATTTGGACTCAAAATATAACGAATGGTACACTTAAACTTCTTCTAATAATATAGGGATATATTTGGTCTTTTTTCGAATATTTTATGGATTTACAGGTATTGTGTGGTTGTGCTTTAAAATATAAGAAAATAGTAAGAGTTGTTTTCAGTAATTAGTTGTCAATTAGAGTCAACTTGAAATAGTTTATTTCCAGATCTGAACTGAGAAAAGTTAGAAAACTTAGATGTTCACACTCCCCTGCGAGTCATTGTACTACAATTCTTAATTCTGCGTAATATATAATATTATTCTTAACAACCAATTATGACTAATGACCGTGATATTTCATTGAGATTTGCGCTCTGAATTTACTACTTATATAAGATTAGGATATGTACATATTAAAGTACACATTATTATTGGCTAAATATGTAAAACTAGGCGTCATAACCCGTAGAATTTATAAAACTACGAGTATGTTTGGTACGAAAATGTTTTTTAATTTTTGTTATGTTTGATTGGCTTAAATATTTTAAAAAATATTATTTTCAGTAACTAATTTTCCTTCAACCGGAGAGAAGCAAAAATAATTTTCAAAATTCTTTCTCATCCTATTCCCCAACCCTGTTAATCCATCCCCACCCCCTCACTCACCCCATCCCACCCCCAACCACTCCTACCCACTCTACCTCAACCCCGCCCACCGCCCCAAACCCCATACTACCCCCCTAAATAGTAATATTATTAAAAGTATTTTTTTCGAATTGTAAAGTTTTCTTTTCTATCAGAAAAAATAATTATCTTCTTTTTTTTTTGGTAATTAAAATTGTATTAATCACCAAAGTGGTTGCCTTACAAAATCATAGGACAGCTTTAGCTCAGCTGCCTATCAAACTGGACAGCAAGGTTTACCTATACTACTCGAGCCAAGTCAGCAGTTATAACATGAACTGCTGAATATATGAACTAAGCTTAGGATGAGCTCGAACATTACATATGTAGGCTATACTACTGAGGAGCTTATCACAGTTACAATAAGTGTTTCAAAGATTCTCGCATTTCTTTCTAACCATAAACCATAGAGCATTTCAGTAACTGTCATCTTGATTGTGTGAGCTCGAGGAGATTTCCCTTTAGATTGCACAATGAACCATTGGCAGAATTATGACCAATCCTGCCCAGTGAAATCTTCAACTCCAATCCATTGTAGTGTTTGGTATCTCAGCTGGGATGCAAAGGTGCATTGCAAGAATAAGTGATCTCTAGTTTCCATAGTTTGCTGGCACATAACGCAGTTGCCTGATACATTCAGATTCCATTGCAGCAGCATATTCTTGGTAGGGAGTCTATCTTGCAGTAACAGCCACAAACTAAAGATTGCTTTAGGTCGAGCAGCATTCTGTATTACCAAATTCTTCCAAGGGACTTTAGGTGTCTCTCCAATCTGTTGTAAGTATAGTTTCCTTATGGTGCAGTCAGATTTAAACAGCAGTTGATGTTGTTGTAATAGCTTAGTACCCTCCACTATCTTCCTGACCATCCAGCTAGCATGTGTTGGGACAGTAAGGTTCTCCAAATGTTGTTGTTTGATATAGACTGTATGAATCCATTTCACCCACAAAAGATCTTTTTTATGTGCTAAATCCCAACTAAGTTTGGCAATAGCAGCCTTATTCCACAGCAAGATATTGGTTATATTCAGCCCTCCAGCAGATTTTGTCATGCATACCTTTTCCCAGGCCACATAAGCTTTCTTTGAGATATTAACTGAACCAGACCAAATATAGGATCTACATATTGACTCCAGCATTTTAATAACTTTTGAAGGCATGATAAATAATTGAGCCCAGTAGGCTTGAACACCAAGTATAACTGATTGCACCAACTGGCTTCTGCCTGCATAGGATAGATACCTAGCAGTCCAGGAAGTAATTCTGGCAGAAATCCTATCAACCAGAGGTTGCCATTGTGCAACTGATAATTTTTTGGTAGTCAAAGGCACTCCCAAATATTTGAATGGGAGGTCCCCTCGAACATAACCAAGATGGTCAAGAATTTGTTGCTGAATCCCAGAATTAACCCCTCCAAAATACACAGCACTTTTGTGTAAGTTTGCTTTCAGACCAGTAGCTGCAAGGAACTGAGAGAAAAAAATGAACATGGTACTTACTGACTGAAGCTCTCCTTTGACAAATAGCAGTAAGTCATCAGCAAAGCTTAAGTGAGTAATTCCCAATTTTTTACAACCAGGATGATATATGAAGCTTTTGGAATGGCTCAACTCTGCCAAGGATCTGCTAAGATATTCCATCACAATAGCAAACAGAAAGGGAGATATGGGGTCTCCTTGTCTCAATCCTTTGGCAGCTTGAAATGGCTCTGTTGTTTCCCCATTAACCACAACTGTATAGCTAACAGTTTGGACACACTCCATGATCCACCTGATAAATCTGCTAGGAAAATTCAGTTCTTCCATAATCTGTTGCAAACTGCACCATTCAACTGAGTCATAGGCTTTCTGAAGGTCAATTTTGATCATACATTTGGGAGATATATGAGATCTAGAGTACTGTTTTATTAATTCATGAGCTAATATGACATTATCTGCTACTCTTCTTCCTGGTATAAAGCCTGCATGTGCATTACAAATGATACAAATGTTACAAATGATTATCTTCTTTTTATGTTGTAGAAAGTCTTTTTCTTTCATTTCAACATAATAAATAAATATTTATTTTTTCATGATGTAGAAAAAGAAAAAGTATTTTTTTTTCAACAAATTAAGTATTTTTTTTATGATGTTTTTCTTTCGTTTCAACAAAAGGAGTACTTTCTTTTTATAATATAGAATAGTTTTCTTTTTTTTTTTTGAAGTATTTCTCCTCATAATTACTACTATAGCTTCCCATGTCTTTCTTCGAAGAAAGCTGAAAAGCAAATATAAGAATCAACAAAAAAAGGAATATCTACAAGCGAACGTGCATTGGTATCTGCTGATAACTCTCCCAATGAATTTGAACTAGAAAAATACAACATACCCAATATTATCCCGCATCATAGCGTTTGGAGGGTAGTGCGTACGGTGGCCTTAACCTTACCTTGTGAGGATAGAGAGGATATTTTCAATAAACTTTCGGCTCAGGAAACAAACTAGAAAAATACATATCAAGGTAATTTAAGAAACAAAACCTACTGATCCATGACAGATGGTAAAAGCAGAATTTATGACAATACATATCAAGAGTAATTGCAAATCACAAAACTAAAAAGACATTGAAATCATCCAGAGATATGCTTGCTGATAATTCAATCGGAAAGCTGATATGCAGTCCAATCCCATCCACAAAGCAGAACCTTTCGTCGTCTCAGTACTCGTGTAGCAGAACAAAAAGAAGAAGTACAATCCGAATGTCACGAGCCCGATGAATATTTTGAAGTCTGCTGTTCTGAAATCAGATGTTGTACAAAGATGCAGCAATTACTAATGGAAATGCCAAAAGAATGTCAGGAAAATGAAGCCCAATGCAAAAGATATAGCCAAAAATGAGAAATTGGTGAAAAAGAATGATGGTTGAAAGCAAGTAGTTTGAGAGATCTCAAAAGCTTAAAAGTTATATGAAAGAATGATATTGAAAAGTATATCGATGATGTTAGGACCGAAATAATCAGGTGTCATCCGGAGCTAACAAAGCAAACCTTGACAATAATAAATCAGACAACAAAAGAAAAATATACCAAAAGAGACGCAAACATTTGACGTGATTCAGTCAATTGACCACGTCTATAGACGGCGATGAGCAATCCACTATATAAAAGAGAGCTACAAAATATCAAGAGAACAAAGTCACAAAGAAACACACATAAGCGGCGGCATAACACTTGTCTTGTGGATACTAGTGAATGAGAATGAAATCAAAGTCAAAACATTTTAAGAAAAATTACTAGCCAAATAAGGAAGAATTATATTTTCCTTATCGTAAAAGGTAAAAAATTAGGGTAGATATGTTACCTTTTCTTCTAGAAACGGAAAAACCAAATATGGTAAAAAGACCAGCACAAATACCTAACAATTGCAATATGTAGCACAATTGGCATAAGGTAAAGTTATGGATCATCTGTTCTCAATACTAGTTTTCGAAATCTTCAAAAAGGAAAAAGAAGCACCATACACAACGCATAAGCAGTAATACATAAAATTCTCAATTGCAACTTCATGGAGGCATTTTTGTGAAGGAAATGAGAGGCGTCAAGCAACAACAACAACAACCCAGTATAATCCCACTTAATGGGGTCTGGGGAGGGTAATGTGTACGCAGACCTTACCCCTACCCTGAGGTAGAGAGGCTGTTTCCAAATAGACGCCCGGCATCCTTCCCTCCAAGAACTTCCCACCTTGCTCTTGGAGAGACTCGAACTCACAACCTCTCGATTGGAAATGGGAGTTGCTTACATCAGAGCAATCCCTTTGTCCAGAAATGAGAGGCGTCAAGCTTCTACATAATTATAAACGCTGCCTAAGAATGCTGTAAATATTGAAAGATGAGACGTGAACTTTAGCATGCAAGATATAAGTTTCACAAATCGCTATCATATCAGATGCAATGGAGAGGTGTAAATTAAAGCAGCTGAAAGAGTTCGTTTCTTACTGCACGAGTATCGCAATTACCAAATCACTTACCGTCTTAGTCTTTGTATGAAACTTGAACTTGGGAATTGCTTTCTTCACGACGGTATTCTTGAATCTTCAGAGCTGATTCCAAAACAAATTTCCTACAGCTGATCACTTTAATCAATTGCAGTGTTTCAATAGCCGCTATGCTAAACGGGATTTCTTCAAGCTTGGAACAACTCTTTATTACTAGTATTTCAAGCACGGGAAATGATTCCTCTGAGCAAACCCACCAATTCATAAACACGTGATGCAATTTCAAAACTCTGAGTCTCCCGAACACGCAATTATCACTGAGGTCCCAGTGCTTTTCCCCCGTAAAGTATATCTCGGATAATTTAACAGTCTCAAGGTGTCGCAGTCTTGCAATAGTTAAAACTACTTCATCCTTTAGAAAAATGTCGCAGAGGGACAAAACCTTTAGACTCGAGGGGAAGTCAAATTTTCTGGAAAGCACAGAATCATCAGGAACATCTCCAAATTCATCAATGTGGAGCCTTAGTTCTTCAAGATTTGGAAACTTTTCCCAGAAATTTGGAGTCATGTCAGCCACAGACATATAGAACATGCCAAGGGTCTTCAAGTAGTATAACACATTTTCTGAAGATTCTACAAAATTCACTCGCTCATTCTCTTCCCATGTGATTGAAAATTCGTTAACATCCACATGCCTCAACTTTGCCATTTTCCAAATAGCAGGTGATATCATCGTATAAGATGAACGAACCCGCAAGGTTTGCAGATGGAGTAGGTGTGACAACCACTTGAAATCAAGTTCCCTGACAAAAATTGCAAGGTACCGCAAGTGAGTGAGTGATTGGAATGCAGTAACCCAAGAACTTTCTAAGTACATATCCAATAAATGCAACACCCTAATAAGTCTGAAGTCATTAAGTAAAGGATAAAGATTAGTGCGGTGAGGTATACTGAATTTTGGATGCGCAATGAACTCTAGAGACCACTCTGCCTTATCCGAAGAATATTCATTTTTCATTTCCAATGCAGCTTTTCATTCTGTCCTATTCGCCGAGGGTCGCTTGGAAGCAGCCTCTCTGCCCTTTTGGGTAGGGGTAAGGCTGTCTACATATTACCTTCCCCAGACCCCACCTAGTGGGAGTATACTGGGTAGTTGTTGTTGTTGTTGTATAGCGTCTTGTATATACATGCATTTCCTTTGTTCATCTGTATCTACTGCAGGTTGATGTGGATTATATGGCACTACAAGCTGCATAAACTTTTCTTCTCTAATTTTTCTCGAGCAAAACTCATGCACTTCTTGACCAACTTTGCAGTATTTTATTTCACCATCACTTTTTGTTTCAGTAACCCTTATTAGGTATCTGTCAACAAGATCGTACAAGCAACTCTTTGATGTTTCTTCTAGTTTCAATGTGTCAATGTTCTGCACAAACTCTTCAGCTATCCACCACTTTAGCAAATCAGACACTGGAATTTCATAACCATTAGGAAACAATCCCATGTACAGAAGGCAACACTTTAAATGATCCTCTAAATGGTCATAACTTAACTGTATCATGGTCAGAAGCAGCTCTGATAAATACGGGGACCTTAATTCACGTACAACCTTAAGCCACGATTTAGGATTTCGCCTTTCTTTTTTCGGAATACTTCCAGCGATCATGATAATCAGATCTCTCAATCCTTTACATCTTCGGGTAACTAGCCATCCTACTTCAAATAGTTCCGGAGGACATATCTCTCCTTGAAAAGCAATCTTCTGCCATAAATTAAAACTCTCTTTATCATTTAGCATACGAAGCTGAATCGGGTAACTACAGGCGATAACCTTCATTGCCAATATCTCAGATTGAGTTATTAGTATTATTCTGCTTCCAGTTCTATCATCAGGGAAAGATGACTGCAACACACGCCATGCCTTAACTTCAAATATTTCATCCAATACGATGAGATATCTCTTTCTCATTAAACTCTTGCGCAACATGTCAGCCATGCTATGACCACCTACAGTAATAGGCTTACCAGCGATAACTTGTTTTAGTATCTCTAGCAACAGCTTTCCCACGTTATATGAATGTGGAAAGAAGCACCACGCCCGAACATCAAAGTGAGCAACAATTGAAGGATTATTGTACAACCTTCTAACCAAAGTTGCTTTGCTTTGTCCGGCCATTCCCATAATCGATATAACATCCAGCTCCTTTGTCTCTCTAGTCAATTGATCCATCATATGTTCTGCTGCATCTTGAAGACCCTCTAGTTCTTCATCAATTGGTGTATATCTACGTTGGCAGGAAGGCTTCGCGGGAGTAGGAGTTCTATCACAACTCTCAACAATATCCTCCATACTAATTAGCTTGGCCTCTATGATGCTGCAAGCAAAATGTACATATATCAGAATTAATGAAAGCACTGTGAGCCTCAATAAAAGGAATGAAACAAGAATATAGCAAGTAATAATCAATTTACAACTTAGAAGAGAAGAACAACAACAACCACCACCTAGTGTAGACCCACAAATGGGGTCTGGGAGGGTAGGATGTATGCAGCCTTACCCTTACCCTAGAAGGGGGGACAGACTGTTTCCGATAGAACAACTTAGAAGAGAACACAAAAATATAAAACTAATGCTACTTGTAAAGTTGTTGTCATGTGATCCGAAGGTCACGAGTTCAAGCCCTGAAAATAGACTCTTGCAGAAACGCAAGGTAAGGCTGCGTAAAATAGATCTTTATGATCTGGACTTCCCCAGACCGTACTTAGTACACCGGGCTAAGATTTTGAGGCTCTAGTTGAGAGAATGACAATAAATACCCATTAAAAGTGCGTGGAATGATATACTACACAAATTCAACTGCTAAGAATAGCCCTAATTTAGGCTAATTCTAATTTTCTCTTCATTGTCGAAGCTTATGTTCCTTCACCATTGACAAGGTCAGAGCTCTAATCCACCATTATTATGGCCAAATTTCAATATTTCCTCTTCATTTTCAATTATGCTTCTCCTATTGAGTTGTGAAGATGCCAGAAAAGAGGATTGAATAAGGATGAAGGAAAATAATTTACTCAATCTCTGTTATAATTCTTCTTGTAATTAGAGTACATGAGGAAAGTACAAGAGAAAAAAAATAGTGTAAGTACTCCCCTCCTCTATTTATGTTCGAATAGTGTATACAATTTGTATAATTTATGTATATAACATAGAGAATGTATATATATTTACAAAAAAATTATATTTTTTCATTATTTGAAAACTTATACGGTGTCATTTCCTCTTTTCTAAAAAGAGTTTTTCTTTGCACGTGCGGGATTTATTGTGCACTTATCATTTTGGTACGAGGGTTAAGAAATACTTAATTTCAAAATTAAATTTGAAATAAATTTATTTCATAATTGATTGCGATAAAATTACAGTATAACTAATTCTAGTATAGTAATTTTACTTTTATCCCTACGAAAAAGTGAAATAAGTATGGACACGCTCTTGATGTAATTTTGTTTTATGTCTGACATTATGAAAAGAAAGTTCGTTGCCCTTGAAATTTCGGGCAAGAACTATATGACATGGGTGTTGGATGCTGAAATCCATTTGGATGCAATGGGTCTTGGAGACGCCATTAAAGACAGAAATAATGCATCCACCCAAGACTATGCTAAGGCCTTGATTTTCTTGCGCCATCACCTTGATGAAGGTTTGAAACTGTGCTAAGGCCTTGATTTTCTTGCGCTATCACCTTGATGAAGGTTTGAAACTGTGCTAAGGCCTTGATTTTCTTGCGCCATCACCTTGATGAAGGTTTGAAAATTGAATATATCACAGTCAAAGATCCACCTATCTTGTGGAATGGCTTAAAGGAGAGATATGACAACCTCAAGTTGGTCACTCTGCCACAAGAACGATGCGATGAGAATCCAAAAGCAAATAGTTCATAAACTATATATTATCGCTGTTGGAAAAGGGCACTGGGCGAAAATTTGCCGTGTACCAAGATATTTTGTTGAGCTTTATCAAGCATCTCTAAAGAATAAAGGCCCTGAAACCAATTTTGTCTCTGACAACAATTTTGACATCACCCACTTGGATGTGGCAGACTTCTTTGAGCACCCTGAGGGGAAAATAGACCACTTAATTGGTGATGGATCTGTGATGAAGGAAGATGGAATTGTTTGATTTTATTTTACTTATTTGTATTAGTTAGTAGTCATTAGTATCAGCTCGTATTAGGTAGTTTATGATATAATGTTAGTATTAGCTCTTTAGAATGTTTCAATATTCTTAAATTTCGAAGACATTTTTACTTCCCAGTAAAGTTAGTCGATTAACTAATAAGTTAGTCGACTATCTAATATTTCGAATTAAAAACTGGATTTTTCGCAAGCTAAGTTAGTCGACTAACCAGTTTAGTTAGTCGACTAACCTGATGACTGTTTACTAAGTTAGTCGAATAACTAATTAGTTATTCGACTAACCAATATTTCGCATTAAAACTGGATTTTTCCGCAAGGCTAGTTAGTCGAATATCAGGTTTAGTTATTCGAATAACCTAATGACTGCTTCCCAAGATAGTCGACTATCAACTCAGTTATTCGAATAACCTCAGCAGATTTTGAAAATATTGTTTAATTATGAAGCAACGGATTAAATTTGTTTATTCTCATGTTCGTATATCTCTTTTGATTAATTGATTCATGTACCACACATACGATATTCAAAGAGAAGAAATATTACTCTCATTTAAGTATGTGTAAGGCAGATGTTACTACAATTTCTGGTAGTAGTAAATTGCTTAAAGGCTCCGGAAGAGCAACTATAACTCTGCCTAAAGGAACAACATTTTAGAGAATGCAATGTTCTCCTCCAAGTCTAAAAAAGGAACTTGTTGAGTTTTAAAGATATCATTCAAAATGGATATCAGATTGAGACAATACATGAGTATAATCTTAAATACCCCATTTACTCATGAAAACGAGGCTGCCCACTTCGGTTTGGGGTCACGCCATTTTGCATGCAGCAATGCTAGTTCGTCTCTGACTGACGAATTATCACAAATATTCCCCGTTGCAATTAGTTTTGGGTCATGAACCTAATATATCCCATTTAATAATTTTTGGATGTGCAGTAGATGTGCCTGTAGCACCGCCATATTACACCAAAATGGGTCTGCAAAGAAGGTTAGGAATATATGTTGGGATTTGAATCGCCCTCCATTATTCGCTACCTCGAAACATTGACAGGGGATTTGTACACTGCACGATTTGCAGACTGTCAATTCGATGAGACACTTTTCCCAAAATTAGGGGAGAAGTTGGTGAAACCAAACAGAAAATTTTGTGGAAAAATGCATCATTATCTCATCTTGATCCACATACCTCTATTTGTGAAAAAGAGGTGCAAAATATTATCCATTTGCAAAGAATAGCAAATCGAATGCCAGACGCATTTACAGATTTGAAAAGGATAACAAAATCACATATCCCCGCAGTGATTGTGACAACATCTGATTCACGAATACATATTCATTATTGGAAGAATATGAACATGAAATTGGTATTGAATATACCACACTCACCCCTAGAAGGAGGTTTGAGATGATATATGAAAATAATGTCATTGTTATGGCATGAATAGTCATTGGTCACGTACCTATTGTACGCCAAAATAATTTGTCAATGTGATTATCAAAGGACAATAATAATACAAGAAACATATCTTGCATATAATTTTGACCATGACCATAATGGTATAACTTTCTCTTTAAAAGAGATATTCACCACATGGATGTTGATAAATTTGTGGTAATACAAAATTAACTAAGAGCTCTAGAAGAGCCAATTATTACTATGTTGGAGAAACACAATTGATTACCAATAAGGTATTGTGTTGTAGTAAGTCTCAAAGAAACTTATTCAGTTTCCAAAGTATATGCGAAAGCGATTGATTATATTGAGACTATAAATAAAGGAAAGATTTGATATCTTTTATTACTACAACTTGTAGCGGGATAATCTGTATGTGAAAAACTACCCGCTTTATTCTCCAGTTTGTACTACACAAGAATACCACAATAAAGTGGACGTTTATTGATATAAAAACTCATATCATAATAAACTTGAAGTTTATTGATAATTGCACATGTCATGGTGTACATTTGAAATTTATCAATATTGATAATTTATTCAGTTGGCATTCGGGTTAGCCATATCATTTTAAGTATGATGTGCAGTAATAGAGAATTTACATGGGTAAATATTAAAGAACTAGAAAGTTCTTTATGAATTCAATTGTATTACTTGTTTTCATTAATTAATTGACCAACTAAAGAGTTCGGGTTGAATCCCATAAATTCTGAAAATATCAAAGGTGAATATGGGCCCATTCACCTGCCATGTATACCACATATGATGCATCTATGATATGGTTACATGTGCGATTGTTATTAACCCGCAGCCTGGCCGGTGCTTGCGAGGTAAATTGCTCAGTAATATAACTTCGAGCATAATTTCCAAATTTTCTATTCAAGATAGTTCATCTTGATAAGTTGGTTTATATCATAGTTGGTTTAGCAAGATAATTATTGAGTGCCTCCACTTAATAGCTAAACTGTTTCTTATGAGAACAAAGTTATATATATCAGTTTGATATACGTTATATACGAGAGTATATTATATTCTCCCCTCACAAGTGGTTCAGGGTCAGGAACCAAAATAATTTCATCTTATTATTATTGATGTGCGGTGTATACTTTCATTTACACCATAATGCACAAAGATGGACTCTCAAAATTGAGGAAACAAGTTAGCTTTTCTAACATGAGGGGGAGACGTGATAAACACTTGAGAAAAGGTTACATGGGATGAATTATCATTTGTATATATAGATCCTCGAATATCATAATATGAACCTGAAGTTCATAAAAGGATAATTCAATTGCAACATATTGCAAAGCATGCTATACGCATTTGCTGACCCAAAGAAAGTAACTATATTCTCACTGCAAATGCTCATATTAAGTCCCAGAAGGACAAAGTCTTTGATACGCTTAAAGCGTATAGACAAATCGGTTTCAAAATAACTTCTTAATAAAGAAGATGAGCAAATGATCAAAGTGATCATAATGCGGAGGCAAGTGATCTAGAAGATCACATGACATAACACTTCATAAAATCTCATGAGAGATTCAGGTACCTGAATATATGAATAAAGAGATCTCCATGTTATGTCTTTATGAAAATTTACTGGAACCGATATAAAATGTTCGTCGACGACATCCATGATAGCGCTAAATATTGATGAGGATCTTATGTTTGTCGAATACAAACAAAAATATTGGCTAAATGGAAGAGATACAATTCAAGCAGAATTGATTCCATATGAAAGACATGTAGTTTTGGACATGTAGTTCAAATACTTGAAAGTATAAAGTCAATGATTGAAGTTGCTTGAAGCATATACAATTCTTGGTCCTGAAGTACCACATCCTAAGTGCAACTTGTGTACATATGTATCTTGCAATAACTATAAGCATGATGGCATCGAGAATACCTCTATGGAGATATTGAAGAGTCATTCCACGACATTATATGAAGATGTTCATATCTATCAAGAATGATAATTTCAAGGTGCGGAATATTTATTCAAATCAATATGGCTGATTTATTTATCAAATCTCTACAAAAGCTCGTTTTGAAGATGGTGCACAAGATTGGAGTGCAAATGCTCAAGGATGTGAATTGATGCTCTTTTCAGGGGGAGTTAATGCGCGTTGCACTCTTTTTCCCTTACAAGGTTTTGTCCCACTGGGTTTTCCTTGCAAGGTTTTTAACGAGGCAACCAATAGGCCCATATTCAAACATGTGTACTCTTTTTCCTTTTCTATAATTTTTTTCCCATTGGGTTTTGTTTTAGTTAAGGTTTTAACGAGGCACATTATTGAATAGACATTCAAGGGGGAGTGTTATAAATAGAATCCTATTTAAGGTGAATGTCTATATTTAGAGAGATTCTAGGGTTTACTACTTGGTGGCTAAGTCACCACCTCCCTATAAATTAAGGGGTTCTCTCCCATTGTAAACCATCCCAAAGTATCAATAAGAATACTCCTCTCTCTACTTTTCTCTCTATTGTTCTTGTTCTTATATTATTTCATAACAAAAGGAGATATATCATGAACTTTTCAACTTGAAGAAAATGTGATTTATAAATAAATAAGTCAACTTATACTAATCTTGGACGTTAAATTGGAATCCCAATAGTGAAATCTGCTTCACAATAATAACAATAATAATAATTTTCCTACTATTGTCCTACATAATGGAATCTGAAAAAGTGTGTATGCAGACCTTATCGTGAGGATATAGAGGTTGTTTTTAATAAACCATCGGCTCAGAAAAGCATAATTAGTACCTCATTAATAAAAATATAAACAAGAAGTGACAGTACCAAAAATCATATAAAATCAGAATAAAAATAACAAGATAGTAATTAGGTGATCAATAATAAAAGAAAATAACGGTTAGTCATAAAAATCTACTACCAACAGAAAGCGAGACTTCGTGCCAGTACTACTGTTATGAACACTCTAGACTACCTATTCTATTACCCTAATCATAGGCTTCTATACCTTCCTATCACGGGTCATATCCCCGGTCAGCTGAAGTTGCAACATGTCTTGCCTAATCACATCTCCCTACCTCTTCTTTGGTCTACCTCTGCCTCTCTGTAGGCCCTCCGATATCAATCTCTCACACCTCCTTACCGGACGTCTGTGCTCCTCCTCTTCACATGAAATCTGCTCCACGTTTAAAATAAAAATAATAATTATTGCTATGTTAATCCAAGTATAATTCTCATATTTTACTTACTATATGTAAAATAATCTCAACAACCTTATTTCTGATATTTTATTCAAATAACTTGACCCTGCTGGGAGGATTGATGACTCACCTATGTTCCTTTTTTATGATCAAAGTTGTTTTGTTGCTTTCCGAACAACTTTTGTTCATTTCGTGACTTCATATTATCAGTTTTAAATATTATTCTAAATTCGTAAAATAGATATCTAATAATTTGAAGTGTATTTGTCCTAACTACGCTTTATTTTTTAATACTTCTCCGTACGTTAACATTTCACTAATTGAAGCAGTAAAAGTAAATTAGAAAGGTAATTACTAATCTTCTTGTTATTCTAGAATGTCAAATACTTTAAAACAACCTCAAATTATATATTTTTTCAAAAACCTATATTGGAAAAATTTATCATGCATCTCATACCACCTGTTGTACAAGGATACTTTCTATTTTTGACATGTGACAAGTGAGCCGACTTTGTAGCTTCAACCAAATCTACTTAATTTATTTTTATTCAAACTCTTTTACTTTATAAAAGCTTATAGTTTACGAAAAAGGGCCATGTATATCCTTGTACTATCTAAAATAAGTCATATTTGGCCCCCGTTATACTATTTATTTAAAAAAGTCTTTATCGTTTGTGCTGAGAAATTAAAATGTCCCTCCACCGTCTATTCTCCCATTTAAAACTAAAATATCCACTTGGCAGCCTTTTATTGGACGACTTAATAGGAACCCTTATTTTTTAATTAACCCCTGACCCGATTCATTTTATCCGACCCACCCATGATCCACCCGTAAATCACTTATAGAAGACCCCCAAAACAGATCAGTCCTCATTCTAGAACAAATCAGGAGACCAAACGTTAGGGTTCTTCAAGAAAGTATTCTCTTAGTCGATGTTGCCGATTAAAGGATTAATTTTCTGAAAAGGTATGTAAATTTTGCGTAATATTACTTGTTTATCTCCCTTTTATGTGTATTTGTCTTAATTGATTATTAGGGTTTTATGCTCAAATAGTTTTGGTGCTTTAATATGTTTTGCTTTCTTATGTCTTGGTTTAAGATCTTATATTCTGACCTTTTTGTCTTATTTTTTTGTGTGGAGTGTCTTTGCATGTGTTTTGTGTTAGTATTTTCTGAATTTTGTAAGCATTAAAGTTGGTTTGATATGGTAATGTGGGGTTTTATTTATTCCTTTTAATCGTTTTCTTATCTAGCATATGTCTTTGTTGGGTGTGTCGAATTCTGTTCCCTCACAATTGAAATCTGTGAATATTTTAGTATTAGTGAGCCTTTACTACTTGAATTATTTTTGTTTCCCTAAATCCATACAGGATTTATAATTCTATTTTGTTTAATTGCTTAGTTATTGTTCTTTATTAATATTGTTTATGTTATATTTCTGTTGCTTGTCCCCGTATTCTTTATTAGTATTTTTTAATTGTTTAGGTATTTTTTATTGTTACCTTTATAGAATAGCAAGGATGCCATTGATGGACCTAATCTTGCATTATGGTGGGGACAGGATCACAAGCCCATATGTCTTGTATTCAAAAACGTTGTCCCATATCAAGAGAGGTTGTGATTCTAAACTTCTATCCTACAAATATCTAGTGGATTTATACATTAATGATCTAGAAAATGTAGGTGTTCAACAACTAATTGTGAATGGTCCATCTGATAATTATTGTGAGATTGAGGATGATGATGGTATAAGATATATGTTATGTCTAATCTATGATGAATTCAAGACTCTTCATGTCACGACCCAATTTCCAAACTCATCTCATGAAGACATTATGGAAAGACAACTCTTTATTCTCTAGCGAGAATCCGATTTTGGAATTTAAAGAGTCGCCACCTAATGATTATAGTGCATTAGGACACTATTAAAGAAATGAAGAAATTAGAAAGAAGAAATTAGAGTTTGGGTATAGGCTTAAATATTATCTCAAGGGGAAGGTGTTAGATACCCCTCAAGGTCCACTAGTGTGATTTCCGGCCATGCAATAATTGTGACTTTAAAAAGATTGAAGAAACAAGCAAAGTTTGCACATAAGGATCAAAAATTTGAAAGCTTTGAAGAAAAGAAAGGGATACAATTTTAGGAAAAAAAGATTACTTTAAGAAAAAACATAATTTAAAGAAAACCTTTGCAAGAAAACGGAAAGGGGGTCCTAGGTTTATACAAAATATGGATCACATCAATGCAATAGCCGGCGTACACTCCTCAGAATAGGAGTAGCACGTGATATTAGCGCACCAGTCATCATATCCATACTCTACCCTTCCCTCCCCGTTAAGGTATTTCAACGCGATTAGTCTCGTTTCCTTATTGCATGATAGTACCCGTCCCAACCTATCAGTCCCGGAGTATTAGGACTTCTAATCCTAAAGAGGGAAGAAAGGGGTAGAGGCATATATAGGGTTCAAAGGATAAAATTATAATTTCTACATACAAAAACAAGTAACAAATATAGGGATGAACAAACAACAAGTAAGGCTCAAGTAAACCCCTTAATCAAACAACATATAGTTTAGCATTCCTTGGCACATACTGATTTGGGTCTTTAAATTAAAATTAAATGGTGAACGGAATGTTTTAACACATATATTTAAATAGAAAGTCTGCATTAGGCAACTTGGATCCAATTGTCAGAAATTAAGGTATCTTAACGAGTAATTTGGAAAATACTGGTTTTAGAAAAGTAGTCTAATGCAGAAGAATTTTGAAAAGAGAGTATGGACTGCAGTGAGTTTAGAAATAAGTTTTTAAAAATATTATTAAATTGTTCGAGTATAAAACATAGAAGGAGTTTCAGAGACAGAAATACATAAGGAAAGAATAAGCTGCAGAACTGTTTTAAAAGACAATTTCAGGGACTGAGTAAAACGTTTAGGCAGAAAGTTTAGAAAGAACTGTTTTAGAAAAGATGTAAATTTGAAGAATTTTTTTTTAAAAAGCATACTGATTCAAAAGAGTTTTATCAAAAGATTAAGGCTGAAAAATTACTGAATTAAGACGTTTAGGGACCAATTAACAGACTCTTATTTCTTAAAATGAATCAGGCGAGTTTGATGTGAAGTCCTATAGGCATGATGTCTATATTCTGATTTTAAAGCTTGTTAAAGAGTGTATGGATAGATGACTAGGTTAATTAACTCTACAGTTTGCCTAATGTGTATGCACTTCCTATAGGCATGGTTTCTATATGCAACTGCTTACATGAACGTTAAGGTCCTATAGGCAGGATCTCTAGTGACTTGCAATGTGATTAAAACATTAAGCCCAATAGACTGAATTTGTAGATGACAAGTATCATAATTAAACGTTAAACCCTATAGGCGTAGTATCTAGGTGACCTTAAATCAGAAATATTGGACAATCCTATAGGCAGGATTTCTAAAAACGTTAAAATCCTAAAGCATGATATCTACCCTTTATTGATGCAAGAAAGTAAAAACCCCTCCCACACCCTTTTACTATATTCCCCAAGTTCTTTTATGCAAATGTGTTACATAACCAAATAAAAGATGAAAGTAAATATAAAATACATCAAAACTATAGCTAGATCCAAACAGCCTAATGCAACCTTAGTGTCTAATAACATGTGATCAACCAACTTCCGGAATTCAGATTTTCAATGCCTTCTCTTTATCCAAAGTGTTTCAAAGTTCCAAGGAATCTTAAGGATTCCCGACATTGCTTACACTTAGGATACCACTAGAATTAGAATGGAGCAGTGTGGAATAGCCAGCCTTCAGGAATCCAAGTTCAGAGGGAGCTCAAGGGTCCCAATGCATGGCTCACCAGAGAGGGGCAGAACTTAGAACTAGGAATAGGTGCAAAGTGAAAAAGGAATTGGGAAGCCATAACAAATGGTGGTCATACCCAGCCACAGGTGCAGAATGTCACACCCCTGACCATTTATTTGGCTAAACAAGTTAGGAGCAAACCCTTGAGGGTCAAACCTGAGTCTGAATGGTGATTAGGACACCATCAAACTCATGTCCATGCTCAAACACATAAGAGGGAGAAGGTAAGTGAGAAGTGATTGAGTTAGAGGTTCAAAGGAACCTAGTTCAGAACATAGACAGCAATGTAAAGTGTTGCTATGTCTTGATCTACAACTCACACACAAAGGGGTAAACAAAGTGGAAGTTCACATAAGAGAAACACAAACAGTGTTGCAGAAACACAATAAGGAAGAACATAACAGAATTTAAGATGTAAACACATAGTGGAGGAACATTATTTAACTAGGAAGAACATACCAGTTGCAAAGTAAAAAAATAACAGAACAATAGAGTAAGCAAGCATAAAAAATCAGCAGGATCAGACTTAAATTTGCACCGGAAAACTTGAGAGTTCAAGAGAACTCAAGAATATTTCAGAAGGTAAGAGGAGAAAAGAAGGGTAGAAAGCAGAGTGCTCAATAATATAAATAAGAAATAGTCAAATTGAGAGAAAAAGCTCAGTATTCTAATGAGTAAAAACCTGTTTAGTGCAGAAAAGTAATGCCGAAAGTGTAAAAGGGTAGCCCCTTTTATAGTGCAGAAAACAAGTAAGAATAAGGTAAGGAAATAATTTGAAACTTAATCACAAGCTGTTTCCCTTTGGTTAAGGGATTGATTTCAAACGGGAATGATAAATAAGGAAAGGGCGTTGATTTAAAAAATCTTTTCCAAGGCAATATAACATGGGCAAATACATAGAGTATTATCTAAGGAAATAGCTTAGTAGGACGCAGTTTGGACAAAAATAAGGAAAGGCAATCAATCACAACCAGTAAAAATCAAGGTTTGAGTCTTAGTACGAATGAATCTAACCAAGAAAGGTGAAGAGGAACTTAGTTTAGACAAAAATCATCAGCACTCAATCAGATCCCTTTAAAAAGGCCTTTTGAAAGAGGAGAATATCATATAAAAAGCATGTAGAGATAAGAGAGAGTTGTTGTAAAACAATCAAGAAATCAGAGTAACCCAGAAGGTTAGGTTCACAGACACGGAATGAGTCTGAAGGAGAGTCAGGTTTATGAGTGGAACCCTAGTCCAAACACAGGATCAAGCTTGTCAAAAAACCCCTAAATACTAGGGTTTCTTACTCGAATCAGATGCATAGATGAGAAAACAACAAATAGAATAGGCTCAGTAGTCTCTTTCTTAAACAAAAAGCAAGTTTGAAACATAAGGAATACATTCAAGCAAAGCTAGTTACTCAAACAAGTTTAGAAGCGAAAAAGCGATACAAGTTTAGGAAAACAGTAGATGGAGCATGCTTAGGAAGAACTTGGGTAAAAATCTGATAAAGCAAGCAAACATAAGGAACCCAATAGAAGATACATACAATAAAAATCACATAGCATAGATAATCATGTGATCTTAGGCTGAAGGCACAAGAAAGATGCAAAGCATAGAAGGATCATGCTTAACAGAAAGAAAAAGCGGAAGATCAAATACGTGCATAGTAGAGAAGAAACATACGAGATAAACACAGATGAAACATACATAAAGAAAAGAGAAGAAAGAATCAGAAAGTTTTCCAGAAACCCTAGTTTGAAAATCAAATGATTTTAAAAAGAAAAATTGGGGAAAACCCTTGAAATATCGAATATAACATAAATATAGCATAGATCTAAGAGAAAACAAACAGCAAAACCTCAAATAACTTTAGGTTTCTCTGAAACCCTAGAAATGAGAAGGCTTGGAAAGGGTCTGATCTCAAACAGATCTAAGCCATAACTAGGCTCTTAAAGCTCGAACACGTCGGAACACGGTCGGAGAGGCCATAGAACCACAGATCTGTGGAGGATATGCTCAAACACCATCGAGGTCTGACCTCGAAATCTGGAAAACCCATGGCTTAGGAGTAAAGGGAGGTGAGCACAAGTCATCCATGGCCTGAAAAGCCATGAACTCCGGCGAAATAATGGTCGGAGAAGACGGGGGGAGGGGGGTGATTAGGGTTTGAGTGTTAGAGAGCGTTTGAGAGAGAAGAGGAGTTTGGGGGAGGTTGTCGAAGATGAAATGAAAGTTAGGGTTAGGCCATCTATTATTAAAAAGGAAAGAGTGGACGAGGGCCGTTGATCAAAATGATCAACGGCCAGGATTAAAAATACGAAACCGGACGGGTCGAACAAACCGGTAAAAGGGTTGGGTTGTCATGAATTGGGCCAGTCCAATTGGGCATCAGGATTAGGGTCAATTGGGGTTAAAATTGAAATGAAATTGAGGGTATAATTGAAATGAAATGTAGCCAAAATTTAAATAGCCAGTTTTCCCCTATTATTTTATTAAAATAATAAAAATAATTTTTAAAAGAAAATTAAAGGTACCGAGTCAATAAATAGTATATAAATTATTTAAAATATATCAGGACATATTTTGTAATAAAAATGCTATTAAATCTTAAAGTAGGCTAAAATTGCAATCACATGCAATTTGATTTTAAAAATACCAAATGGATTGGTAAACTAATGCAAAAATCATGTTAGCTAAATTTTTGTGCGAATATAAGAATAAGATAAATTTTTCTCCAAAATGACAAATTTTGGGATTAGTTATTGGATTTTATGGTGTAAAAATAAGCCATAAATTGGTTTAAAATCTTAAAAAATGTTAAAACCTTTTGATGTGCTCATATATGCATATGTGTGCTATTTTGAGAGTACTTTGGGTATGAAAGTACATAGGGAAAAATTGGGTATAAATAAAGACAGGGCCAGCCTATTAACCCAAATCGTCTTTTTAACAATTATTAAACATGAATGAATAGATAATTATAACTTAACAACAATAATAACCAGTATTTGCAACCCAATACAACTCGACCGAGGTATCACAAGTCACGAGCATCTAAAGAAAAACTGAACACAACTACAGGGCCAATAACATAGAAAAATAAATTCTGAAATTCTAAACACAATGTCTAGTGTCGTGAACGCTGGCGGTCACCTTGCTCATCTACAATAGTAATACCTTCAATCAGCTAATAACCCGCTACCGGGTGAACGATACCTACAACTGTACGTGAGAAGTGAGTAATAAAGGTAAATAGTAACTAAGTAGTAAGAAACCACATAAAGCAAGTCATCATGCTATATAGTACAATGTAACCCTTTGAGAAAACAATGAAAGCGTGAAAATTCATTTAGAAAATATCTTGACTCAGTTCATAACCTCTTTTAAAAATATTCTTTTTCCAACAGTTAAGCAAATGAATGTGGAACCGGTAGTGCAAGTCGGCACAAAATTCAGCCCCTCGGGCACAACACTGCATTAACAAATAACACCATATATCGGGTACACAGTGCAAGAAATAACATGGAAGCCAATGAAATGCGAGTGCTGGAATGTCATGACAACTAATACAAATAGGAACAAATTCATGAGTGTAAATGCATATGACGGTACACTCCGGTACCCACTGCGAAGTGCAGCCCGAGCCATCCATATTTATTTATCGTCGTCGACGCTCACTGGAGGTGTGTACAGACTCAGTAGGGGCTCCTACTGCCCAAGCGCAATATCAAGCCATCTCGTGGCATCATTTAATTCCTGGTCAGACATTGTTACCTGACCAATTTACATCAGACAGTGTCATTATTATCACTGTTTCAAATCACTGCTGCGGCACGTAGCCCAATCCATGCTCAGTCCATAAAAGTACATAAGCCCCTTGGGCAATATTAAAAGAGCAATTCTCAGCTCAACACGTCAATAAAATATCATTTAAGTTATCAAATCATAAAAAATGGCTGAATTTGCAAAATAGTATTAAAATCCTAGACCGAGATCAAATAACATGCAAAGTAATGCAGAAACAGCGATATCAATCCCTGAAGGATTCAAATAATCAGCTCGAAGCCCAAAATATGGCAATCAACCCTAATCATGATGATAACAAGTAGTTTCAGTCAAATACGCGGTAAAATCAACAACCGGGACGGACCAAGTCATAATCCTCAATGATGTTCTACCCCACACTAATATCCGGCATGCAAGTCACCTCAATACAGCACTATGATGTGAAAATTCAAACCCTCAAGATACTATTTACAAGTATTACTCACCTCGAACCGGTGAAATCTCTAGCTCACGATGATTTTTCCCCTCAAATCGGCCTCCTTGCGCATCCTATCTAACCAAAACCAGAGCAAATACATCACAATATGCTAAGGGAACAATACCCAATTGAAAACAATCGAGAAATAGCAAAAATCTCGCAAAACCCGAGCCCCGGTACCACTTTTCAGAAAATTGCAAAACTCACATTACCGAATTCCTTGTCTCTCTACGAGTTCATACATACCAAGACTCCCAAATCCAAGCTCAAATGACATATCAAATCCCAATTTAAAATATCAAAACTCAAGCCCTAGTTCATCAATTTTAGGCTTAATTCCCATGAATTGACAGATTGATTCTTCAATTAAATGATGTTTCTAAATCATAGGACTCACCTCCAATAAATTTCCGTCAAAATCCTCTTCAATTTCTACACAAAAGCTCTTAAGGTGCTCAATAATGGAGGAATAGGTTCCAAGCTTTGCGAATAAAATAATATAAAAACCCTTCTGTACGCCCAGTTATTACCCTATGCGAACGCGTCAACACCCCCGCATTCGCGATGAACAAATATCGTTGACCATTAATTAACCTTACGCGAACGCGACTGCAAGTCCGCGAACTCGATGCTTCAGAACCTCCTACTATGCGAACGCATTCCATATGTCGTGAACGCGATGAAAAACTTGGCAGGGCCCCAAGCCCCCTCCTACGCGAACGCAAGGCCACCCTACGAAAACGCGATGGTCTGAAACTTTTCCCTCCTTGAACGTGTAACTACCACTGTCGACGCGAAGACCAATTTTGGTCTGCAACAGCTGTGCATTTTTCTACAGCAAATTCAAGATCAAAACTTCCGTTTAGCCTTCCGAAATCACCTCGAGGCCCCCGGGACCTCAACAAAAAACACAAACATATCTTAAAACATCATCCAAACTTGCTCCAATCATCAAAACACCTCAAATAATATCAAATTACTCAAAACTCATCGAATTCAAGCCTAAGTTTCTGAAAACTGCCGAAATGCACCTCCGATCAAAAACCTGACCAAACTACGTCTGAATGACCTGAAATGTGGTACACACATCAAGAATCACATATCGAAGCTATGAAAACTCTCGGTATTTCATTCCGACCCTCGGATCAAAATCACCTAACAACTGAAATTCGCCAAAATACTAACTTCGCCAATTCAAGCCTAATTCTATACTAGACCTCCAAAGTAAATTCCGGTCACACTCCTAAGTCACAAATCACTTCTTGAAGCTAACCGAATCACCGAAAATCTCATCTGAACCTTCTAACTCATAGGTCAATGTTCGGTTGACGTTTTTCCAAACAAGCCTTCCTTAAAGAGATTAAGTGTCTCATTTTCTACCAAAACCAATCCAAATCAACTCTGACATACCAACACTGATAATGAAACATGAAGAAGCAATAAGCGGGGAAAAGGGGGGAGTAATAGATGAGACGACGGGTCGGGTCGTCACACTTTATTTTTATACTGTAGATGAGTGTGAGCAGTCTATTAGTGTGACTAATGTAGTTCATCATTCTGAGTCTTATATTGTATTAAAAGAAGTTGGTACTGATTGTAGTGATGTTGAAAGTGAATCCGATTCTAATATTGGAGAGGTAGAGTATGATAGTGATGAATTACAAACATTTGCTAATCAAAAGAAAAGAGAGATTATGCCGGGTTTTGGATAATTATAAGGAAATTTGTAAGGGTATGAGCTTCAAGGATATACCTGAAGCAACAAAATATCTCAAATTCTATGCCTTAGCAAACAAAAAGGAACTAAAGTTGTTCAAAAGTTTTCCAGAAAGGCTAAGATGTAGATGCGTATTTGACTGCCCCTTTGTTGTTCATATTACTCCAGATGGGGACCTTCCTGGGGATAGGGTAAAGACCTTAAAAGCAAAACTTACATGTGATGAAGCATTTGAGAATTCTAGGGTTGATTATTATACAATAGCAAACTACTTCAAGAAAAAGGTGCAAGATAACCCAAAGTTTATGATAAAAGAGATGAGAGCAGAACTGAAAAACACATTCAGTGTCAATGTTAGTTATGGAAAGTGCAAGAGGGTTAAGAGGCTGATTTTAGAGAAACTGGATGGTAAGTAATCCTGGAAGTGATATAGTCATTAATTTGTCAAAGAATGCCCTTGAACAAGGTAAAAGAAAATTTTTGAGAATGTATACTTGCTTCCAAAACATTGAAGATAGGATTTAGAGAAGGGCTGAGACCATATATTGGCTTAGATGGTACTTTTCTGAAAGAAAAGTAAAAGATCAGCTATTACTCGTTGTAGCTCTAGATGCCAATAATCAGGCTTATCTAGTAGCATGTGCAGTTATTGATTAAGAAACCAAAAGGACTTGGACCTGGTTCTTGGAATTTCTTTAAATGTCATTGGATCTCAAAGATGGTGATGGAATTATCTTTATATCAGATATGCAGAAGGTATGAATTTTATCCAGATATCTTTATTTCTTTCATTTCAATTTGTTGTTAATTACCTGTATGTTTACCAATATTCACTTTCATTTTGTAGGGATTAATTGAGGCAGTCCAGAATGTTCTACCTGATTAACACCATAGATTTTGTGCGAAGCACATAGAGGCAAACTAGTGCAAGTGATGGATGATATATGAGTTCAAGAAGTTGCTGTGGTAGAGTGCCTGGAACTCTTATGAGGAAGATTTCAAGGATCAGTTGAAGAGTATTGAGGAACTGAGTAAGGAAACTGCTGAATCATTATTAAAGTATCCTTCACAGGCTTGGTGTAGAGCATATTTTGATACTGTGTGCAAGAACTAAAAAGTTAAGAATAACTTCACTGAGTCAGTGAATGCATGGATGGTTGAAGCAAGGCAAAAGCCAATCATTAAAATTCTTAAGGAGATAAGGATAAAGTTGATGAATCAGTTGAGGGAAAGGGAGGAAGCTGTGAGGTCATGGGCAAATGATTTCAGTCCACATAGTTTGAAGCTTTACAATGAATACTTCAAGATAGCCAACACTTCTTTCTATGTGGACAACGATGGTGATCATGGCTATGAAGTCAGGAAAGGGGCAGACCAGCACACTGTAAACATAATTTTGAAAAAAATGCACATGTAGGGGATGGGATCTTACTGGAATCCCATGCCCACATACAATTAAATCCTTGCAATTAAAAAGGTTGGTGCCTATTAATGAAATCAATTGGTGGTACAGCAAAGAAGCATATATGCTTACCTGCATGTACAAGTTGCAGCCAGTTAGGGGTGAAAAATTCTGGAAGGTAGATTCATCGCAAGAAATGGAACAACCTGAGTTAGTCAATATGGCTAGGAGGCCTAAAATCAAGAGAACAAGACAAAATGATGAAGCAACCAAAAGCCAAGGTGAATGGGTAGCTTCAAGAAAAGGGAGAGTAATGACTTGCACCAATTGTGGAGAGCTAAATCATAATGCAAAGGGTTGTGAGAAGGTAACACATGTCACCATATCGAACTTATTTTACTTTTTAACAATACCAACATTTACTTTATCTAACTGGTTGTATTTGTTAACAATAGACACCAATTAAAAAGGGCAAGGCAAAATGCTAGAAATCTATTTGATGAAGATGAAAGTGTGGGGCAACAATCAGAAGAAGAGATACACCTAGCAGCACCCCAATCTAGTCAAGCAAGTCAGTCGAGTGTTCAAGGCTCAAATTTTGTGTTCATGCCTACACTATCAGTGCAGAGTCAATCAAAAAGTCCATTCCCTGCGTGTGAGCAACCTGAACTTGATCCAGATGTAGTTACAAGGCCAACAACTATGTTGGAATCTAAAACAGGACTTCTGCAAAGGCAAAAACCTCATCAACCTTCAAATGTAAGGGTGATTTCATTCACTGGTGATACAAATGGTATTAGTCTTCCATCATCTCTTCCTTTCAAACCACCAGGCCTCAAATGGAAAGGAAAGAATGTTGTAACTGGAAGTCAGCTGGAGATACAAAGTAGAAAGAAAGTGGATAAGCTGAAGCCAAGAAGGGGAAACAACTAAAGTCTAGATATGTTGTTTTTCTGTAGTTTGTTGGGTTGTAATAGACCTAGATATGTTGTTTTTGTGTAGTTTGTTGGGTTGTAATTACTGCCATGCGACAGTACATTACCTATTATGTATAGTCTTTTAAGACTTATTGCTGAATGTTTGGGTTTGGATGTCATATTATCAATGTATTTGTGACAAAATTTAGGGGGTATAATATGGCATCCAAGTCTCCACAAATCTGGATTTATTTTGTGTAATGAAATTTGCAGTTAATGCTCATTCTATTTTTATGTTGCAGTTAATGTTCATTGTGTTTTTAATATGCAGTTTTATAGTTCCTCTTTCATCAAGGCTTTAGTTTTGATCTGCAGTTTTGCAGTTCCTCTTTGTGTTTGTAATCTGCATTTTTAGATGTGACTACCCGGCCGGTCGTATTTGGAATATATGCCCAATTCCCCCATTAACTGCATCCCCTAAGTTCATTTCTGCTATTTTGGTTTGCCGAGATGATCGGTAATAGAATTCGGAGTGTTTTGGGACACTTTGTCCCTAAATGAGAGCTTAAATGTTAAAAACTGATCCGTAATTATAACAATATCAAGGCCACCTCCAAATGGAAATGCGATGGTTCTGTTAGCTATGTTGGGTGATTGCGGGGTTGGGAGCACGTTCAGAATGTGTTTTGGAGTTTGTAGCTCAAATTGGCTAGAAATGTCGAAAGTTAGAATTTTGAAGTTCCGGTCCGATAGTAAATTTTTTATCCGAGGGTCGGAACGGGATTCTAGAATTTATTGTAGCACCATCAGGTCATTTGGGACGTGCGTGAAAAATTTCACGTCAATCGGATGTGTTTTGGTTAGATATTTGATCGAAAGCAAATTTGGTTAAGTTTTGGAAGTTTAAGTTCAAATCATTAATTAAATTGTGTTTCCGACATTGTTTTAGGTGGTTTAGGGATTGGTACAAGTTTGAATGATGTTAAGGGATAGGTTTTTAGGTTTGGTTGAGGTCCCGGGGCCTCGGGTGTGTTTCGGATGCTCGACGGGTTAGTTTTGGAATTGTTGGATGAAATTCATGTTGTTGCTTCTGTTGTTTCCACCTCTGCGGCTTGGGGACCCCAGAAGCGGTGTCGCAAAAGCGTCTCAGCAGTCGCAAAAGTAGAAGGAGGCGATGAGGCTAGGAACCGCAGAAGCGGTCTTGGTTCCGCTGAAGCGGACTCGCTTCTCCGAGTGGTAGACCGCAGAAGCGGAACTTGAGGGGATGAGAGAGGACCACAGAAGCGGTGGATCTTCCACGAGAGCGGGGTTCGCTTCCGCATTTTAATGTCCACGGAAGAGCAAATTTATATTTTTAGTGGAGCCGCAGAAGCGGCAGCTTGACCGTGAAAGCAGGACCGCAGAAGAGGTTCCTGATCCGCGAAAGCGGAAGTTGCTGGGTGTTAAGAGAAAATCCGAGGGTTTAATTTCATAGGTTGAAAAATCAAGTTTGAGCTTGGACCAAGGCAATTTTGAGAGGGATTTGAAGAGCAGATTACTGGGTAATGTTTCTATGATCCTTTCAAGCTTTAATCCATCATTTAGTTTTTTTTTTAGTTTAACTATTAATTTCATTGATATCAAAGGATTTACAGTGTAAGTTCTATAGTAGTAGCATTGACTAGCTACTACTCATTTACAAACATCACTAAGCTAATACAACCTTAAAACAAAGCTATCTTAGTATGGGACTGTTAGACTATAGCTAAGGATAACAGTTTAGTTGCCGCAAACCATCTTGCCATCTTTTACAGTTTCTGCCTAGTATGTGAATTAGCAGTGCTACTTCTCTACAAAACCGGTCTTCTACAAATGCAATATCATCAAAACGAATGCAATTTCTTTCTCTCCAAATAAGGGCAACAGCAGTCACAAAGGCAGAAGCAGCGATTGCTTTGTGCCATATTTTGCTCCTAGCTTTGCTGCAGATCCATTGAAGTTCAGCTTCCCAATTGCCAACTGTTCTTTTGTATCCCAACCAACAGCATATTCTGATCCATAGTCGATTAGTGAGTGGGCAGTCAAAGAACAAATGCTCAAAGATTTCAGCATGCTGAGTACAGAAGCAGGCACTTGAATTCCATACTTCTGCAATCTGTCAATAGTAGGCAGCCTGTGTTGAGAAGCTAGCCATACAGTGAATTTGTGTCTAGGTTGCACATTAGTAGTCAGCATCAAATTCTTCCACACTGCCTTATTTTAACTAGGCAGCATTGCAAGGTATAGTTTTTGGATTTGGAATTTGTCCAACCTGCACATTGTTTCAACCTGTTAAAGAGATCCCCTTGTAACTGCTGGTTCTCAATCCATCATTTAGTTGTTACATTCATCTTTTACATTCTTATTAAGGTCCAAAAATGGAGGAATTTGAGTAGACGTTCATTGACTACACAATTGGGATTTGAGGGAGAATTTGACCTCCGATTTGAGAGATTTTTATATGATTAGACTCGTGAGAGTACGAGGTTCCTGAAAATGTGAAAATTATTCGATTTTGAGACATTGGCCTAAGGGGCATTTTTGTTATTTTACCTATTTTCGCACCTTAGCTTTAATTTTAACTGTGTAATCGGTTACTTGCGATATTATTTACAATGTGTAATTGGTTTGAATAGATTTGGGCCACTTGGAGTCGGATACTCGTGGCAAGGGCATTGTTTCTTAGAGGTTTTGTACTAGTTTGAGGTAAGTGGCTTGCCTAACTTTGTGTGGGGACCTCTCTCCTTAGGATATCTTTGCCATTGTTTAAATGCCTTGTGCGCGAGGTGACGAGCGTATACTTGTTCTAGTTGTTGAAAATTCACCGTACTTGGCTTATTTAGACTGTGTTTCTTCACATATTGAATTGTTAAAAATAAAACGTCATTTGTTTTGACTAAGGAAAAGCATGTTAGTAACTTATTTTTCCCTATTTGACTAAATTGCAATATTTGTCTTTCTTGTGAAGCATGTTGGATTCTCGATTTTTAATTGTTGTTCGCATTTTACTTTCTTTCCATTAAATATTGGTTTGTTGTGGTGTATTTACTATTGGGACTACGGGACGGCATCCCGGGAGCTTCCCCTGTTCGTATTTTGTTTCGAGGTTTGGAAGTGCGGTTACCAAGAGATCCCCGGCACTGGATTTTATAACTGGCGGATACCAAGAGATCCCCAGTGCAGGATTGATTAACTGGCGGATACTAAGAGATCCCCTGGGAAGGACTGATTAATTGGAGGATACTAAGAGATCCTCGGGATACTTGGAGATCCCATGCTTATATGATGAGGATACTGGGAAATCCTCAGGATACTTGGAGATCCCTTGATTATGTGATGAGGATACTGAGAGATCATCGGGATACTTGGAGATCCCTTGTGTGTATGATGAGGATACCGGGAGATCCTCGGGATACCAGGAGATCCCCGATGACAAGCATCCTGTAATGTTTGTTCTTGTTTTGTAGAATTGTAATATAGCCTTTTCCATTCTTCTTATTGTTTGTTAAATATTCGAGATTTACGTATTTCCTACTGTTATTTCATTTCATATTTATTCTTATGTTTATCTCAGTAGGGGTCTCGATCTTCCTCGTCACTACTCCATCGAGGTTACGATTGGCACTTACTGATTACTGTTGTGGTGTACTCATGCTACTCTTCTGCCACTTTTGTTGTACAGATCCAGGTGCATCCGGTCAGGCGTACCATTAGTGATCTCGGAGCTACACTTGGAGACTTGAGGTATGCATCTGCCGCGTCCGCAGAGCCGAAGAGTCCCCTTCTATTCTACCTTTAGCTAGCAGTTTCATGTACTCACTTGTTTTAGATATTTCTGGATGTTAGAGCCATATGTTATAATATACTCTTAGCCCGTGTTGCTCGTGGTTTTCCGGGTGTTGGAGGTTTACATTATTTTGAATCGAAGTGTATGTGCTAGGCAGCACCCTATACATTTTTTATGCTATTCAATTTTATTTATCGTTTTCGTAAAGATTGTTGAATTTCCGCAATGTGTCAAGCTTAGGTAGTCACAAAGAGTGGGTGCCGTCATGATAGGTTCACGATTGGTGAACCGGGGTCGTGACATTACAGTTTTGCAGTTCCTCTTTCTATTTTTTATCTGCAGTTTTGCAGTTTTGCAATTCCTCTTTCTGTTTTTAATATGCAGTATTGCAGTTAAGCTTTCTGTTTTTAATCTGCGATTTTGCACTTGGAAACAAGGTGACCTTCACCTAACTGCTGAAACCTCATAACATTTGAATTCACCTTCACTTTTGGCATTTGATTTATTCAAACCTCATACATATAATAAGCAAGATAAGTGCTCAAACTCGAAAGAAATATAGTAAAATTATCTTCTCTTAACCAAGTTTCATTCAAACCTCATAAGAACAAGTTTCGTTAGAGAGACTCCATAATTCCAACAAAATATAACATTTACTCATAAGGCTTTCATACAACAAAACATCTTCCTAATACCAATCAGAGACTTCATAATTCCAACAAAACATTTTCCTACGAGACATAATTCCAACAAACTTCCAACAATACACTAGCATCTACAATTCAATTCATCACTCTAGCTGCTATAATTCCAACCAAAAGGGTACATAAAATAATAATGAAATCTTCATCTTGAGGATGTTCTCTACTAATTTAGTCACTTGAACATGGTTTCATGCCTTCATACCGATCAATTTCTCCTTCAATTTATCCCTTTCAATGTTAACATTATCCAACGACGATTTCAAATTACTAATTTTAACATTTATCGCACCCAACAGAAACCTTAAATTGTTGATTATGACAAGCGCTTTATTGGGGATAGGATCATCTGACCATTCCCAATAACCACATGAAGCATCCTATAACATCAAATACAATTCAAACAAATAAGGGACACAATTTGTTAAAATATAAAAAATATCACACATAACAATTTAATAGTAATCACTTACTTGTAGTTTTGGACACTTGTAGAATCTCCGTCCAGGTTAAAAAGAGTAGTCGAAGTAAAGTGATTAGAAAATTCCCTACAGTGGAACTTCCTTTTGGATGAATAACTAATTTCCGACATGCCAAACTACCTTTTTGGACAATATTTACAGCGTAGTTTGGATCAAATAAATGATAATGATAGAAATTGGAGAATATAACCCTCTACTAAGAGATAGCTTTTGTTCTTGAATATAGCTTATGTATATAGCTTTTGTTCTTGAAGAACCCTAGCTTTTATTCTTGAATGAGGACCGGTCAGATTTAGGTGTGTTCTTTAATTGATTTAGGGGTGGGTCATGGGTGGGTCGAATAAAATGAACTGGGTCTAGGGTTAATTTAAAAATAGGGGGGCCCATTAAGTTGTCCAATAAAAGACTGCCAAGTGGATATTTTAATTTTAAATGGGAGAATAGGCGGTGGAGAGATATTTTAATTTCTCAGCACAAATAGTGAGGATTTTTTTAAATAAATAGTATAACGGGGGCCAGATATGACTTATTTTAGGATATATACATGGCCTTTTTCGCTATATTTAAACCAATCTGCCCGTTGGCCGATCATACGTAGCAATGTTATGGCCGAGTTAAACAACAAGCGTGTAATTGATGCGTAAAATGTGAGTGAACATAAAAATTGACCTAAGAAATGATTGAATAAGAAGAAAAAAAAATAAAATGAAAAAAAAAACGTATAATTTAAAGAAAGTAAACTAACCTCCTTCCCCAAAACACATCTGACATCTCCCATTTCTATTTCTTTTTCTCTTCTTCCCCTTCCCGTCATCCTCCTTTCATTTTGTGCTTATATATCAGCAGCAACAAAGTTAGTTCATTCAGTTATAATGTTGTTCAATCTAGTTTTACCCTTGATCACTTTAATTATTGAATGCAGGCTATGATGACGGATCCGTTTGGAAACTATGTTGTGCAGAAGGTTCTTGAGTCATGTGATGATCGAAGCCGTGAATTAATTCTTTCTCGCATTAGAGTACACCTTAATGCTACTTTTTGTCAATAATAAGAAACCAATAGAGAATGAAGAGTGATCTCCAGATTTTAGTGGTGTTCTCCTGTGGTCAAAGGTATTTTTCGGAAATGGCAGTGGTGGAGTTGTTGGTGGCAAGGAGAAGAGATGGTGCAGTAGGGAAAAAAATTGAAGATAAAGTCAATAGTTTCCTATGTGGCACTAGTAATGACGTGCCATTTTACGTGTAGGAGATTGTATTACATGCACTGGTAGCCTCTTGTTAGAAGCGTTTATTATATACGGTTTGAACGAGTGTAAGTGTTCAATTGGCAAAATACGAAGTTTGGAGATCGGTATGACAGAATAGCACAAGTAGAAGTGTCATTTATGCTATTCCGCCAATCAAATAAAAGAAAAGCTTAAAGTCAATCATCTATCATTCATGATCGTGAGGGAAAAAGCTCGCGCCAGAAACTATTTATATTTGATAGTTGAAAAAGTGTATAAATTTATCTAATTTTTAAAAATGACATACAGAATGTGTATATATACGAAAAGATATATTTTTAACTATTATTTTTAAAGCAGTTATATACTATCATTTTTCTAGGGAGGGAAAACAAGGGATTTTTACCTATACATCCCATATAACAAACCTTACTACCATTATTGTGCATTATTTGTTTATTACCCTCATATCCCATGTTTTTGTTACACAATATGTACCAAATGGGATCTTTCCAGATGTTGCCTCCAAAAATAACGCCTTTTATTAAGGCTCAAATCTATGTTAAATGAATTGTATCCTAAAATAACTCCTGTATTTATGGCACCTAATTAATCTTTGATTTTGTACTTGCATACCATTTACTCCATTACCCGTTAATATTAATCACCACCAGATCTGTTTTTTTTACTTTCCAAAATTTTGTGCTTGTGGTTTTCCTCCTTAATATCCTAATGACAACTCTATAGAAAATAATTCACACTTGTGAATATGGGTGCATACAAGATTGTTGTAATCTCTCTCCTGTCCTAAAAAATCATTTTTGTATGTCTCACAAGGATGGAAATTTTTCCTGCAGCTTCCAAATTGCAGTTCATCAAGAGAAATTTCACGCAGATCTTCACTCTCTAATGTTTTTTGTTGCATTTCTTCTCTACATTATCCTCCTCCTGCCAGTGCTGAATGCTGAATCAACAAATGCAGAATTTTCAGCACGTTTGCTTGATTCAGTACTTCAAGATTATGCTTTCAGAGCATTTGTTATGCCAAGAACTGGGATTCCTTACAATGGCAATGTGCCTTCCAATTTCACTAGTATAAGAGTTGGTGCTCTGAGGCTGAGAAGTGGAAGCATGAGGAGAAGAGGTGTTAGCAGATACGAAGAATTTCATATCCCAATTGGTGTTTTGGAGCAGCCTTATGTAGAGAGGCTTGTTTTAGTATATCACAATTTAGGCAATGGTCCAGTTTGTATTACCCTTTACCTGGTTACACTTATCTAATACCAGTTTTGGGCATTTTATCTTATGATGCTTCCAATTTATCAGCTAAAATCTTCCAATTTTATCTTTTCTCCTATGCTATCGAACTATTGATAATATATACTTTGAGCATCTACTCTCTTCTGCTCTCGTCTCATGTGAATTCTTATGATTGCGCAGGGACCTCTATCATCATCACTTCCCATTGAAAACAGGAAAATTCCAGTGAGCATGAAAGCATTAAAGATCATTTCAATCGAACAAAGAGTCTCTCTTTTGCGAAGCGAATCTCAGATTTTCATTTACTGCTGCTGCTGGCCAAATTTTTGGACATCAATGCAGATGTTCCAGCGTTTAATTACAAAAAAAGTAGTAGCTGTTGAACTTGTTTCCAGTGAGTTTTTAAAATGTAGTCAAATGCAGTCAATTGTAGTTAAATGTAGTTAAGGTTATATGAAGTGTTTCCACTGAATTTTTAAAATGTAGCCAAATGTAGGTAAATGTAGTTAAGGTTATATGCAGTGTTTCCAGTGAGTTTTTATAATGTAGTCAAATGTAGTCAAATGTAGTTAAATGTAGTTAAGGTTATATGCAGTGTTTCCAGTGAGTTTTTATAATGTAGTCAAATGTAGTCAAATGTAGTTAAATGTAGTTGAGGTTATATGAAGTGTTTCCAGTGAATTTTTTCCTTTCGTGATCATCTTGAGTCCTTTTTGAAACTGCTTTTGTGCTCTCAAGCATGCAGTAGACCACTAATAACATTGAAAGCAAGGCTTAGGAATCCAACTAAATTTTTTAGTTACACCCCCACGTCTATTTATTAAAACAGAATTCTCTGATTCTCTACTTTGATTTCATCCTCCATTGTAGTTTCATGTAATTTTTATTTGGAACTGTCACTGTTGACTCAAATTTGATTGGCAAATTATACTGTTGAATCAAATTTGTAGTTAATTGTAGTTTTTTGTAGATTAATGTAGTTTCATGTAATTTTTATTTGGAACTGTCACTGTTGACTCAAATTTGTGTATTTGTCTATACCAAAGGAAGATTTTACTGATATTGACAAACACCGTAGACGCTATGGAGCTCTGTTGTGGGACTACGCCACAAAGAAGCTAAGTGATGGTTCAATCAGTGAGACTGAGGTTACCGGCAGGTTTGCAAGGAGGAAGGGTCCACCGCCAAAGAATGAGAGAAATAAAGTTGAACGAAAGAAGAAGTAGAGTGTACTGTTGTAATGAACTTTGGTTGTACTGAACAATTTTTCATGAATACTGAACAATTTTTCATGAAGTGGAGAATTGTGTCAGTTTGGTTGTACTGAACAATAGCTTCATGAATACATTGGAAATTACTAATGTTGTGACTACAATTACCTACACTTCCATATAACTACACATCTATACTGCATATAACTACAATTATATAACTACAAAATGTTGGAAGTCCAACGGCGAGGTTATTTCGGTCAGCGTCCTGTTTTGATTTTCGCTTCTGAAATTTCTATTCCGAATTTAGTTAAACACTCTGCTCGAGACTGTTTCAGTTCCTATCGAAATTTTGGAGTCACTGATTACTTCTAAAATATTCACCGGAACAGGTTCATTCTTCATCTCTGTTATCTATTTACTTATTCATTTGTTGTATTCATGGTGAATTGGGGTCCATTTATCTTTCTTTTCCTGATTTGGTACTACGTTACTCCTTACTGTAGTCAATTTCTATGATGTACTTAATTGTGCTTCGTTTGTTTATTACTTAACATAAATGTCCAATCATGAGTTGTTAGTTTGTATAATTCTTAAAGTGTGTCTGTTGGGGGGTGAGAAGGTTTGTGCAGAAAAGGATTTTGAAGTCGACGATTAGTAAATTCAGTAATATGGATTATTGAACCTGGTTTAATTAACAAGATTAAATTATTTCCGTCATGTTAGAAAAGTCAAATGATTTTTGATATTGAATGAATTTTACATCGTTTCATCTATCTAGTTAAGATTCGCTAGGAGCATGCTTAGGCCGGCCACATTTGGATAGGCAAACTTTAGGATTTTCGTTCGTATGAGGGGAAGGTCATTCCCGTAGTCAAATTTATTCGGAGAACGCCCGAGGGATTTGTATATACCTTTATCCGGGGTATGCCTCGAAGTACTTGTAGTTGGAGGCCTAAAGTGAAACTCATAATATTTTTAGTTTTAGTTTTATTTTCCTTTATTAGGTGGGAACGACCTCGAACCTCTTATGTGTTTGTTCTTTTTTTCTGTGTTTCTCACTTCGAATATTCTAAAAGCCAACTTGTTCATGTACGCAACCGTAAATTTCACGGGACTTGGGGAGTGCCTAACACCTTCTCCCCGAGTCAAATGAACCCTCTTACCTGAATCTCTGGTGCGGACTTAGTTTTGAGTCCAAGTGTTTTAAAAGGAAAATATTTTCTAAAAAATCGGTGGCCTGCCACACTGAAATCAAATGCCAGGTGGCGACTCTGAATTTATTTCCTTTTGAACAAACTTTTGTCACTTTCTAATTAGAAAACTCTTTTCATGCTTTTACTAAATCTTTTTATTTATTTAAGGGGGTTTAGTAGAGAGTTTGGTTAAAAAAGGGGTGTGACAAGTTTGTAATGTATTTTGGGATTGGTTGGTATGTTTGGTTGAAGTCCTAGGGACCTCGAGTGGATTTCGTGTGATTAACGGATCGAATTTTGGCATTGTTGGATAGCTGAAGGACCTGTTTGCTGGTGTTTACGCTTCTGCGGAAGCGGCCCCGCAGAAGCGAGATTAACCGCAGAAGCGATTTTGGGCTAGAAGAGAAGGGACCTTAGATGCGGAACCACACCTACACTAGAGAGGTTGTAGAAGCGGAATGGGGCGGCTAGGCTGGGATCGCAGATGTGGTTATTTTTCCGCAGATTCGGGACCGCACCTGCGGTGGAGAAGTCGCAGAAGCGTGAAGTGCTGGAGGCAGAAGGCTTGTTTTAAAAATCGGATTTTGGCCATTTCCTCTCATATTTTCTTGGTTTTGGCGATTCTTGGAGGGGTTTCAAGAGAGGATCTTCATCATAAATGATAAAGTAAGTTATCTCCATCTATTTTATGTTAAATACATCAATTATATATTGATTTGAGTATGAAAATTGTGGAAAAACTTGGGGTTTGTGGTAAGACCTAGAAAATTATAGTTCTTGGAATTTAACCACGATTTTGGGTATGAAATTTAGAGAAAATCATGTATTTGAGTTCGTGAGTTTATGAGTAAAGTTTATCTTCGAAAAATTTTGAAATCCGGACACGTGGGCCTGGGGGCATTTTTTTTAACTTTTCGATCGAGGTTTGAAATTGTTATAAATTGGGTTGTAATGAATAATTGAGCAAATATTAATAGATTTGTATAATCATTTACTAGTTTTGGATCATTATGCGTCTGTTGAAGTCTTCAGAAGAATGTAAAATGTCGGTTATGGGTCTTCGGAGCGAGGTGAGTCTCCTTTCTGACCTTGTAAAAGGGAATTGTCCCCTTATGTGAGTTAATTGGTTATGTGCTCCTATTTGTGGGGGCTATGTACGCACGAGGTGAAGAAAGTCCGTGAGTAGCTACTATTATGCTATTGTCCGGATAGTCTAGAACACAAAAGCATACTATACTTAGAATATCTGTAATCCTATGGACATAGAATTTCTTAATTAAAGTGAATTAGTGAATGAACTTCTAAAAGGATTAAACTTCATTTTCTTAAATTGTTGAAAGAGGATTGGCTTTTATTTGAATAATTATTCCGTGATAAATTCTTAATTTTCTATTTGAGCATGTATTTTATGTGTACCTGCATCGCATGTATATTGATATTGCCTTTTTGGCCTGACATAAATTGCTAAAGATAAATGAAATGATATTTTGAAAGTTCTTTGTTAATTGTTAAAGGTGTTTACCTGTTTTACAGCTTTGTGATTTAGAGCAACAACAACAACAACCCAGTATAATCCCACTAAGTGGGGTCTGGAGAGGGTCGTGTGTACGCAGACCTTATCCCTACCCTAGGGTAGAGAGGCTGTTTCCAAATAGACCCCCAGCATCTTTCCCTCCAAGAACTTCCCACTCTTGCTCTTGGAGAGACTCGAACGCACAACCTCTCGGTTGGAAGCGGGGGTTGCTTACCATCAGAGCAACCCCTTTTGTCTAGCTTTATGATTTAGAGCATGCTATATAAATTCATGATTTCCTCATATTTTAGTATATTATTATTTGACCACTAGCAAGTGTTAAAGTCGACCTCTCGTCTCTACTTCTTCGAGATTAGACGGGATACTTACTGAGTACACGTTATTTTTGTACTCATACTACACTTGTTGTGCATTTTTATTGCACATGTTATAGTGTGGCTTGTGGCTTAGTGGCATGGCAGCATGGTTGACACAGAGACTAGGTGAACTGTATTTTCTCGAGGCGATTCCGCAGCTAGTATAGTCTCTTTCAGGATTTTATTTACTTTCTGTCCAATTGTATTCCGGACAGTTGTTGCACTTATTTGGTTTCTCTTAGAAACTGCTATTGTACTTGTGACACTAGGTTCTGGGATGTGTTTGGGATTATTTGGAAATTTTAAAAGTTGTTTAAATAATTCATTATGAATTATGAAGAATATACCGATGAGTTATTTTAAATCGTATAAAAGAAGTATTTTCAGTATTATTAAAACAAGAAATTGATTAAGTATTTCAGTTGGCTTGCCTGACAGCGATGTTCGGCGTCACCACCACCCTAGTGGATTTTGGGTCGTGACAGTTGTGGTGGTGTTGTTGTTGTGGAGATCATGGTATTGAAATTGTAGCTTATGAATTAAATTATATTGTTATTTAGGGAATTTGGTATGCTGGCAGGTGAAACAGGCAGTTTTCGCCAAAAATAGTTGCTTTTCTATTTTAAAAAATATTTTCTGGGCGATAGCTTGGTCGCTAATTAACCTAGTTTTTTTAAAAAGCGATCAATTTGATTGCTATTCTAATAAAAAAAATTCTGAAAATTAGCGACTAATTTTGGTAGCTTATTTTTTAAAAAAATTAATTTTTAAAATTAGCGATCAATTTTGGTCACTTGTGTTTAAAAATATTTTTAAAATTAAACAAAAAAAAAAAGCGACCAACTTTGGTCGCTATTTTTCAGATTTTAAAATATAATATTTGGTTTACATATCAAAATTGGTCGCTATATTTTGAATAATAATAAATAAATAAATAACGTAATTTAAATATAGAGACCAATTTTGGTCGCTAAATTAATATTATTAAAATATTAAAGTGATTAAAGTTGGTCGGCATATTGTTTACCCGGAATATTTGGTCTTTTTACCTTAGAGACCAAAGTTAGTCGCTAATTGGTAAAGGGACCAGCAAAATAACGACCAAGCCAGTTTGGACACTTTTTGATCGCTTTGTGACTTGTAAGCGACCAACTTTGATAGCTTTTTGTGGTCGCTTTTTCTCGAATTTCTAGTAGTGTCTCCAATTGGATATTCAAAGTCATGCTGGAATCTGAACTTCTCTTATTCAGAAAAGATGAACTTTACACAATTTTACTAAGAAATATACATTTCTGTTTACCTTCAAAATCAGATAACAATTAAATTTGTATGTGGTTTTAAGGAATACGAACTAATTTGATACAAAACAATAAATTAGATTAGATTGAAGTAGTAAAGATAGAAATGAATTCAAACCACACGAATAGGAAGATTTCGGCCTTAGTGAAATGTTCATCCACGATGCGGGCTCACTATAGTCAACATTGATGAACAAAAGAAAAAAGCTAAATAACAAAGAAAATGATAATATATTGCATTGGAATGCGTGATACAATGTCCTTCATGAATTATCAGACCTCTTTATACAGTAGGGGAATTCTACTTTAGGTACGACATTATAAAAGGTAGCAAAATCTTCTGATTATCTGATTGTCGGCTCCTATCGATGTGTGCCGAGATCCCGCCGTAATATCTGGTCGGTCACGGATATTCCGGCCTTCCGCTGGCTATGCTTGATTGTCCGATAATGTTTTTCGAAGTCGCTCGAGGTTAAGACCAATTCGGAACTGCGACCTTGATATTCTCGAAGGCAGGCATTATGCTATTGGATTCCGAATCGATGAGACTTTTGCCTCGATGACGGCCCCTTGTCATCATATCTTGAGCCTAGCTTATTTTGTCGGAGGCCGGGGTGCACCATGAGTTCGATTTTACTCGTATATAATTTCCTACTCTATTAAATTAAAAGGAAAAATATTTTTTAACAGTATAAGATAGCCAGGATGTCAACTGTTTACAAAATTAAAGACCCAACCGCACATTCACATGAAAGGACCTTTATATTATTTTAAAAACAGAAGATCTCTCCTTTTTGGGGTCACTAATAATAAGGCATATTATTATATCATAACTTGTGCATGAGGAAGCAAAGTGCCTTTTTATGAAACGTCTTTCCACAATTGTGCTTCTTTTTGGCTTTTGATGATCTATGGCCTTACATCGGCCATTTCCTAAAATGGTTGTCCTAATATATGTATAAAAAAATCATTAATTTTAGCCTCTAAAATAAAAGAAATAAGACAGAAATTAAGATTCAACATTGAAGGTGTGAGCAGGAGATAGTGCCAGACTGCCACTATCTAATATAGAACACCCTTTCGTGAAACCAGCAGCAAAAGTTCTTTTGCATTTGCTTCTTTTATTTTTTATTTTTTTGGTTTTTCATCGGTATTCGATATTCGCTTTGAGTCTAAAATTCAAATTCGCGTAAAAAAAAGAGCTCACATTGGGAGGTAAACTGTGGCGAAATTTGAAAGAAGTAAAAAAAAATCCAAATAAAATATATTCAATACGTGTTATATATCTCTAAACGTAATATTTTATCTACATATACAGTGCAATTTCTCGACGAATGGTTTATGGTAAAGTACTCTCTATCAATGACGACATCATACCTAGGCAGAACTTAAACCTGAAATCTCTCAATAACAATAGAGGAGTACTTACGCAACTTACCACTCAGCCACAACCTTTAATGATGCATTTGCTTCTTTTGTTATTTAATTTTCTTTGGGAATAAATTAAATTAAGTTCTTTAGTATTTTATTTTTTTCGGAAAATTTTAAAGTGCGGATAATAACGTTACATCTTAATTAAATTTAGAGTGGAGTTAAATACTCACAAAGTAATTTGTTCAACGAACTATTATTCTATCATTAGGTGTCAAAGTAATTAAGTGTCGCCATAATTAATATTTTAAAGTAACTTGATCAGAACAGTGAAAGAGAATTTTAGACCCCATATTTCTTTTGCCTTCGTGACAAAAATAAGAGAAAAAATAACAATAGAAGTATAGAACAAAGAACTACTTATATAGGATATTCTAAGTAAATATTTTAAACAAAGGCAGTTCTATGAAAACCCCTTGCTGTCAACCTAACAAGAAGGCATTGGTGAAAGAATATGCCATTTCATATATCACACTCCTCGACATCCTTTAGAACATTTTCACTCGTTTATTATTTCGCAGAGCCGAATTCAAAATTTTAAAGTTTGTGATTTTATAAAACGACTGCAAATTTATTTACTATAATAATTTTATTCACAGACAAATATATATAAATACTTAGTAAACTTTTAAATACATATACAGTGTTTTAGAAAAAGTTATTAATATTTGTGAACTCATAGCTTGTGCTAGTGGCGAAACCACATCGTCACAAGGGTTGTCTGACCACCATTCGTCAAAAAATTATACTGTATATAAAGGGAAAATATTACGTTGTAGAGATATATAACTCATATTAAACACACTTTGTTGGAATTTTTTTTCACTTCGTTCAAATTTGAATATCCTTAAAAAATTCCTAGATTCGCCTCTGACTTGTGCACTAGATTCGCCATTACTTCTAGGAGTAACTATTTATTATTATTGGTGAAGGATAGGAATGCTTCTGTGAACCTAATCAATCAATGGTATAAACATAAGGGAATATATGTTTTTTCTTTTTTACCAGCTTGAGGGAAATATGATTTTCAACCATTTTTTTATTTTATTTTTAAGGGTACGGTTGAATACTTTTTAATATATTATAAGTGTAAAATCTAGCTCTAATGATCCGTTCTCATCGACTAAATATTCCAACACAAGGATACTTTGGTGAGAGGTGGTTTGTCGAAATGCCATTCGATCGTACATTTATTTACTATTGAAAATTAAAATGCTAAATAATAGAAGAATATCCCAATCTTGTTAAATAAATTTCTATTTGAACAATGTTATCTTTCAACCAACTGTGTCGAGATATCTTAAAAGAATTTCTTAAGTACTACTCCTTAGAAATATGTAGATATTAGACAAAGTTACAAAATAAAAAGTTAGCCCGAAATTATAATCTTATTTGACTTTGATTAATTTCATAGAAAAAACAAGTATTCTCCTATTAATAGATTTTTTAAGCTCATGAACTACGTGTAGGGCTTGGTACCAAACTTATTAAGTGGGTCAATAAGTTCTTACCTAATATACATACTAGTTACCGAGTAATAAACTTGTTGGCATATTAATGCTTATTACGATATTGTAGTAATTTGTTTCAACAACAAAGAGCTTTGATGCATATTTTGGCTAGTCTTCGGTCTAAGTTGTGCTTGAACATAGTGAACCAACTTGGGATAAAAACAGTTCGGTGTATAAAACATATCGCATCCATGTAGAATTATGTAAAAAGTTACATTCCAAGAAAGTGTGATATAAGCAATTTATCCTATTATGAGTATCAAAAGTTGATTTCATAGCTCGAACCCGTCACATGAAACATCGTTGCTCAAAAGCTTCCTTTTTAGGGGTTGTTTAGTACAGAGATAAGGATAATTATTTCGATATAGAATTTGAGATTAACTTTATCCCATATTTGGTTTGAGATATTAACTAATTCGGATAATTTTTACACTAAAATAATAGGATTAGTTATCCCATATAGAATGTGGGATAACTAATCTCATGAAATATCACATCCAATGGGATATCGTGAGATTTCCTGTACCAAACGACCCTTTAGTGAGCCTGATTTGGGAACACATTAGGAAGTACTCCCTCCGGTCTATTTTAAATATTTTTTTTTCCTCTTCAGATTAAATAATTCACCTTTTAGCGTTAATTAATAATAAAATTGATCATATTACCCTTAATTCGATAATTGGAAATACACAAATTACTCTTAGGTTCTTTCCTCAAAGGGTAACTTTGAAAAGAAAAAGTTAATTATTTCTTGATATTTAAAAAAATTAAAAATTACTTAAAGTGGAGCGAAGAACATATTACTGTATTGCAGAATTAAAATAAAAAATAAATGCTTATTTTCCATTGGATACCAAAAAGGAGCATAGACTTAACTTCTATACTTATTGTTCTTTTTCTTTTTTTCAACAAAGCAGAGACTTATCAAGTATTCTTAATTTGGTAAAAAGAATATTCGGATACAACCACCGTATGAATGCGGTCCTCAAAGAAATGGGACCCAATAAGCGACAACTGTGTCAGATTACCATTAGTGCGTTATCGTCACGCATTATGCATGCGTTTGGGACACACAAGAAACGATTCTGTTGGCCCTTTGAGAGAGTGAAAAGCCAAGTTCATTTGTGAGCATTGAATGGGAGAATCAACCATACGCGGCGGTAGATAGGGCGTGGTATCACGCGCTATGAGAAGATTGGTTAAAGTTTTTTTTATGTTGTCGTGATTCTTCTGCACCAAAAAAGGGAGTATATTCCAAGCAAAAGAAAGTTCTAGTTTAGATAGAGAAAATATCTTTAAACCAAAAGATAAATTACATTTCCACACTTCATGTTCCTCATATGGGCACATTTCGACCTCATAGTTTTTTCATGCTTTCTTGTTGAAGTCCCTCTATCTTGGCTCATTTCTACTTTTACCTATTTTATATTTTGTTAGTGAATCAAGCTTGTGGAATGTGTTAATAAGGTGTTGTCGACATGATTAAGTAGAAGTGTGACTTCAATGCTTGTTTCATGACAACTAAGGCTTGCTTAGTTGGTAAAAGCACCATCATCCACGATCATTAGATCTTGAATTCGAATCACGTTAAAAGGAAAGTGTGAAATCATCATAAATCTTCCTAATTTATAAGGGATTAAAAACCCAATATGCTTGTTTTTAATGTTTCATCTTATTATTGTTCAAACTATGAGTTGTTTGACCAAACTTTGGTCTCTTGTGTTCATTGGAAAGATAATTTCTCAGCAAATTCCTAGTTGCTTCATGATTCCATAAGAGTCACTTATATGTGTTAATCTATTTATTTATGTGAGTTCATGATTAATCATGCTCATCTTTTCCTACCAAAAATATATACAGTTAATAAAGTTTCTTCACCGGTTTATAAAAAAATGCTAAATAAAATAAACCAAAATTTAAGAATGTAAAAAAACATGATAGGTTATATACAAATAAAAAAACATTTTGAAAAAAAAATACATTATGAGATTCAATAAATTTTACTTATAATCTTATTGATGCACAAAGTGAGATCTTAAATGAATGCCTTAAAACTTGGAGGACAAAATAGCAAAACAAAAATAAAAGAAAGGATAGTGAAGTCTTTGATCTTATCTGATAGTAATGTGTTACGTCAATGCCAGCCCACACAATAATAAGAATCACTCTTTCGAATATTCACAGAATACTTACCCCTCTTTTTCTCTCTGCCCTAAAAACAAACCTAACTCATCAAAGATTCGTTTCGTACGCGACGCCCCGACCTCGACCCCTCACGCACCCCCCCCCCCCACCACCTTTCTAAATACAAATTAATCATTTTGTTTTCTACCTTTTTGAAAAAGATTATCATATATTGAGGCCAAATCAAGATTAGGCTTATAAATTAAAAATTTTAATTTTCTTAAATGATTGAGCTTAAATTAATTATAGTTATATATATATATATATATATTTCAAGTAACTTAATTTTTGTCATGTTTCACAATAAAATTAACTACTAATATATTAACTAATCGATTACAATAAATAAGATAGAATTTTGCTTCTTTTTTTCCCCATGTATATGTTACTACATATATTCAATAATTTTTTATATTCGAGAATTTTCAAAAGATCATGTGGCATGGTTCGAACTTGGACGGTAATTGATCCTCTAGTTTTTAGCACTAAACTATCAAATTTTTGTAGTTCGAATTTGTAATATGCGTCTAATCTAACATATCACGCGTTATAATTTTACCATTGGATTAAGTTAGCGTTTAAACATAAATTTAGTTGAGACTTTAAAGAATGATTTTTTGCAGATGGGATAAAAAATAATTCTTTAATGTTGAAATTGCAATTTGACATGCATTTTACTTGTAAAGAATTTAAAATTTTATGAATGAAAAACTTCAAAAATTACATGTTTTTGGGATTTAAAAGTTGTGTTAAAATCTACCAAAAATTAAAATCTATAAAAAACATATATTTTAAAAAATAAACTCTCAAATTTTATGACTAAATGGTAGCTAAATTATTAGGGTATGTGTATGTATATATATACCTCAAACCATTATAAGAATATATTTTAATATTTATTTTTCTAGTGTACCAAGTTTATTTCCTTTTGTGATTCTGCGTAGATACCTTTATTCTAAATTTTCATTCCGGATCTCTCTATGCTTATTATACAAAAAAATAATAATCTTCCTCATTTAAATGCCTCTTGGTCCCCTCATTTCTCTTCTCACATTAAGCCTTAGCCTAAAAAAAAGTTTCATACCTTCTCTCTGAGGTCAATCATATCACAAAAGCTGGAAAATTCAAAGAAAATTTTCATTTCTTTTCCTTCTCAAATATGATGATCAATAACCATGAAAATAATTACTCAGAGAAAATGCAAAGATGTCAACAATATATTGATGCTTTAGAACAAGAACGTAAAAAGATTCAAGTTTTTTCAAGAGAACTTCCTCTTTGTCTCGAACTTGTTACTCAAGGTACGTAACTAATTAACACTATTTAGTTTCAAATAAAATAACAAAACCCCATTTCTTAATTTGTCCATTTTATTCATTGTTTGTGAATTTTTAATTTTAATTAAATATTTTTTGTTTGTTTTGTCTGAGCAGCTATTGAAACATATAAGCAACAATTATCTGGAACGACAACTGAGTACAACATTAATACACAATCTGATGTTGAATGTTCTGAGGAACATACATCTAGTGATGTTCCTATTTTAGAAGAATTTATTCCATTAAAAAGAACATTTTCTCATGAAGATGAAGATGAAGATGAACGTGATTCTCATAAATCAAAGACGTATAATATTAGTGATACAAGTTGTTCTAAGGATAACAAAAACAGTGACAAAAGTTGTAAAAAATCTGATTGGCTTAGATCTGTTCAGCTCTGGAATAATAATCAAACCCCAGATCCTACTCCAAAAGAGGTAATTTATTTTTCCTTTCTAAATTTTGTACTTACTATTTTGGTATTTTATTTTTTATCTAATTTTTTGTGGGGTTATTATAGGAATTAACACCTAAAAAGGTGGCAGTGGTGGAGGTGAAGAAAAATGGAAGTGGTGGAGCTTTTCATCCGTTTAAGAAAGAGAAAAGTACTGCCGCCGCCATCGAAGCATCGACCTCAGCCGTTGTTATGGCGGCGGCAGCTAGTTCCACGGCGGAGACCGGCAGTGGAAGTAAAAAAGAAGAGAAAGATGAAAAAAGAAAACAAAGAAGGTGTTGGTCTCCTGAATTACATAGAAGGTTTTTACAAGCCTTACAACAACTTGGTGGTTCTCATGGTAATAATTTTAAAAAAAATTAATTAGTTTTTAATTTTAATTAATTATTTGTTTGTACTAATGATGGTGAAACTCTTGAAAATTATTTGCAGTTGCTACGCCAAAACAAATTAGGGAATTAATGAAGGTGGATGGACTTACTAATGATGAAGTTAAAAGTCATTTACAGGTTTGTTTTATAGTAATTTTTTGGCTCCTTTCTTTTTTCAAAAAGTATTAATTCCTTTGCATTGGCAAAAGTGAAACGTGATAAACTTTGATATAGCAAAAATTGGGAAAGTGCCATATTTTTTTGTTTTGTTTTGTAGTGAAAATTTGAATTAGGGTCCTTTTTAATAAATTCTAGTAATGGCTGCTGTGGATTATTTGGATAGACTCAGATTTTGGATAACTACACCTTTATTTCCAATAAATTCTTTTTTTATTTCAAAACTAAAATCTATGACTTTTGCTTTTAGAAAAATTTGGTAATTGTAGCTGTATATCTTTAGCTGAGCTTAAAAACAAAAAACTACTTGAATTTTAGTAAAATATAGCAAGCTTTCTATAATTGTTTGTACTAATTATTTTTATACCACATCAAGCAATATATATGAATTATGATATAGTAGAGTTCCAATATATAGAGTAAATGGTTTTAGTAACCTTTATTCCAATACAGTGACCGATCTAGAATTGAAAGTTTACGAATTTTTACCGTAATTTTAAATTAATATGTAATAATAATTAGATTCAAATATTTATAAATATACACGATTTATGCAAGAATTGTTGGGTTCCCGATAACTCATATTCAACGATCTAGGTCCGCCATGTTCTAATGGTGTATTTTTCCAAGTTATGTAGTTCTAATAAGTCGAAATTAAGCTGATAAGATTGAAAAATATTTTTATGCATATCAAACAATATATATTAAATGCAATCGGTAAGACTAAAAATAATTGCTCAATCAATAACTTACAAGTGAATTTCTATAATAAATATTGGAATAGTAATAGTAACTAATTTTTCATTACACTTCCATCATTTTATTTTACATAATTGTTCCAACATGTCAAACATGACCTAACTACGGTTAAACATTTCTATAACAATATAATTTGTTTTAATAGTTTTTTTGGCTACTATAGTAAGTATTGATGTAGATAATATATATTATAATATAATGTAAAAAATGACTCTAAAAGCAAATTAATTCTTATGATGAATGGTTGTTATGTATAAATGCTGTTACAATAAATCTGACCATATCATCTTTTGCCATTTTACAGAAATATCGATTGCACACAAGAAGACCTAGCCCTTCATCAATTCACAACAACAACCAGCAACCACCGCAGTTCGTGGTAGTCGGAGGAATATGGGTTCCTCCACCAGAATACTCCGGCATGGCCGCCGCAGCACCATCGGCCTCCGGGGAAGCATCGGGAGTTGCCAATTCTAATGGAATATATGCACCTATAGCCACCTTACCAAAGGGTCCCCTCCATGATATATCAGGTGGAACCCTAAAACAAAGACAGCACAATATCAAGCCGTCGCGCTCTTCCGAGCGAGGCAGCGGCAGCCATAGTGATGGCGGCGGCGTACATTCTAATTCTCCGGCGACTTCTTCTTCTACACATACTACCACTGCTTCACCACCTTACTGAAAAGTGTAGAAAATTTTGTAAACTTTGGTTCTTGTAATATATTTTATTCCTTTCTTCTATTATAAAATAGAGTCATATAGAGTTATTTTTCGGTCTTTAGAAAACTACTCGTATTTATTCTTTTATATTTTCTGTGATATCTTTTGAGGATCTTAGACGCAATTTGATAGTGACAGATTTTGAATAATATGGTGGGTTCCCATTGTTTTGGATTATTGAAATCTGGAATATTAGATCAATAATAAAGCGTTTAACATAAGCTAAGTTGTTCTTTTCTTTATAGCATTATCATTTTCATTCGTATTTAGCTTGATTTCGTAAAACCTAATCATCTTTAGCTACGTGACCAAGATGTCATGGGTTCGAGCAGTGAAAATAGTCTTTTATGAAAGATAAGGTAAGGGTACATATAATAAACCTTTTGTGATTCGATTTTTTTTCACACCTCGCGAATAGCAGTAACTTATTGCATTGAGTTACCCCTTTAAATTCTTCTTTAGCCATTTATTGAGGCATGAGAAATTTCATGTACTACACATTTTCACATATGGGAAGGTTTAGAAGAAAGAGTTTAGCTTTTTATATACTGATAATGTGTTTAAAAAAAATACAGTATCATGTGATATTTGTCTGTTGGTTTATTTTTATGAAGGGGTCGTTTGGTACTTGGTAGAAACAAGTTATCCTATGATTGATTATCCTAAGATTAGTTATTTAGAAATTATTATCTCATTCTTTCATAGAATAAAAATAATACTATAATCCTGATAATTAATTCCGAGATTAGTCGGGATTAAATATCCCGTAATTTTATCCCAATCAAATATAAAATAAATTTATCTTAAATTTAATTCGAAATTAATTATTCCTTATTGCTCGTGCCAAACGAGCCGGAAGAGTTACATGTAGATATCTTCTCATGACAAGATATTAGTGCAACAAGTTATATTTATTGACTGCCTCGAATGGGGAACAAAAACTTTCAACTCCTACCCTTCTACCCTCCCCACCATATGGGACAGATTTATGCACCTTGGTTCCAAGCCCTAGATACATTCAACCATCTCTCCCCATATGCGAGTCCACTTAGCCCATTAGAGACACACACTTCACAGGACAGTCCACAAAACACGCCTCATCAATCTCCTCACGCACTAGATCTTCAAACAAGCCAGGAACTAGCCGTGATCTTAGCAAAAATGAGAGCAACAAGGACAAAGTTTGGTGGCTAAACAGTCTTCATCTTTACAACCTAGAAGAGCACTTCGAAAAAAAGTTCATTCTCAAATGCCCCCCCAGAAATGATAACATTCAGTCTCAACTTCCGGCAAACAACAAATCAGGCAATAGGCAAGTATGCTATGGTCATACTTCCTACTATACTTCAGAGCAGTCTAGGTCCGACTGTGACACAGACAGTCACTCAGATGGATCAGTCTCCCATGAGGGAGATAACCTCTCCTAATTCTTACATGAACTTCATAATATGGAATTGTAGGGTCACATAATCCTGACTTCCGTCGACATTTTAGGTCCCTTCTTGATAATCACAGACCAATGTTAGCTATTCTTCTTGAAATACACATGCACGATCACAGTCGACTACGTGAGAATTTTTGGTTTTCTCATATGTCACAAGTGTCAGCAAATGGACCGATTGGTGGCTTACTGGTGTTATTGAATGAGGCTAGTATAAATGTAACTGAATTAAGCCTTACTGAACAAGAAATTCACTGTGTAGTTCAGGTAAGTCCCAATAAATCTTGTTGGCTTTTGTCTGCTATATATGATAATTCTAATTATCACTTGCTTAATGATTATGGAAGAATTTAGTACATTTGCATGAAACTGTCTCTATGCCTTGGTTAATTGGTGGTGATTTTAATGAAATTATTAATTCTCATGAAAAGTTTGCTCCCCATCAATAATAATAGAGCAGATAAATTTGATCATGTTATAAATTACTGTAATTTAGTTGATTTAGGTTTTCAAGGAAGTAAGTATACTTGGACAAATAAACGCAGGCCTGACTTCACAATTTTAGAAAGGCTTGATAGGTTTTTGGCTAACTATGATTGGTTAAGCTTATATCCTGGAGCATTAGTTATTCATTAACCTCATACACACTACGATTATTGTCCGCTTTTAATTACTCTAGAACCTCATGTTAGTGTACGTCAAAATAGTTTTTGTTTTGAAACCATGTGGGCTTCTCACCCTCTATTTCAAAGGCTAGTCCATAATATTTGGTCTGAAGATCAATTGATATTTCCTACTAATCATAAATTTCAAGCAGTAGCAAGTAGGTGGAATAAACAAACGTTTGGTAATATTTTCAAAGATAAAAGGACTCTTTTAGCAAGATTAGGAGGAATACAGAAGTCTATTCATTACCCAATTAGTATCTTCCTACAAAATTTAGAAATAAAATTGAATTTAGAATATAGTCAGTTACTTCGTGTGGAAGAAGAATATTGAAAACTAAAATCTAGGATAAACTGGATTAATGACGGTGATGTTAATACTAAGTTTTTCCATATGAACACTCTTCATAGAAGACGTAGGAATAAAATAACGGCCTCAAAAGATTCAGTTGGAAATTGGATAGATGGCTATACTCATCTTCATAATTTTATTCTTAATTATTATCAAAATCTTTTTACTACTCAATAATCACATACTTCTAATTCACCTTGGAGCCCTTACACATGGAGTCAGGCTTATCAAGATTTCCATAACATAACTAAGCCTATTAGTCATGAGGATATTCATAATGCTATGTGCGATTTTAAGCCTTATAAGGCCCCAGGACCGGATGGCTTACACCCATATTTCTTTCAAAAATACTGGCCTGGCGTAAAACATAAAGTCATTAAGTTGTGTGAAGATATTTTCACCACTAATCGTATTCCGGAGGAATTAAATAGAACTCTTATTTGTTTAATTTCTAAAGTAAAACATCCTTCTACTATTACTCAATTTCGTCCTATTAGTTTATGTAATACTTTATATAAGTTAGTAACAAAGATCATTGTTAGTCGACTGAAACCTATTGTTAATAAAATAATAGGACCTACTCAAACTAGCTTTCAACGGGGCAAAAGAGCTTCTGATAATGCTATAATTATCCAAGAAGCCCTTAATTACATATCAAGAATAAAAGGAAAATCATCAGTCATGATTCTTAAACTAGATTTGGAAAAAGCTTTTGATCGTTTAGAATGGTCCTTTATAAAGAATACACTGCTTTATTTTAATATTCCAGAATAAATAATTTATCTAATTATGTCTTGTGTTACTACTAGCTTGACATCAACCATAATTAATGGAACTAGGACTCCGAATTTTTTCCCAGCAAGAGGAATAAGACAAAAGGGATCCCTTATCTCCTTACTTATTTATCATGTCCATGGAAATGTTAGCCCATAAAATATTAAGAGAGGTAGAATACCTTCAATGGCAGCCTATTAAACTCTCAATTAATGGGTCATCCCTCTCACATCTTTTCTTTGAGGATGACATAATTTTATTCTCTAAGGTATCTACCAAAAGCTTCCATGCTATTTTGGACGTGTTAAATAGTTTTATATCGCATTCTGGGCAGCATATTAACTTTGAGAAATCAAAAATCTATTTCTCTAAAAATTGCAAGCAAGAAGATAGACATTTTGTTATAAATTCCTTTAGCATAAAAGAAGGCAACTCCTTTCGCAAATATTTAGGATTCCCCATGTTCCAAGGAAGACTAAAAACACAAGACTTTCAATTTCTCCTTGATAACTGTAAGAATAAATTAGTTGGGTGGAAAACAAAATTCCTCACCTTAGCAGGCAGAGCTACTTTAATCAAATCTACTTTAAACAATTTACCAAACCATATTATGCAATATATCAGTATTTCACCAGCTATTAGGACCAGAATAAATCAATACCAAAGAAATTTCCTGTGGGGCACAACGTGTACAAAGAAAAAAATCCACCTCATAAAATGGGACATTGTCACCAATTCTAAAGAAGCAGGAGGTTTGGGTATTCAAAAACTAGACATTAAAAATGAAGCTCTCCTGGCAAGCCTGGCTTGAAGAGTTTCTAAATCTCCTAATACATAGTGGGCTCAGATTCTTCTGAATAAGTACTTAAATAATAATCGAGCCTACAACCATTCCCGCATTTGCTCAAATATCATACTAGATTGGACGTCGTGCCAACAAGGCATTCAATGAAAGATCGGAACGGGGCAACATATAAATTTTTGGAACGACCCATGGATTAAACCCGGTACTACATTTAGATCACTCATTGAAGGACCACTACCATCAAACCAGCTAAATATTAAGTTATCTTCGTACCTTAGTAATGCTAATTGGGATTGGAGGATAATGACATTTGAGCTACCTCCAAATATTACACGACAAATACATAATATCTATATTCCACACACATTTATTACCCAAGAATATCTATATTGGGGGCTGTCACAATCAGGCATATTCACAACAAACTCTAGCTACAACAGTCTCCTATCAACATCCTCCAATTCTTCCAATACTCACAACTTTAATTGGATACGGAAGCTGTCAATCTTACCAAAATTTAAAACTTTTATTTGGTGATTTGCCATAATCGACTACCAACTAAGGCATATCTTGCGTATATAGGACTCGTACAAAATAGCAGTTGTGCATACTGCCATGATACTGAAGAAAACATATGCCACATTTTTCTTCAATGTATTAACGCAAAATGTGTTTGGGAGAATTTAGGTCTAACCAATATTATTAATTATATTCTTCCCATTCAAGGCACTATTAATTGGCTATATGCTTTACTTCATATAAAAAATGTTAGTCTTCCGCATAAAGTAAATCCAAATATCTTCCTCCTTATATGTTTATGGAATATTTGGACAACTCGTAATAATAATAATTTCAACTAGTTAAGAGATAAAGTTAATATTTCTACAATAACTACACAAGCCACTGAGTTTGCTATCTTACAGCACATTACCATAGGCCTAGGAAAAGAAGGCCCTTAAATCTCAAATGGCAACCTCCAATACACAATTCGTATAAGTTAAAACTGTTGGGGCTACTGGTCCTAATAATAATGGTATTGGGGGAGTAATCCGTAATTCGAGAGGAGCGTGGATACTTGGTTTCGCACAATGTATACATAAAGCCTCTGTACTAACAACTGAGTTGTGTGCTTTGATTGAATGCCTTAAATTAGTCTTAGAATACAACTTAACACCTATACAAGTGGAAGTAGATGCTAAACATATTATCTCCTTATTACAAACGGCTCTCACTCTAATATGCTAACTGACTGCAGGTACCTCTTACTCCAGCTTAGTAATCCACAGGTACAACAGGCATACAGAGAGCAGAGTATTGTTGCAGATCAACTAGCAAAGGCAGCCAAACTTTTTGTTCCTATGATGGATCCTTATGTATATCATGTGCCATCTCTTTTTGTAACAAAATCACTAGAATGACACATTAGGATTTTTGGATGTAACCTTAACCCAGCCAATGCACGATTGTAGTCTGATTGCTTTTGTAAATAATATAGATGCAGGTAGTAGCAGTACAAGTAGACTGCGAGGTAACTTACCTAACTACTGTAATAATTCTCTCTGTATGCAATAGTTTATATTTATAAAAGCACTTATCTTTTGCACAAAGAAAAAGTTATATTTCTTGATAAAACTATTTAAAGTTCACTTTTGTAAATAATAACAGTAGAAAAGAAAGTTTAGATTCCTATAGCAGGATAATAGTAATTGAAGATAATGAAGTTAGGTAAGTACACAGTCATTGCCTAGTGATTAAAATTATTCCATATTTCGGAATCCGCTTTTCGCCTCATAATATATGTTTCTTATTTTTTTAATATATGTTTCTTATTAATTACTCTAGCTGCGGTGCGACTGTACCGGCTTAATTGACAAAATAGGAGCGAAACCCTCAACCCTTTCCACCCAAAGAAATACAAAGATAAAATTAATTTAGAAGCCTTGACTTTTGAGCAAATCTTCTACTATTAATTCATATTATAACGTGTCACATAGGTAGAAGATCTCATATTGAAATTTTTGAGAAATTCTATTTGGCGTAGAAGTTACTCTTCTTCTTCTTTGTCTGACTCATCTCTTATCACATGCTTTTCCTCGCGTTTCTTATCATATTGTCGAAAAGCTACATCTGCACAAAAGAAATGAACTTCTGATTTATTTATATTCGATTTTAGGAGATGGGATTAACTAAAGGACTATCGAAAATAGTCTTTCCGTTCTTTCAAAGTAAGAATAAAGTAGCGTACATCTTGTCCTTTCCAAACCCACTTATAAAATTATATTGGATTGTTGTTGGTGATGGTGGTGATTGTTTCAGGAGAGTGGGCTTCATTGAAAATAAAGAATTTTCATATGATTATTGTTTGACTCAAAAGATATCGAAATATTTTTTTAACAAATCAATCAAAGAAATAAAAGGATAAATCTTAATTAGACATAGTAAATTCCAAATCAAAGAGCTAATAGTATAGATAGTACATAGGATGAAAGAAATATAATCAATCTTTATTAGAATTCAACATTGTGACTCGCATCGATCGATGTGGGAGGTATCTTTACATGTTTTTCTGTAGGTTACTTCTTTAGGAAGATTAAACGAAAAGAGCTTGGGAGAGAGAAAAGGGGAGCGGCCCCTTCTCTCAAGGGTTTTCCCTACTATTTATAGTCAAAATATCCTCGTCATTCACTTGGTCCGACGCTCTCTCACACCAAGTGTGCCTTGGTCGTTCTTTTGACATTGCTCCTTCTGACTCGACAGGTGTCAAGAATGAGGTGTAGAGTAGGCTATGTTACCTTTTACTGCTCGGTCACTTGAGCGGAACATTGGTATGCTATGGCCGTGACGGTCAGATTTTGACCAGTACAGTTAGCCCCTCTGTCTATCGGGGTCGTCCGCTATCGGTCTTGGCAGACGGACATGATTGCTTCAAATTCGAGTGAAATCTGACTTCTCGTTCCTTAGTTACGTTACTTGAGTTTTAGGTGAGATGGCGGCGTTCTAGTGAACCTTTGTGGCCGTTTCGGAACCGAAACTTCATCTGGCATCAAAGCGTTATTTCGTGATTACCACCATTATGACACACGTTCCTGGGGAACTGAGACGTTTTTGCCCTATCAGATTTGATTAGCGACTCTTGGGTTTCGTGCTCGGGGGATTTATGTCTTATAAATATAATGAACTTATCATTCGATTGACACACTTCTTTGCCTTTTACTCGAAATAATTCTACAAATATACTTTCTTTCTGACACTTAGTTTTCGTTTGCCCTTAATTAACTGAAAATCTCTATCCTTTCTTCCCTTTGTCTTTTTGCCGCATCCTCTGGACAAAATGGTTGTTGATTCCTCTCACACAATTCTCCATGTCACAGTTCCGGCACTTGAAAGTGCTGCTCCGGCCACCGGAGGGGTAGATGCGGTGGAAAACGAGGGGGTTTCGTCTATTGTTGAGATTTTGCCTCGCCCTGGGAGAGAATTGACCGACTTCAGCAGTCGCGCCGAGGCGGAGCCGGAGCATGTCCCTTCTGTTATGATAGAAGAAGACATTGCACAGTTGAAAACTAGGTGGGGGATCCCCGGCTGCGTCGACATGCGTCCGGTGGTAGGAACCGACATAGTTCATTTTGACCGTTCTGGGTACTGTGTATTTTACGCCTACCCCTTCCTTATTGGATACACACTTCCTCTCCCTCTCATGGTGGTAGACTTCTACTGTTTTATGAGGTATGCCCCGCCCAACTTTCGTCGTACCTGTACAATTTGTTCCTTATGTTGCTCAAGTTTGCAAAACTCGCCGGTCGTGAGATCACTTTGGATCATTTGCTCAGTATCTTCGCCCCTCAACTCATCCGCGGCACAATTCTTATCATACGTCCTCAGGGTTCGAAGAGTTTGGTGGTGAAAATGGACGACAGGACCAACCATCATTTTTATGAGAATTATTTCTATGTGCGGACTGAGCACATGTGGAGGATCCGACGGGGTTCCCTGAGAAATGGAACTTTACATGTAAATCCCATGCTTCTAGTCAGAGGTGTATCCAACCATTTCTTGTTACAGTACTAAACCTTTTTATGTCTTTGCAACTCAGAAATTGCCGCCTCCACTTGTCGAAAATATCTGTGAGTGGGTGAGCACTCTTCTCCCTCATGCGGTGGGGGTCCGCACGTGGGTGGCCTTTTATGACAAGTATGGGCGCATGCCTCTTTCTGGTGAGATGTTGTTTCTGTTCCTCGTTTTTCTCTTTTCCTCATTGTATTTAATTCCTCACGTGCTGTTTGTTGGTGTCAGGGAGGGTTCAGAGTGTGGGGGCTCCTCCATTGACTTTCCGGCAGCCAGCCTCATCTACTCGCCCTATCGCAGTACCCACCGCCCGACATTCATCCAGGGCTTCTTCAGTTGAGTCTGCAGCTGTGGTTACTCCTGCGAGAGCCGCTTCTCAGGTCGAAGTTCTGACTCGTGTCGCTCGCCCGATGGGTGAATCTCTGCCTATTGGGGAAGCAGAGGGGCCATCAAAAGGACGGCGAGTGGAGTTTGATACACCGCCCCCAATAATGATTCATCTAGATGATTCTCCCACGACGGGATCTGAATAGGGGGGTCGTCGTGGCTCCCCCCGTAGGGATGGAACCAGCCGTTTCCTCGACTCAATCAAAGATTCCCACCATTGTCGGTGGTCAGCAACCTATTGTAGAAGAAGGTCAGACTTCTAGGGCCGTCGTTGTAGTTTCGGACGTACCCTCATCCTCCACAGTTGGTCGTGCTTCATCTTCAGTTGGTGAAAGAGGAAAGGCGTGATGGTCGAAGATTACGAATCCGAATCGGACCTCGACCCTGATAATGTGACGATGTTTGAGGAAAGCCTTACTCACTCAGTGTTTCGTGTGGGAGGCTCGGTTCGTATTCTTGAGATCACTTTGTATGTCAATCTCTTGGGGGATACGGAGGATCTGGTGCCGCAGTTCAGCATGCTATGTTTCGAGCCAGGAATGCGATCCTTCAGACCATTCTCGATGCTGACTTGATCGACGAGGTGGCTGTTATGGGCTTAATGGTATGTTACGCTTACTTTCACTTTTCCCTCGTCTTTCTTGATGATAAGATTATAACCCGTCTTTTCATTTTTCAGACATATATGGTGGAATTGGAGAGAATTCCCAGGACCAACATTCGGGCAAAGATTTTCTTGAAGTTGTTGGATAAATATCGTCGCTACCGCAACAAGTGTCGCGAGATGTATGAACGATCGAAGGCAAACCCCGGTAATCGGGCTCTTGGTGAGGAGTTGGATAAAAGGGACCAGATATTGATGTAAGCTATTAACAACAAGAGTGTTCTTGAAGAGCAAGTTCGAATAAAAGACGAGGAGCTCGAGTTGGGAAAGGGGGTCGCCGTAGAGTGCGAGCATCTACAAGAGAAATTGAGGTCAATGCAGTCGGAGATGGATCAGAACTTGATCAAGGTCGAGGCGTTGAGCGCGAAATGGATGGGGAAATTGGCGGGACTGGAGGACAAGGTTGCTGGGTTGGAGAGCATCGGGAGTGCTTGGCCCACGTCTTCGTCGAGGGCGGCGGCCCTGGAGAACACCATCTGCATCTTCCAGTCCGAGCATGAGTCGGAGTGAGCGACGACCACCCTTATGGAGGCAAGGCTTGAGGAGCGCATTAGCGAGATTGATCGAGAGGAATCGGTTCTAGGAGATTAGGTCGCAGCACTGGAGGCAGAAAATGAGCGACTGTTGGCGCAAATTGAATCTTCCTCCACCAATGTTCCCCGCAATATGCACGAGCTTTGTGTTTGCGCCAAATCCCAGCTCAATACATACAAGAGTTTGTGGGAGGCAAGTAATGTGACCGGGGCATGGGTGAACGCATGGGAAGCTCGCGTCAATTGCAGATATGATGCAGCAATGCCGGAAGCCAATGGGGGCGCAAATGCCGAAGTAGAACTTCCTAGAGATGACAGTAAAGAGGGTGGCGATGATGATGCAAAGTAGAGGGGTATTGATATTGATTTGTTTTTCGTTTGTTGTTTTCTCATATTTTTCGTTCGTAGTCGATTGTCGTTGTTCCTTTCTTTTTATATGTGGGCCTTATGTAATCCACAACCATTTGCGCGGGGACTTTGTATAAAGAATAATTTTTTGCTGTTATTCGTCCTGTATTCTACCCTTGTCTTCCTTTCGCGTGATTTCAATGTGAGATAGATCCCCGAACGGCGAGTCCCAGTCTTTTTGCGCATTCTCTTTGGCGAAGGCGTTTGGCATTAAAGGGTGTTATTTTGAACTTATCAAAATAGTAACCCATTGTCGTTCGATCGAGGTCAAACTCTTCTTTTTGGCGAAGTCCCTTGGCCTTAAAGGGTGTTATCTCGAACTTATCAAAATAGTAACCCGTCGTTGTTCGATCGAGGTTGAACTCTTCTTTTTGGCGAAGGCCCTTGGCCTTAAAGAGTGGTATTTCGAACTTACAAAAATAGTAACATGTCGTTGTTCGATCGAGGTCGAACTCTTCATTTTGGTGAAGGCCCTTGGCCTTAAAGGGTGTTATTTCGAACTTATCGAAATAGTAGCCCATAGTCGTTCGATCGAGGTCAAACTCTTCTTTTTGGTGTAGGCCTCTGGCCTTAAAGGGTGTTATTTCGAACTTATCAAAATAGTAACCCGTCGTTGTTCGATCGAGGTCGAACTCTTTTTTTGGCGAAAGTCCTTGGCCTTAAAGGGTGTTATTTCGAACTTATCGAAATAGTAATCTGTCATCGAAGTCTTCTTTTTGGTGAAGGATATTGGCCTTAAAGGGTATTATTTCGAACTTATCAAAATAGTAACCCGTCTTCGTTCGATTGAGGTCGAACTCTTCTTTTTGGAGAAGGCCCTTGGCCTTAAAGGGTTTTATTTCAAACTTATCGAAGAAGTAACCTGTCATCGTTCGATTTAGGTCCAACCCTTCTTTTTGGCGAAGGCCCTTGGCCTTAAAGGGTGTTGTTTCAAACTTATCGAAATGGTAACCCGTTGCTGTTCGATCGAGGTCGAACTCTTCTTTTTGGCGAAGACCCTTGGCCTTAACGGGTGTTATTTTGAACTTATCAAATTAGTAACTCGTCCTCATTCTATTGAGGTCAAACTCTTCTTTGTGGCGAAGGCCCTTGGCTTACAAGGTGTTATTTCAAACTTATCGAAATAGACCTGTTGTTGTTCGATCGAGGTCGAACTCTTCTTTTTAGCGAAGGCCCTTGGACTTAAAGGGTGTTATTTCAAGCTTATTGAAATAGTAAACCTTCGTCATTCGATCGAGGTAAAACTCTTCTTCTTGGCGAAGGCCCTTGGCCTTAAAGGGTGTTATTTCGAACTTATAGAAAAAGTAGCACGTCGTTGTTCGATCGAGGTCGAGCTCTTCTTTTTTGCGAAGGCCCTTGTCCTTAAAGGGTGTTATTTCGAACTTATCGAAAATGTAACCTGTTGTCAGTCCCAGTTTTTGGAGAATCAGACGTTCTTTTTGGGGGAGTCCCAGTTCATTTACATTGCAACCATTAGAGGGTGCAACGTCATAGAATACGAAATGTTGCTGTTTCGCTTAGGTTCGCTTTGCACACATTATAGTTTCCTTGTTTGACTCCTGCCTTCCGGCTTGGAGGTGTCATAGTCGGACAGTATTTCGGTTGTTTTGTAATAATTTTTCGTTCGTTAATTGAGATGTTTCTTTACTCGCTCGCCCACGCGGCCTTTGTGTTCCTCCTTTAACAGAGAGCAGAAAGTGAGTTAGAATGACACTTTCCTTTCCCCACCCGGTTTTCCGATGGAGGAGAACGGGTTGGTAATGTTATCCGTATTGTTTGGCATTTTGATGGTTAATGGGGCAAATATTTCTAAATGTGGTGATTCTGCTCGGCTCTCCTCCCCCTACCGTGCTGCGCCTTTGTCCCGCATGGGTTGGGTTATTCATTCGCATTTTGGTGGGTGATCGTATTTCTTGTCTTTGATCTGAGAGAGACTAGGAAATTTCACTAAGAAATTCCCACATACGGCACCAAATTGTTTGACTCAAAAGATATCGGAACCTTTTGAACAAATCAATCAAAGAAAATGAAGAGGTAAATCTTAGTCAGACATAGTAATTTCCATATCAAAGGGCTAATAGTATAGATAGTAAGATGAAATAAATATAGTCATTCTTTATTGAAATTCAAAATTGTGACTCCCATCGATCTATGGGAGTTATCTTTACATGTTCTTCTGTAGGTTACTTCTTTCCTAGGAAGATTAAAAGAAAAGAGCTTGGGAGAGAGAAAAGTGGAGCAACCCCCTCTCTCGAGGGTTTTTCCCTACTATTTAGAGTCAAAGTATCCTCGTCATTTACTTGGTCCGACGCTCTCTTGCACCAAGTGTGCCTTGGTCGTTCTTTTAGACATTGCTCCTTCTGACTCGACGAGTGTCGAGAATGGGTGTAGAGTAGGCTATGTTATCTTTTACTGCTCAATCACTTGAGTGGAACGTTGGTTTGCTTCGACCTTGACGTTCAGATTTTGACCAATACAATCTTCAACAAAGAATTGCAAAATTTTCGCTAAGGACGTACAAGCTTTAATATATATATATATATATATATATATAAATAAAAAGTGATATTTGACTTAATAAAAAGTCGGTTATTGCTTCCTATTTTACTTGAAGACATTGAGATCTACTACTGTCATTAGATTTGTAGAACATCGGCATGTATGTAAAAATTAAAGGCATCTTCTTTGGTGAGATTCAATGAATTATATATGTGATTCAATGAATTAGAGGCTAATGTTGGAATTCAACATGGATTTAGAGAAGTCAATGAAGTAGCCGATGCTCTAGCAAAATAGAGTATTGAAAATTCAGATCATGTATTTACATCGATCAATACACTACCTCAAGGACCATACAAGTTGGATTTGATGCAAATGGCCTCTGTAAGATTGTCCTCATTGCTGCCGCCTCTTGTATAAAAGTTCGGAATTCTATCACTACGTATATAATTTACTTGGTTCAAAATCAATTATTTATATTTATTTATTGATCTTTAAACACATCAAAATTCGAGTCAAATTTATTGAGTTCGAATAAATTTGTATGTACATATCAACCCCATTCGTCAGCTTTCAAATACTCTTTTTTAACTTTAACTTTAAATATTATTTTGCAACATCAACCAAATATTATCCAATCACCTACAAAGAAGCCAATTAGCCAAGATAATAATGATGATAAAATCAATTGAAAAAGAAAAACTCCCACCAATTGGTTAGATCCATTTGTGAAGAAAGTTAAAAAAATAAATAGATAATATAATGAGTGTATAGTGGTGTACGATAATGACGGTTCCTAGCTATTCGAATATTCCTAGGCATTGGAAGAATATGCATCTAATGGGTATTATTATTCTATTTACTACTAAGTTGGATTAATATTAATTATTTAACTAGGTCAATTATAATTATGTTAATTAATAAGGTCTTGTCCCTCATGCGTATCATTTCTATTTCATTGGTCAAGAATATTCCCTTATTTGTTTAACTTATCTTTAATGTCCGAGAAAAGATATTCTGATCCTTGAGAATCTTACCTTGTCCAAGATTCTGTTGGCCTTTTTTCTCTCTGCTATTGGAGTATTATATATTTTGGCTATTCATATAGTCCAAACATGAGTTTATTGGCTCTTTCTGGGTCAATCACCGCCATTTGCAATTTTGATTAATATATTTTTTAAAATTAATTTAAGTTATATATATTGATGGTGTATATAACTTAAATATTAACTCGACAACAATAACCTCATCATCTATTTTGATAATTAATTTTAAAGTATCGTAGCATGAAATTATATAGCCGACCTTAACTTATTTGAGCCTGAGGTATACTTGTTGCTATTGCTCCATGTTCAGTTGTCCCATATCGAGGGATTTGAGGTCCTTGGTCTTCTTATATGGCTTGGGTAATCCTCACCTCATAAGCTAGCTTTTGGGGTTGATTTAGGCCCAAGGTCTATTCTTATCACTCCCCCGCCCCAACACACGCACACAAATATAATTAATAAGAAGAATTAACCAAAATAGTCGTTCACCTAACCGTTTAAACTAATAGTGACCTGTGAATATATAATACATGATATAATTAGTGTATAATATGTATATAATCGTGTCTAATCGGTGTCTTTTATATGTATGCCGGCTAGAAAAAGTAAACAGTGAATCTAACTAGCTAGTCGGTAAAGGTACCATATAATAACGAGAATCTAAAAGACTTTGTACAAAATAATATATATTTCTAGGTTTAATTTGGCCAAAAATAAGGATTTGATCATATTTTTTTATATTCTCTTTTTATGCTCAACTAACTCAATGTCAACATGGTTTTAATCAAATGTTAGATATATTGGAGTTCAATAAAAATATTTTAAATGTCAAAGTTATAAGTTAATATTTATGGATCCGACTTTTCATCCACTTCTATTTATATAAATATAAAATCATTTTTTCAAATATGAATCTTATTTTCTTCAAAATGAATAGACAGTCTAGAGTTTCGCTTTGTCTTACCAGTAGTAACACAAGTCGTATATATCTTCCGATTCCTATTCCCTTGTTTTTATACAGTATGTCAGTATTATCAGCATAATCTACACTACTCTTCTAGTTTCGTATACCTAGCTCTTTGTTATTACATATTATATTACTTGCTTTATCGTCTTATTACTTTGTTGTAGCTATTGTTTTTCTATTGTTTTATTTTTACTGTTCTTGAGCCGATGATCTTTCGAAAACAGTCTTTCTACCTTCATAAAGTAGAGGTAATGTCCGCTTACACATTCTCCTCTCGAGTTCCCACTTAAGAGATTTCACTGAGTTTGTTATTTTTATTGAATCGATCCCGTATTTGCTACTTGATCTTTATTAAACCCTATTATTTCTTGTTTTCTAGTATAATTACAAGGTTAGATCGAGAACCAACATGGGTAAACAAGGTCAAGCCATATCGGCATGTGATGTTTCCAAATTTTATAAGACGGCCTAGGACTTATAGAACCACAACATATTAAAGTATTTTAATAACCCTAACTATAAATGGAGGCAATTCTTTATTCTATGTATGTACACAATACTTAAAATTTGGACAAGCCACGACTATTGTGTCATTTATTACCTAGACTAAATTGCACAAAAGATAGACTATTGTGGGGACTGCTAAATTATAAATATGACCTTTCGATAAATTCAAAAGCCAAATGTCCTTTGCCATTCTCTTAGAACAACATATACAATATAATTGTCCTTTTTTAGTATGTTGTGAGAATTCAATTGTCAATATATTAGGACATTTCTCGTACTAGGGAACGATAAGACTTTGAGACTGAACATGTGGATTGGTGCGTTGTTTAATTGACCTCGTAAAATATATTATTCTTTTCTTTTTTTATTTGTTATCTCTTTTATTTTAAATACGATTTTTTATTATCACACGTCTTCTAACCTTAACTTTTTATGCGTTGACATAACGTGAAAAAAGTGAAAGATTAACGAATATTGAGCAAACACTTGAGAATAATCTCAACTAATGTTTAATATAAAATTTCTTATTACATATTTTAACCAAATATGTCTCGTCAAGGCCACTCTATACAGCTATATTTACGATCTGTTTCCCTTCAAATTTCAAGGAATCTACATAGCGGCAGTGGCTAATGGCTAGCATGTCATCACTTAGTGATACGTTTTTTGATTGCTTGGCTTTTCAAAATTGCTGTATTAAAACTCTAAGGGCTCGTTTAGTACGAGAGATAACGGATAATTAATTTTGTGATTAAATTTGAGAGAGTTTATCCCACATTTGATTAAGATAAAATCACAATATAACTAATCTCAGGAATAATTAATCCTAAGATAATTACTTGTTTTCCAACCAAACGACCCCTAAATATAATTGCATAAAACAAATTATGAGTTCTTGGTTCTTCTACAAAATGGACCTCGTCAGTGTCATCAGAATTAATTAATTGTTCAAATTTATAACTCATTGTAACTAATAATCGATCAATTTTACTATGGAAAAATTTGGAAAATTAGCAAGTGGTATTCCGAAATTCTTGACTCAAATAATACAATTTATCGCTATGAATAACGATTTAATTACCGCCATAAGTAATGAACTTTTAGTTGGCAGATACAAGTTAAAATACCACAATTACAACTAATACTAAATTAAGAAACCAAAAACGCGGCAAGAGGAACCAATTTGGGAAAAGAGTCGGGGATTATGAATAGTACGTAGCAGTGGCGGAGTCAGAATTTTTATTAAGAGGAATTAAAATATATAAAGAAAAAAACTCACCAAGAAGGTAAGGGGTATAATTTTTTTTTAAATTACCGAGCTAAATAATATAATTTTCCGACAAACGGATACTAACCGGTGCATGTGGCTATATATATATATATTAAATTACCGAGCTAAATAATATAATTTTCCGGCGAAGGGATGCCAACCAATGCATGTGGCTCCACCACTGGTACGTAGTACTACTGATCATAAGAAGTGCAACCCCGATCAATTTCTTTGATTGGGATCGTTACGATCTGAATCTATCCCCAATATTCTTGGAAAACGACTCGTTTTTTAGTATTTTAGCTAAAATATTTATTGTTGAGTAGTCCCACATCGGAGGGATTTGAGGTCCTTGGTCTCCTTATATGGCTTGGGCAATCCTCACCTCATAAGCTAGCTTTTGGGGTTGAGTTAGGCCCAAGGTCCATTCTTTTCATGGTATCAGAGCCAGGCACATCCCAATTATTGTTACCGATGTTGGGCCCCCATTTATGTTGTCCACGCTCCAAAGATCTGGGCGTGAGGGGGGTGTTGAGTTGTCCCACATCGGAGGGATTTGAGGTCTTTGGTCTCCTTATATGGCTTGGACAATCCTCACCTCATAAGCTAGCTTTTGGGTTGAGTTAGGCCCAAGGGCCATTCTTATCATTTATTTTAAGAGTACTTTTATGATTTATTTGGAAAAAAAACCTACAAAGTGCTGAAAGCTAAGCTAAACTCAAAATTCGTTTGGCTTATAGGTTATGAATAAGTTCAATGAGGAAAAACAAAGTCCTTGATTGGAAGCCATGTTATCCATATTACTATATCTATACGGCATTCGCATTTAAAATACTATATATGTAAAATAGATTTCTCCAATTGTGATTGAACGTGTTTAATTAAAATGAACTTCTCCAATTATATTTAGACTAAAATTGAGTTTTTAATGAAAACAACTAACAACAAAATTCGGCATTCGTAACACTTAAAAACATGTCATGCATTGAAGGGTGCCACAATACATACTTAGTTGAATATAAATATATTCTTGTCACTAAGAGCTCGTTTGGACATACAAATTTTTTCCTTTTTTTTCAATTTTTTTTGACAGTAATATTTGGTTATCTCATTCTTACCATTTTTCCCTTTTCAATTGAAAATGGGAATTTGTTAGTTCTTAGTTTTACAAATTTAGCCTATATTTTAAAATTTATAAAATGACCCCATCAATTTTTCATCTTTAGCAGATACATCTTTGGTGATTGATGGTGGAATATCAATCCTAGTTGATACTTGAACTTTGCCTACTGAAAGTTTGAATATATGGTTATGAGAAATATGTGGCTATGCCTGCTTTTGCACCTTCTTTGTGTGTTAGTAAAATTAGAAAATGTGATATTGATTTTGCATCTTTTGTGTATTTCAGTAAAGCAGAATACGATAACAGTTAAACAATAGCATTTTGATTGTTTATTTCAAGTAGGATAATCAAATTGGTGCGATTTTGATATTTTTTAATAGTTGTGGAGTATATAAATCATTTTTCATAGTTTTGAAAAAAAGACATCCAAATATGTTGCAAAACTTATAACCAAACACAACTTCATCTTCAATTCCAATTTTAGTGAAATTTCAAATTTGAAAAAAAAATTAAAATTCATGTCCAAACGCCTACTAAATCTTTTGATAAAAAAGAAGCTTGGTCAAACAAACTAAAAATTATAATACCATGCATCTCTAAACCTTTTCTAGTAATAGTAAATTGTGGCATTAGCATAACATGAATTCTTTTTCGTGAAAAACATTGAATTTTGTGACAAATGTTAGTCTTTTCCACACTCAAAAATGATAATTTAATTGCTCGAGAAACATATTATATTAAAACCACACACCCTCTACATTATAGTGTTTCATTGATAGGGTACACATTTTGAAATAAAAAATAAAAAGAAACCACCTTTCTCTACATTATATTGTTATAAGAGGTTAAAAATAAAACACAGCCAGGAAAAAAAAAATCACCACACAAACTAATATATGAAGATTGCAAAATTTCGTATATTAGTTTGCTCTCTCTAAACTTTCTCTCTCGACGCACGCTTGCGTGCGTGCTATCTTGCACTGAACGGAAATGGGGAGGGGACGACCAAAGAAGATTGTAACTAAGGTCCAGCTAGCTGAATTCATAGCATCAGGAAGTAGATCTGGAAATTCGGGGAGAAACTGTGAAGATGATCCACAGAAAATTGCCTTAAGCTATCCAACGAGCTCGGCAAATTCTGCAGGATTTAACAACATACAGGTCAAATTAATACAGGATCTGGGACTTTTGAGCCCTAATATGAGGACTACCACACCTCAACCAGCTGATGGGAAGATAGGACTGGAAAATTTCGGAGTGAGCACCGTTCCATTGGTTACTGTTACACCAAAGGAAGAACCAGCTAATGTAAAGGAGAAGAGCAACCTTGAGGAAAAGAGCAGCTCAAAGACCTTGAAAGAACAACAAATTCAGAATCAGAGTCCACCAAAATTAACGGATCCATAGGTAGTCAAAGCAGAAATTGGGCATAAGGATAAAAAAATGGACAAATCTATTCTTGGGGAACAAAATGGCTGCAAGAGGAATGGATCTGATGTACATACCTCTGATCATTCAGGATGGAGTCAAAATAGTTCAGTTGTAAAAGGAGGAAATGGAAGGGAAAATGCAAAATAGCAAAAGGCGATAGTAGTATATGTCATTGAAAACTCACCTTCCATATGAGCCATGGAGAGATTTATAGCTACTCAGTAGAATTTTGTTGTAAAACCTGTAGTCTTTTATCACAATGAAGGCTATTTCGTTATACTATTCAGTAGCATGGATGATAAGAATGCAGTCTTATACTCAGGGCCATATACAATGGGAACAAAGCCACTGTTCCTCAAATCGTGGTCAGAAGATTTCAACCTGTACGATGAAGTTTTGAAAACCATTCCTTTATGGGTGAGTTTCCCTAACCTTCCTTTGAACTGTTGGGGAAAGGTTACTCTAAGTAGAATTACTAGTGGTCTGGGCTCTCCTATATATGCTGATGAGTGTACAAGTAATGTTTCTAGAATATCCTATGCTCGAGTTCTTATTGAAATGGATATCAGTAAGGAGTTGCCCAAAAGCATTAAGGTACAAGATCCTATAGGAAAGGAGTTTGAGCAATTGGTAGAGTATGACTGGGTGCCAAAATATTGTAAAAAATGCTTGATGGTGGGACATGATTGTGAGGAAGAACAAAGGAAATCTGGATCAGGCAAAAACAATACACAAGGTGAGCAGCAGCACAAAAAACCAATAATGCCTAAATAACAAGGTGGGAATGGCAATGAAAATGGTACTCTGCAGCAATCAAAGAAGCCAATAACTCAATGGGTGGCAGTAGGGCCCACAAAACAGGTAGTGAAGGATACAGGAAAGCAGATAGCCCAAGAGAGTCAGACTGATCTGCAGAAAACGAATATAGACCAGCAAGGATGGGCAAAAGCTAAAGGAAGAGGAGGAATGATAAGCCCAACTCAGCAGATACTCACTACAAATAATGGATTCTATCTATTAGGAGAGGTAACAATGGAACGCAGAACAAGCTGGGCAGATGATGGTAAAGCTGGTGATAATTTGGGAGGAGGCCAAAGGAAAGCACCACCAAATTCAAAACTTACATGAAGATAGTCACTTGGAATGTGAGGGGATTCAATAAGGTACATAAGCATAAGGATATGAATGTTTTTTTTGAAAAAGCACAAAATCAGTCTTATAGCTATAGTAGAACACAAAGTACAGTCAAATAAAGAAAAGGAGATCATAAATAAATGTGCACCTGGTTGGAGCTGGTGTTCTAATAGCTCAACAACTGAAAAAGGGAGAATATGGATTCTATGGGATACTACTAGTATCCAGTTCACTCTGATTCAGAAACATAATACATACATGGAATAGTTGAAAACAGTAGTTCTACCAAAAAAATTGTATTTACAGCCATATATGGCCTACATATCATTGCCCATAGGTCTGACATGTGGGAAGCACTAAGGAGCATAGACTCTCTGGTAACAGAATCATGGCTGATCATGGGAGATTTTAATGCAATTCGGGATATTGAAGATCGGGTGAATGGCATAGTGGTTTAGGAGAGTGAGATCAAAGACTTTAGATCTCTAGTGAAGGATTGTAGTGTGAATGAACTTGGTACTGTGGGAAGAGACTATACATGGACAAATAGCCATGTTTATAGCAGAATTTATAGAGCCCTAGTCAATGCACACTAGATGACAAACATGTCTCAAATACAAGTACATGATGGATCCTCAGTTTTCTGATCATTCTCCTTTATGTATAGAGGTGGAAACAGAAGCTGAACCCAAAGGGAGACCTTTCAAGTTCTTTAACTGTCTTGCAGAGCACTCGGATTTTGACAGTGTTATTAGAACCATCTGGAAAAAGGAGAACAGAAGTATGAAGGGTATCTGGAACAACCTAAAAAGTGTCAAAATGACCTTGAAGAATCTGCATAAAAAGGAATTTACCAGTACAACAAGTAAGGCCCAACATTTAAGAGAGGAGCTAGACAACATTCAAGCACAAATGAGGACCACCACAACATCAACTGGCATGTTTGAATCAGAGAGAAATACAAAAAATCAATTGGAGAAATGGAGCATAATAGAGGAAAGCATCTACACGCAAAGATCTAGAATCCAATGGCTCCAACTAGGTGATTCCAACACAGCCTTCTTCTTTGCAAGTATGAAGGGTAGAGTAGCACATAATCAAATAAAGTTCCTGTATGATGACACAAGAAGGTTGATCAGCAAAGCAGAGGATATTAAGTAAGAAATTGTGGGATTTTACAAAGGTTTACTAGGGAGTTCCACAAATAGTATTCCTACTATTGACCCTAGAATAATAAGGAAAGGACCAGTGCTTACAAGATCCCAACAACTACAACTTATAGCTCCTTTCACTAATGAAATGTGAGAAAGGCATTACATGAGATTGGAGATTCAAAGGCACCAGGTGGAGATGGATTCAATGCCTACTTCTACAAGAAGACTTGGCAAGTAATTGGTAATGACATCACTAAAGTTGTATTGGAATTCTTTGATAGAGGGAAAATGTATAAACGAATTAATAGCATAACAGTCACTCTGATTCCCAAAGTGAGAACCCCTCTTCTGTCAAACAGTTCAGACCAATATCTTGTTGTACCATCATATATAAGATCATTTTCAAGATGTTCACAAGTAGATTGCAAGCAGTATTGGAGTACTTAGTTGATATGAGCCAAGCAACATTTGTACCAAGTAGGATATTGAGTGATAATATTCTACTGGGACATGATCTTGTTAAAGGGTATGATAGGAAGGGTGTGTCACCAAGGTGTATGGTAAAAATTGATATGCATAAGGCATATGATTCCATATAATGGAGTTTCCTTGAACAAGTGCTCACAAAAATGAACATCCCAGGAAAATTTCTCTCATGGATCATGGAATGTGTCACTATATTGTCATATACTGTAATTGTCAATGGCAAGCCAACAAGACCATTTGATGCAAGAAGAGGAGTTAGACAAGGGGACCCATTGTCACCATATCTCTTTGTTCTAGCCATGGAATATCTCACTAGAATACTAAAGACTCTGAAGGATAAACCTGACTTCAATTACCATCCCAGATGTGAGAAGCTGCATATTCTTCAACTCAGCTTTGCAGATGATCTATTGCTATTCTGTAGAGGAGATGTAGTATCTATTCAACTTTTCTACCAGTGTTTTGAGCAATTTTCAAAGGCTTCAGGGCTGATAACAAACCAGGATAAAAGCTCCATTTATTTTGGAGGGATTGTAGAGGATATTCAACAACAAATTATTCAGTGCTTAGGCTTTACCACATGGTCCCTATCTTTCAGGTATCTAGGAGTCCCTCTAAGTACTAAGAGATTATCCACAATACAATGCCAACCTTTGCTGGATAAAATGCTAGGCATAATCAAGCATCGGACAACCAAATTCCTAATATGCAGGGAGACTACAATTGATAAAAAGTGTACTATTTACTATACACTCTTTTTGGTCCCAAATCTTCCCTTTGCCTAAGAAGATCATACAAGGAATTGAAACAATCTGCAAAAGGTTCTTATGGACAAGAGAAAGTGAGAACAGGGCCAAAGCTCCAGTAGCTTAGAAGCAACTGTGTTGGCCAAAATCTGCATGATACTTGAACATAACTAATATCTCAACATAGAATAGAGCTGCTTGGATTAAGCATTTATGGAATATAAATAGAAAGAAGGCCCGATTGTGGATTCAATGGATTCACACATGCTATACAAAAAATCAAGATGTATGGGTTGTGAAGTCTAAACAAGATGCTTGGCTTACTCAGAAGATCTTAGGGGCAACAAAATACTTAACTGAGGCAAATATAGGAATAGAAGATGTGATGAACATGAATGAATACTCCATTAGGCAGGTGTATGACAAACTCAGAAGTGAGTTACCCAAAGTTAATTGGAAGAGGTTAATCTATAATAACATGAACAACTTTAAGTGGATATTCAACTTATATCTGACAATTCTTGGAAGGTTATACACGAGACACAGGTTACTGGGATGGGACATAGCAGTTTGTTCAGCTTGCTTGCTATGTGAAAGGGAAGCAGAAAGCCATGACCACTTATTCTTCAAGTGCCACTACTCAACAAAAACATGGAGGAAAATACTACAATGGCCGGGAGTAACAAAAACAGTGTAGGGATAGAAGGAGGAAATTCAATGGGCTGTGCAGCATACAACATGGAGGAAACAAATACATGTAATATACATAATGCTGCTAGCTTGCACTGTATATGACATATGGAAAGAAAGGAGTTGGAGAACATTTTATGGAACAAATAGAAGCTGCGAGAAGTTAACTAGAGTCATAATTCAAGAAGTGCATTTTCGAGGAAACTTAGATAGCAAGGTAGCTAGGAAACTGCAGGATTTCAATTTTTATCCATAGAATGTAGATAAATAGACACATAGAAACGAGGGCACCAGATTTGGGGATGCATGTCCAAATCTAAGTGAGTCTTGAGAGGGTTCTGTTATACTTGAAATATTTCCCTGGTAATAATAAACAATTAAACCAAAAAAAAAAACCTTGACCTATAGTCTTTGCTAAAAAGAATTAACTCATATAATAGCTCATCCAATCACTTAAACTAATAGCCAATAAAGGTATATATCTGCATAATTTATGTATTATATGTGTATAAATATATCCAATCACTTAAATAATAGCCAATAAAGGTATATATCTGCATAATTTATGTATTATATGTGTATACATATATAATTAATATATAATTTTTGTATATGACTGACAAAAGTAAACAATAAATGACTGGTGTTATAAATAGAACTCTATTTAAGGTGAATGTCTATATTTAGAGAGATTCTAGGGTTACTACATGGTGCCTAAGTCACCACCTCCCTATAAATATAGGGGTTCTATTCTATTGTAAACCATCCCAAAGTATCAATAAGAATACTCCTCTCTCTACTTTTCTCTATATTGTTCTTGTTCTTGTATTATCGTTCTTGTTCTTATATTATTTCATAACCGTTATCAGCACGAGTCTCTAACCAATTGAATTTGATTCCTTCCTTCTTCAAGAATTTCTATACGGAAAAATAAAAGAGATGGTATCATCATAAAGTAATGCAACGGGATGGAAACTCAAGAGGTATATTTGATATCACAACATTTATTGGTATACCTTAAAGGTAAGTAATTTACTTTTACCTTTCAAATTCTTGAAATTCTACGATTTGATTTCATATACAAACAAAGACAACAAAGTTTGATTATAACTCTAATGGAGTTTGTAAGAAATTACACTCACATGAAGTGGTAAAATTTCTATGCCTTGCCATGATCAAATTCATGTATGATTGTGGGTAAAGAATTAAAAAAATCCATCCAATTGAATTTGCTCCATTCCCTTTAGAGAATGTGGTAGCAGTATGTGATAAGTCTGAAAGAAGACAAAATTATTACCATGAAGGTATCAATGAATATGGACGTGGCAATAGACGGAATTATAATCGTCATCATTGTGATAATGAGAATAATAAAGATTCTCAAAATAATCTTTCACTTTATGAAAGTAATATTTGACATGAGATTATATATATAGCACATACAGATGATTATGATCCATTCCCTGAAGTGAATGTGATAATTGTAATAAAGCCCGTAAGTATGGACACGCTCTTGATGTAGTTTTGTTTTATGTCTGACATTATGAAAAGAAAGTTCGTTGCCCTTGAAATTTCGGGCAAGAACTATATGACATGGGTGTTGGATGCTGAAATCCATTTGGATGCAATGGGTCTTGGAGACGCCATTAAAGACAGAAATAGTGCATCCACCCAAGACTATGCTAAGGCCTTGATTTTCTTGCGCCATCACCTTGATGAAGGTTTGAAAATTGAATATATCACAGTCAAAGATCCACCTATCTTGTGGAATGGCTTAAAGGAGAAATATGACAACCTGAAGTTGGTCACTCTGCCACAAGCACGATGCGATGAGAATCCAAAAGCAAATAGTTCATAAACTATATTGCGGTGGAAAAGGGCACTGGGCGAAAATTTGCCGTGTACCAAGACATTTGGTTGAGCTTTATCAAGCATCTCTAAAGAGTAAAGGCCCTGAAACAAATTTTGTCTCTGACGATAATTTTGACATCACCCACTTGGATGTGGCAGACTTCTTTGAGCAACCCGAGAGGAAAATAGACCACTTAATCGGTGATGGATCTGTGATGAAGGAAGATGGAATTGTTTGATTTTATTTTACTTATTTTTATTAGTTAGTAGTCATTAGTATCAGCTCGTATTAGTTACTTTATGATATAATGTTAGTATTAGATCTTTAGAATGCTTCAATATGCTTAAATATCGAAGACATTTTTACTTCCCAGTAAAGTTAGTCGATTAACTGATAAGTTAGTCGACTATCTAATATTTCGTATTAAAAACTGGATTATTCGCAAGCTAAGTTAGTCGACTAACCAGTTTAGTTAGTCGACTAACCTGATGACTGTTTACTAAGTTAGTCGAATAACTAATTAATTATTCCACTAACCAATATTTCGTATTAAAACTGGATTTTTTTCGCAAGGCTAGTTAGTCGAATATCAGGTTTAGTTATTCGAATAACCTAATGACTGCTTCCCAAGATAGTCGAATATCAACTCAGTTATTCGAATAACCTCAGCAGATTTTGAAAATATTGTTTAATTATGAAGCAACGGATTAAATTTGTTTATTCTCATGTTCGTATATCTCTTTTGATTAATTGATTCATGTACCACACATACGATATTCAAAGAGAAGAAATATTACTCTCATTTAAGTATGTGTAAGGCAGATGTTACTACAATTTCTGGTAGTAGTAAATTGATTAAAGGCTCCGGAAGAGCAACTATAACTCTGCCTAAAGGAACAACATTTTAGAGAATGCAATGTTCTCCTCCAAGTCTAAAAGGAACTTGTTGAGTTTTAAAGATATCATTCAAAATGGATATCATATTGAGACAATAGATGAGAATAATCTTGAATTCCTCATTTACTCATGAAAACGAGGCTGCCCACTTCGGTTTGGAGTCACGCCATTTTGCATGCAGCAATGCTAGTTCGTCTCAGAACGACGAATTATCACAAATATTCCCCGTTGCAATGAGTTTTGGGTCATGAATCCCATTTAAGAATTTTTGGATGTGCAGTAGATGTGCCTGTAGCACCGCCATATTGCACTAAAATGGGTCTGCAGAAGGTTAGGAATATATGTTGGGTTTTGAATCGCCCTCCATTATTCGCTACCTCGAAACATTGACAGGGGATTTGTCCACTGCACGATTTGCAGACTGTCAATTCGATGAGACACTTTTCCCAAAATTAGGGGGAGAAGTTGGTGAAACCAAACGGGAAATTTTGTGGAAAAATGCATCATTATCTCATCTTGATCCACATACCTCTATTTGTGAAAAAGAGGTGCAAAATATTATCCATTTGCAAAGAATAGCAAATCGAATGCCAGACGCATTGGTATTGAATATACCACACTCACCCCTAGAAGGAGGTTTGAGATGATATATGAAAATAATGTCATTGTTATGGCATGAATGATCGTTGTTCACGTACCTATTGTACGCCAAAATATTTTGGAAATATGACTATTAAAGGACAACGATAATGCAAGAAACATATCTTGCATATAATTTTGACCATGACCATAATGGTATAACTTTCTCTTTAAAAGAGATATTCACCACATGGATGTTGATGAATCTGTGGTAGTACAAAATTAATTGAGAACTCTAGAAGAGCCAATTATTACTATGTTGGAGAAACGCAATTGATTACCATTAAGGTATTGTGTTGTAGTAAGTCTCAAAGAAACTTATTCAGTTTCCAAAGTATATGTGAAAGTGGTTGATTATATTGAGACTATAAATAAAGGAAAGATTTGATATCTTCTATTACTACAACTTGTAGCGGGATAATTTGTATATGAAAAGCTACCCGCTTTATTCTCCAGTTTGTACTACACAAACAAAAGAATGCCACAATAAAGTGGATATTTATTGGTATAAAAACCCATACCATAATAAACTTGAAGTTTATTGATAATTGCACATGTCATGGTGTAAATTTGAAGTTTATCAATATTGATAATTTATTCAGTTGGCATTCAGGTTAGCCATCTCATTTTAAGTATGATGTGCAGTAATAGACAATTCACATGGGTAAATATTAAAGAACTAGAAAGTTCTTTACGAATTCTCTTGTATTACTTGTTCTCATTAATTAATTGACCAACTAAAGAGTTCGGGTTGAATCCCATAAATTCTGGAAATATCAAAGGTGAATATGGGCCCATTCACCTGCCATGTATACCACATATGATGCATCTATGATATGGTTACATGTGCGATTGTTATTAACCTGCAGCCTGGCCGGTGCTTGCGAGGTAAATTGCTCAGTAATCCAACTTCGAGCATAATTTCCAGATTTTCTATTCAAGATAGTTCATCTTGATAAGTTGGTTTACACTATAGTTGGTTTAGCAAGATAATTATTGAGTGCCTCCACTTAATAGCTAAACTGTTTCTTATGAGAACAAAGCTATATATATCAGTTTGATATACGTTGTATACGAGAGTATATTATATTCTCCCCTCACAAGTGGTTCAGGGTCAGGAACCAAATAACTCCATCTTATTATTGATGTGCGGTGTATATTTTCATTAACACCATAATGCACAAAGATGGACTCTCAAAGTTGAGGAAACAAGTTAGCTTTTCTAACATGAGGGGGAGACATGATAAACAATTGAGAAAAGGTTACATGGGATGAATTATCATTTGTATATATAGATCCTCGAATATCATAATATGAACCTGAAGTTCATAAAAGGATAATTCAATTGCAACATATTGCAAAGCATGCTATACGCATTTGCTGACCCCAAAGAAAGTAACTATATTCTCACTGCAAATGCTCATATTAAGTCCTAGAAGGACAAAGTCTTTGATACGCTTAAGGCGTATAGACAAATCGGTTTCAAAAGGAACTTCTTAATAAAGAAGATGAGCAAATGATCAAAGTGATCATAATAAGGAGGCAAGTGATCCAGAAGATCACATGACATAACACTTCATAAAATCTCATGAGAGATTCAGGTACCTGAATGTATGAATGAAGAGATCTCCATGTTATGTCCTTATGAAAATTTATTGAAACCGATATAAAATGCTCGTCGACAACATCTATGATAGCACTAAATATCGATGAGGATCTTATGTTTGTCGAATACAGACAAAATATTGACTAAATGGTAGAGATACAATTCAAGTAGAATTGACTCCATATGAAAGACATGTAGTTTTGGGCATGTAGTTCAAATACTTGAAAGTATAAAGTCAATGGTATGTGCAATCAGTTTTCGATATCTATTTGTTTGGCATGACATGAAAACTTGATATGCATCTAAAGTCTATTATATGACTTAACTTGAAAGATTTAAGTTGCTTAAAGCATATACAATTCTTGGTCCTGAAGTACCACATCCTAAGTGCAATTTGTGTACATATGTATATTGCTATAACTATAAGCATGATGGCATTGAGAATACATCTATGGAGATATTGAAGAGTCATTCCACGACATTATATGAAGATGTTCATATCTATCAAGGATGATAATTTCAAGGTGCGGAATATTTATTCAAATCAATATGGCTGATTTATTTATCAAATCTCTACAAAAGATCGTTTTGAAGATGGTTCACAAGATTGGAATGCAAATGCTCAAGGATGTGAATTGATGCTCTTTTCAGGGGGAGTTAATGCGCGTTGCACTCTTTTTCCCTTACAAGGTTTTGTCCCACTGGGTTTTCCTTGCAAGATTTTTAACGAGGCAACCAATAGGCGCATATTCAAACATGTGTACTCTTTTTCCTTTTCTATAATTTTTTCCCACTGGGTTTTGTTTTAGTTAAGGTTTTAACGAGGCACATTATTGAATAGACATTCAAGGGGGAGTGTTATAAATAGAACTCTATTTAAGGTGAATGTCTATATTTAGAGAGATTCTAGGGTTTACTACTTGGTGGCTAAGTCACCACCTCCCTATAAATATAGGGGTTCTATTCTATTGTAAACCATCCCAAAGTATTAATAAGAATACTCCTCTCTCTACTTTTCTCTATATTGTTCTTGTTCTTGTATTATCGCTCTTGTTGTTATATTATTTCATAACAACTGGTTATTTGTACAAGAATCCCATTTGCTCATTAAATGGACCCGGTCTATGAGATCTGGGCTTTTCTAAATGGGCTTACGTAGTTTAATTTGCTGAAATTTTGTCATAGCAAATGATATTTTAATAGAAAAATGACATTATATGTTGTTAATAATAGCCGAAAAAATAAAAAAAAACACACACACACACACACATATATATATATATATATACTTTTCGGCTACCGAATATAAATATTTTGTAGTGTGGGCTAAAAGTGATATTTCGTATATGAGTTGAATATGAAAATCAAATGTAGGTAAATAAATTATAGAAAATATAGAAAATCTTTAAAAGTTTAATAGTTCTATTTATTTTAATTGTAAGTGGTCACATAATTTATTTTTTTTGGCATGCACATTATGTTCGATTAAATGGTTGTTAATTTCATTTGCGACCATTATGTAACGGTTTCAATTCTCGTTTAGATTTAAAAGTATAAATACGCTCTCATATATAAAATGAAATTAAGCAAAGACAAACGGGAAAAAAAGGGAGCGCAATATGAAAAGCAAACAACGTTATAAGTTGGAGAAATCAGGCCATGGAGTTAAATGGAATCAACAAGCGAAGAAACTGCTACTCAGTTTCGAGAATCTTCGTCAAAGCACACATGGCGGTCAAGCAACTGATCGTTGCCATTGAAGGCGCTGGTCGCAATTGGACCTTTCTGGCAAACAGTACTGCAATTTCTCTCTGTGTGTGTTTGTGTGTGTGCGCGTGTGTGAATAGTGAAATTGATTCGTTATTAATTTTACTCATATCCTTGTACTGCGAAATAGTATACTATTTATTGTTTGGTGTTTTTATTGGAATTGAGTTGTGTTGACAGTCAGTTTAGTGGATTGTGTGTGTGAAGAATGAAGTTGATTCGTTATTAACTTTACTAATATCCCTGTTGTGCAACATATTACTATTTATTGTTTGGTGTTTTTAATGGAATTGAGTTGTGTTGACAGTTGCCAGTCAGTTTTAGTTGATTTTGTTTGTGTGAAGAATGAAGTTGTTATTAACTTTACTAATATCCCTGCAGTGTAACATATTACTATTTATTGTTTGGTGTTTATATTGGAATTGAGTTGTGTTGACAGTTAGTTTTAGTTGTTATTTTGTATGTGTGAATAATGAAGTTGATTCGTTATTAACTTCACTAATATCCCTGCAATGCAACATATTACTACTATTTATTGTTTGGTGTTTTTTTGTTTTGGAGATGAGTTGTGTTGACAATCAATTTTAGTTGATTTAGTGTCTGTGTGAATAACGAAGTTGATTCGTTATTAATTTTATTCATATCCATGCAATGCAACATCTCATTATTTCCGTTTGGTGTTTTTATTGGAATTGAGTTGTTTTGAGAGTCAATTTTAATTGATTGTTATTTAAATTTACTTAATTATGTTTCCAATGTATAGGATTGTATATTCCACTTTGTGTGATTTGATTTGAGTTGTGTTGACAATCAATTTTAGTTGATTTAGCAATATGCATATGATATAGTGCTTAATTGTGTGACCATCTGATCCAAAACTTGAAGCTGCTAGAGAGGTTACTGTTTAATTGGCATAATTATGTTTCCAATGTGTAGGATTATGTCTTCCACTTTGTGTGATTTGTTTGAGTTGTGTTGGCAATCAACTTTTGTTGATTTGGTCATTCATATGGTGTAATGCTAAAATATTTGACCGTATCATCCAATGTTAATGCATAATAATGAAGCTATGGGTTCCGCCGAACTTAGTAGCTTTGACTCAGGCCCTATATATGTGTTAAAAAATATTTAAATATAACATCTTGAACCTATAAAGTTCAAATCCTGAAATTGCCTGTGCTTAAAGATACTTCATTCGGCTTATGATAGTGCAACAGGAGAAGAAATATTTCACGCGATGTCAGTTACAAGACACCGAGGAGAGAAAAAGAAAGAGGAGAGGGGAGAAAGACGTTCTGAAAAGGGATTGGTTGGACCTGAAAATGGTTTGCCGCCTGGTTTTGACGTTTTGTTCTCATATTACTTTTGGTGATGGATTGTCAGTTGGCATTGATAAGATCATTTGTGGGAAGTGACAATGATGGAATGATTACCAGATGGGCCAATTTAAAGGGCTTTCCAGTCCGATGCCTAGTTGTTGTGCTTTGTACATCCATGCAACAAACTGGGAAAGCTGGCGGTGGACGGTCACTTGCCCTCATTATCTGGGTCTGACTCGTTCGTGTAGTCGCCCATTCTATTGATCATCTCAAGCTGCTCGTTTAGACTGCTCAGCCTCAATCACTTCTCCGATCTGTTGATTTCTCTTGACTAAATTAACCTTTAGCCTTTTGATCCATGGGCTTCCTCTTGGCTTCTACTTCCAAGTTCGATTTGAACTGGTTTAAAGAAACCTATATAAAATATATCAACATAATTAATGAGAAAGAGAGAAACTCAATTGGAGGAATTCAAATTCCTGAGATTAATGTTTGGATTATGACCTTTGGCCATTAAGCCCCCTTATGAAATGTACTAAAAGACAAGGTGTAAAAATGCGCTTGAAGCTGAAACAAGGCTATTAATAAAACAAAGAAAAGCAAGTCATTTGGAGCCGCAATTGGAAATTAGGCAAAAGCGAAAAAGGAGAATTAAAGAGAGTGAAGAATTGAAAAGCGGAAGTGAGAGCGAGGTATATAGCTTCCTTCCAAAATTGAACTTTCCTCCATTCTCAATTTCATCTCCCATTCCTTAAGCTGTATTTGACCTGGTAAATAGAACCTCGTGCGGAGAACAACAATCAATTTGCAGAATCTTTGGCAAAGCACATGATGGAAAAACAGCTAATCGTTGCTGTTGAAGGCACTGCCGCCATGGGGCCTTTCTGGCAAACAATCTTTTCTGATTACCTCGACAAAATGATACGGTACTCATTCATTCCACAACTCCCTCCGATTTCCATCTGATCTATGTTTGTGTGGATCATTTCATCTTGACTGATTAATGAAGTTCATGTCTTCATTAATATTATTTCTATCAATGCAAAGCAACTTATTTCTATTTTGGTATGGGATTTTATTGGAATTGAGTTGTGTTAACAATTGATTTTAGTCAAATTGGTAATATGCATATTGGGAGCTTAGTGCACCGGGTTGACCTTTTTTGGTAATATGCATATCGCGGAACGGGTTTTGCATGCCACCTTTTGTGACCGTACATTTGATTTAATTCGTCGATATTTAACAATTAGATAATTACATGCTAGAATGCACCTGTAAGATTTGAATTTCATTTAAGAAAAAAAAGAGGGATAATTCTCAAAAATTATTGGCATATGAGAGAAAAATATCATGCTATGATGCAAAATAGAGGATGCGTCTCCACGGAGATACACCTCTATTTGTCATGATTATGTCTAAAATAACATTTGAGTTTTTGAGGAATTCCACTAGTTGACATTGATTATGTTAAAGCCTTAATACATCGTTGAACTTTGATAAAAGAAAGAAAGAAAGAGGCCCTTATAAAAATTTAATCCAGAAAGGGGATAGAAGTTTCTAGAGCTCAGGAGTATTCCTAAGGGCAGAGAAGACATTGCTTTTTCGGGGGGGGGGGAGGGATATTAGATGACAGATCTGCCCTCCACTTTTAGTAAAAAATTGAAGCCTTGGGTAGTTGAGGCAAGGATCCTGACCTGTTTCCTTACCTTTCTTGCTTGCATTTTCAATCGAGTCTTGAGAAGGTGTGGTATCACGTAGATTGTAGTGAGACCAATTCGCACCCATGTAGTGGTGAAGATGGCGGAGTGTGATCTTCATGGAGAAACATGTAATTTCAGCGAACAGGTGGGTATTAATTATTCTATCATTGTATGAGGATATTGATAATTGATGAAATGCGATGTGCTCATGTAAGAGGCTATCCAGCCATATTAGTTTCTGACAGGCTTTTTGTAGCAGAAATGGTACGTGGCTGCCCATGTTTTCTATTTATTTTTCCTTTGTTGGGTTGAAGGGTGTCAGAAGAAGATAACTATGTTAAACTGCAAAAACAATTTTTAATGGTTATCTCAACTATTGATTATAGGTAAAATGCTGTATCATATTGTATTTGCATTTGTCAGGAAGCGATAAATTTATGGATACCTCCAGTTTTGTAGACTGTCATTTCCGATTATTTGACTTGCCTTACTGCATTCAACACCTAAGGAACTGCAAGCTTTGAGAAGTATAATTGCTGATCTTAAATCTGAAAGTTAGATATTAGCTATCTGGGAGTCTTAAATGCACTTCAAAAATTGTCAATTTGAACAGATTTGGATGAAGAAGATTGGATGTTTTAACCTTTCCTAGTTTTATATGGGAACTTTTGACATGTTTCCAGATGGGAAATGTTCTGGCCAGAATGATGTGGGTAACTTATCATGAAGATTGCTTTCTATTTAACCCCTTGTTTACAAGGTTGACATATACATCTCATGAGCCATATATTCATTTCCCCTCTCTGAGAACCAGGCTTCCAAGGAGAAAAATATGGTGAACAAACAACTTATTGTAGTTGTAGAAGGGACAGCAGCCTTGGGGTATTATTGGCCTAAAATTCTTGTAGACTACCTGAAAGATATAATCAGGCCTGTTTCCGTACCTTCTACTGGGTTGTTGTTGTTTCCTTACCTTCTATGGCTCTTTCCCTTATTTGAGATGTTTCTATGTCCTTTTTATGTCTTTTTTTTTGTTTTGCAAATGCTCTTGTAAAGGGTGATGTTGGTCACTTAAACTTACATTAGTTTATTTCTTGTCATGTACGGAGCAACCCACACATAAGAACATGTTAGTTGAGTAGAACACTGACAATTACCGTCAATCTGGCTCCAGGGTTCTTTTTGTTTCACTTTAGTGATTTTAGCATAGAGCGATTAACTGATTACAACAACAACAACAACAACAACCCAGTATAATCCCACTTAGTGGGGTCTGGGGAGGGTAGTGTGTACGCAGACCTTACCCCTACCCTTGGGTAGAGAGGTTGTTTCCAAATAGAAACCCGACATCCTTCCCTCCAAGAACTTCCCACCTTGCTCTTGGGGAGACTCGAACTCACAACCTCTCGGTTGGAAGTGGGGGTTCCTTACCATCAGAGCAACCCCTCTTGTCAGAGCGATTAACTGATTAGCTTTTCAATATTCATATGCTTATACCATTAAGAGAATGGGATTGTTCCAATAATATTCATATGATGATTGCAACTATATCTTGATTTAAAGTTTAAACTAATTTATGACCTGTATTAGTATTTTTCAAACATTATGATTACTTGATTAATAGGCTTGGGTAATTTTTTCAGGTCCTTCACTCTATTGGAGCCAATAGAAAAGGTTCGTAAATTTATATGGTTCATCTTGTAAACCCCTTACTCTTCTTTAGTATTGCATGATGGTGATTGTAATGTCCGAGATACCCTATACTTGAATAGGGGAAGATGATATTCCATTCATGAGTTGAAGGCAATTATTAACTTCTCATGTGATTCTTTAAGTTATCTGATTTTACTTTCCTCTGTTGAAATTCCAGAAGCCATCTGCTGGCAATTGGCAGCTCGCAATGGTGGTTTTCACGGTGCATGGATCCCATGGTGGTTTGTGTCCATTTTATTCTCCATTGCCTTATTATGTTGGCCAACCCATTGCAGCTCAAGTATGAACAGTAGTTGTGCCATTCACATAGAACCATGAGACCCGTTTGTCTATAATTTTTTCCCTCTTTTTTCCGAAACTCGTCTCCAAATAAATTCAATTTTCAAATACCTTTTTTCAACTTAACTTCAAAAGCTACCATTTTTTCTTTCAAATCTATCATTGTTTTATGTCCAAACGCCAAACAGATCTGTAAGGACCTTTATGGGCTGTTTTGTACATCATCATTCCACCGTTATTAGGACCATTTTCTTCTGTGATCCTTGTGTACTCCATAATTTGGTGAAATATTTCAGTATATAATTTCCACATGTCAAAATCTTTATATGCAACCGAAGAACTGTTAAATTCTCTGTGATTCTCATAAGCCATCCATGACATTGCTCATGAGCCAAATCTTTCTGTGCAAGACATGAAGTAGACAAATACTCTCTTGTAGTTTGTGCAGTAAATCCTAAATTTTCACTTAAATAATTTTCAATTTTCCAATTTCCAGATTGATTTTTTCATTTGTATTCCCTCAAATTTAGTAGTAGACTCTTGTTTCTGAAGTAGAAACCTTCAGTTTGCTATGGGTGCAGCATGCTCCATTCTTGTGTAAATCTCTTCTGATCCTGTGACACTATCTCATTTAGAACTTGCCATTCAGTGAGACCCTGTGTCCCCTCCAAACCAAAACAAAAGTGAAAGATTTCCCTGAGCAACATTAAAATTTGACGGGGATAATGTGTCCTAATTCAATGTTTTGAGGCTTTCTTTCACCTCCCGCTTGAGAATAAACATCTTTTTTTTTTCTTTCTGGTTGACATTTCGTTTCTTTTGCATCTTCCATTTTCACCATCTTTAACACAGCTTGCCTGGTTCGACGAAGTGGATGGACAAGAGACATTGATATGTTTTTCCAATGGCTATCAGCTATACCTTTCTCAGGCGGTGGTTTCAATGATGCTGCAGTTGCAGAAAGCCTTGCAGAGGCATTGACGGTGTGTTTTACTGTTTAGGATATTTTGAATACGAGTTTGGCATTTTTGTCTCAAAGTGGTATTGTGAGTGTAGTTTTGTTTTGCTTGGTATTATTTATACATATCTTACTGTCTTACTTTCTATTACATGTTTGGCCACGTGTGCTTCCTTTTTTCCTTTTTAGAGAGTTCTCTGTGGGTTGAAGAGTAAAGAGGGGTTGGGTTTGGGACAAAGCCAACAAGTCACAGTGCTTCTCACTTTGAAACAGAAACGCCAATGTTCTGTTTTCTGTTTTTGAGTTGGTCAAGAATCTGGTTTGTTTGGTCTAAATTAATAAACCAGAAAAGTGGTTGCCAACACTAACAGCCCCGAGTTTGTTATCAACCATGCCGTAATGTAGGAGGAATTTTGATTATGTAGTGGACAGAACTTTGGTCTATGTCAGATCACAATGTAAACTGAACTGCTTCTATTCTGCATACATAGCCTTTTTTCTGCAGAACACAAATGTGTAATATTTCACTGACTGATGTGTCATGCAGATGTTTTCTTCACTCAATGGAAGCCAAGCTCAACAAGATGTGGATGGGAAAAGACATTGCATACTTATTGCTGCAAGTAACCCTTATCCATTGCCTACACCAGTTTATCATCCACATATGCAGAATGTGGAGCAGAGTGGAAATATTGAAGCACATAACTCTAATCGACTATCTGATGCTGAGACAGTTGCAAAGGAATTTCCTCAGGTATTGTCGTACTGATGGTCTTTCCTCTTCAAAACCATGGTGCTTCCCTCATAATCCTCCGCTTATTGTTTTTATTTTCTTGCAGTGCTCTGTTTCCCTCTCAGTTATATGCCCGAAGCAGCTTCCGAAATTAAGAGCAATATATAATGCGGTAATTATGGACAATTTTTCATTGAGTTTTTTCACTTGTTTTTAGGGTCACAACCTTGACAATATGTTGAAGTTTATCTCGTCTTAGTTTGTGATCCACAGTTATTACTGTTGCATATCCGTTCAAACTCCTGTAGGATTAATTGTGTCACCCTCTGTTGAATTGGAAAGCTTCTAAATTTGAGACCCATTTGCAATAGCTCTATGTTGAGGATCCGGGCTAATGCTGTATTTTGTCCCGGGCCCCGGCCTAAACGGGCTTCGTGGGCCTGGGCTCTTCGGTCCCGGGCTTCGTGGGCTCAATGGGTGAGACCAGCCCGTGACGGGCCTAAGCCCATGTGGTCCTGGGCTTAGCGAGCCGGGCTTCGTGGGCCTGGCGGGCTTTTTTGTATGTTATGTATATATATTCTTTTATATATTTTCTTGTAGTATATATATTATGTCTTATGTATGTATATTATAACTTATATAATTATATATTTTGTTGTAGTATATATATTGAATCTTATGTATATATATTATTACTTATATATTTTCTTGTTGTTTAGGTTGTATGTTATGTATATATATTCTCGTATATATTTTCTTGTAGTATATATTGTATGTTATATATATATATATTGTAGCTTATAAATAATTCGAAGTAAAGACAAAGAAATATTGAGAAAAAAGATATTCAAGGGTATGTCTTATAATTTTTATTACCAAAAATGACATATCTTTCTTAGTCTTCCTTCCCCCAATGGAATGAGCACAACAAAATACTAATACCACCATTAAAAGGAAAAAAAAACTAAAAGAAGATGTGCCAAAGTACAAGTTACATCATAATCTATATTGTATCTCTAACAAATCTCATAAATCCGTCAATGTTGGGAGGAGGTTGTGTTGGTGGTGGTGAAAATGAAGCTTGTTCATCACCACTTCCGGGCGAAGCCGAATCCTCCGCAAGTTCTGCGATCATTTCTTCATAAGCTTCATCTATCGCCGGTTGTGATTCTGTAATTCCAAAGTTTCTTCTTTCCGCGCGGATTCAATCTCTAAAAATTACTGATTTTTCCAAGTTATCCCTCATCGACGCTCTATGATCACCTATTTGCATTTTTGCTTAACCGAAAGCGCTCTCCGTTTGAAGCTTGAATTGATAAAATATCCCGAGCCATCCTTGCAAGAACCGGAAATGTTTTTCTCTTGACTTCCACCATTCCAAAAGATCAAAAGAGCCATCTGGATTCTCCTTTTCAAGTCCCCGAGACAAATAAACTTGAAGCTCATTTAGATGTGAAGTTTCATCATAATTATCACCTTGAGAACCCCGGAACTCCGTCCATGATTTAAGAGCTGTTAAGCCCGCAACTCTTTTAGACGATTGTGAGCTAGACGAAGTAGGGGTTGGAATATTTGGCCTAGCATGCTCTAAGGCAAGTTGATAAGCATAATAAACTATTTGAGCATTAATTTTAGTTGATGCTTTTGCATCTGCAAGTGTAGCAACTTCCTCGTTTGAAAGATCTAAATTCTTATAAATATTTGAATACAAAAAATGAGGACCTCCCAATTTCATTGTAGGATTTAACATTGCAGCAACACCAAAAATAGGAGGGATAGGAAAAAAATATTTTTTAAATTTTTGTTTCATTTCATTTATAGCAAGTTCATAAATATCCCCACCCTCGCCAAATTCAACAAACAAATCAGCTAGTGCGGCAATATAAACTAAACAGTTTGAAATAGTAGGGTAATATTGCCCAGAAAATGCATTTGTAGCAACTTGAAAATGTTCTAAAAAATCTAAAAGAATTTTAAGATTCGTCCAATCTTGGGTAGTAAGCATTTCATCATCATCCTCACCACCTACCCGAGAATTAAACGTTGCATAGAGTTTCTATATTCATATGCAACTACTAAACTTTCGTACATACAATTCCATCTAAGCAAGATTTAGAAACCTTTCTTTCTCTAAGGCCATATTCATCACACTTTTTAAAATACTCTCTAAGTCTAGTTCTACGGTATGAATAAAAAGGCCAATTAAGAGTCATTCGAACCTTTTCAATTTCTATGTTTAAAATTCGCATACCGTCACCTACAATTAAATGATAAATATGACAAATACATCTAACATGGAAAATATTAGTAAATGCAGGATTTGGTGTTTATGTAAGCATGTCTATAGCACTAGTGTTACTAGAAGCATTATCCATAGGAATTGCCATTATTTTATCGCTAAAGCAAAAATATCTACAAATATCTGAAATAGTGTTAGCCATAAACTTACATGTGTGACGTGAATTAATTATTCTATGCGCAATTATACGTTTTTGCATTGTCCAGTCCTCATCTATCTAATGACTTGTAACAGTTAGATAATCACAATCATTACCACTTCTACCAATATCAGTAGTAATAGAAATCCGATTAGGTATATGAGTAAATAAATAGCGCAAATATTGTTCATATTCATGTTTGAATTTATAAATATCGGCCTTAACTGTTGCGCGAGGCCAACCTTTATAAGTAGGATTAAAAACTCTTCTAATATAATGAACCCAATTATGATTAGAAGCAATAGTATAAGGTAAGCACATAACAATAATCATCTTTGCTAATCTTCACGATCTCTATTTGGATCGTAATATAAAATACCTCCGGTGACAGTGTTAATTACTGGTTGAACTAGATTTGAACATGTACTAGGGTTAACCGCAGAATCTACACTTGTCCCCTCTTGCTGCGCTTGCATTTGCAAAAATCTAGCCTTATCTCTAGGTTGTGTTTTTATGTGCCTAGTCAAACTACCCGTGCCGCTACGGTCTCCATTAAATTTATGAACCAGTAATTTCCCACAAGTTTTACACTTAGCCTTATTTAGTTCTCTTACTTGAGTAAAAAAAATTTCAAACTAATGATGTTTCTTGACGTTTAGCAGGTTGTCTATTAAAAGTTGGAGTTTCTACAGGTGGGTGGGCCCGTGCATTACTTGAGTTATTAACAGAACTAGTAGGTGTATCATCTAAATCTGGTGCTTGGGTTTCATCATCATCATCATCATCCTCATTTTCCTCTAAGATAGGTTCATTAGGATAAAGAACATTCATAATTTCATAATCTAATTTATCACCTACTGCAACATCATGTAGAAATTCACTATCGGTAAATTGAAAGCAAGGGTGATCACTATCAAGAATTACGGGAGGAGGAGGAGCACGTCTAGGTTGGCGACTACTTTAAACTTGCTTATCTTTTCTAGGTCGGGGAGCCGGGGGAAGGGTAGTATTATGGCCACTACTTTCACCGGTTTTACCTTTTCCTTTACCAAATATTTTTTTCAAAGAAAATGTCATATTAATTATAATTATGCAAACTAAACCACACAAAAATATATTATTAAAACGTAAGAGTTGAAACGAGTTTACCGGATTGCCGAACAACTTCTTGAAAATTGAAAATCGTTGAGCACTTGAAAACTTCAATTCAACAACTTTACAATTTTTCATGAATTTTCAAGAATAAATTAAGCAATTGTAGTAGAAAGATTGAGAGATATTGATGAATTGGTGAATAAAAATGAAAGAATGAGGGGATATTTATAGTTGAGAAATGGGTAAAAGTGTAATTATATAAAGTTTGGGGGCCAAATGACCATTTTTTAAACCTCCAGACGGTCAAATTGTAGCCCAAACGGCTACTTTCTAAAATATGTCCGTTGGTGATTTTTAAAACCAATTTTTTCTAAATATAGCCGTTGGGCCCGTTTAGGCCCTCCAGGCCCGGCTGACGGTCCCGGGTTCACGGGTTAAATGATGTGGACCAGGCCCAGGACCACCAGGCCCGTTAGGCCCGCCAGGACCGCGGGCCCGGTCCGGTTCAGGCCCTAGCCACAACACAGGGTTAATCCAGGCGGTGAAGTGATGATACTATATATATATATATATATATATATATATATATTTTTTTTTTTTTTTCATTCGATAAGTGCACATAGTTTAGGTTGTTCGGAATGCTGTTAGAGGAACTCCCTTTTTAAGTTCTTTCCTTTCTGGGTGGCTAAACTGTTAGATAGTTATATGTAAATAGTCCTAATCCCATATGTAGTAGGAGTAGAATATATCCTAGTCTCATATGTGGTAGGAGTAGAATATGTCCTAGTCCCATGTGTAGTAGGAATAGAATATGTATTATATATATATGTGTAGTAGGAATAGAATATGTATTATATATAGGGCTCATTGTATCAATATAAATAAAATAGATTTTTCTCCCGTGCATTCTCACATGGTATCAGAGCTTCAGTGAGAAAATTATTGTTGTGAGTCATTTCAGCGACATCCGGGAAGAAAGTTCTCATCGCCGTATAATTTTTTGGTAACTTCGTCTTGTTCCCAGGTTCATCACTGCTATAGTGGTACTCTGCATATATTAGTACCACCATCAGATCTGAAACCTTTGTGCAACCAAAACCCAAAAATTCCAGTCCCACCGGAACAGAAAAATCAGTGACCACTGCGCGTCTTTACGGTTGACGACTCAAGATTGATTTGCGTATCTCCTCATCGGTAAGTGTTGTGCGTAAACCATCACTACCATCTTGTTTGAAATTTCAGATGACACGACAAAACCCCAGTCAATCGCTCTAGCAGAAAGTAGCTCACACGCCGCTAGAACTAGGGTTCGAGCGAGCTATAATAACTTTTCCAGTGTGTGTGAGCCATTCTGGCCATTTTTTGACAAAACTTCTTCCGGACAACTTACTCCTCCCGTGGTTCCGAGCCTAACCATATAAATGACATCAAATTATGACAATTTTTATCTTTTTTCAATGTGAACAGTGCACTTTTCCGACATAAGCAGTGATTTCCCGGCATGAACAGCTATTTCCAAAAAAGTTTCTGTTTTTTGATGGTGTTTTATAACCTATTTTGTAGTATGGAATTCGGCTTAGTCTCACTATATTCAAATTTTTTCGGCGACCTTTTGGCCAGCTTTTGTTTATCAGTAACCACCTGGTTTTGTTGCTCAGGGTGGAGTCTAGTAGCCTTGTATGTCGAATGATCAGCTTGCAGATATTTTCACCAAGTCCCTCACTGGTTCTCGTACTAGTTACATATGTAACAAGTTCGGTACATATAATTTGTATGCACCGGCTTGAGGGAGAGTGTTAGATAGTTATGTATAAATAGTCCTAGTCCCGTATGTAGTTGGAGTAGAATATATCCTAATCCCTTATATGGTAGGAGTAGAATATGTCCTTGCGTCATATATAGTAGGAGTAGAATAATATATTATATTGTATCATTGTTAACAAAATAGATTTTTTTTTTCCGTGCATAAAAAAAAAAGACAAACTATGTGAAATCTCTAGTCCCAGTTATTTCAAACTCATTGTGCTTGTTTATCACAGGTAAGATTTACCAAGTGCTCCAGAAAGTAGATTCCTGTAAACATTGTTGCCCATTTAAAGTTGTCACCATTGAGAGAATGATGCTTCCCTTTAGAATCCCAAAATTGAGGATGTGAAATATCCCATAGGAGTGGAGAAACTTTTTGCTTCATCATGGGGAAGTGTGGCAACTTGATGATAAAGAGTATATGTATCTTAGATGCTGCAGAGGCTTTTAAGGCATTGTGGATAAGTTATTGCTTTCTCCTAGTTATCTTGAGATTCCCCATACTACTTGACATACTAAGTCATGGTTTCTGACTTTAGATCCTTTCATTATTCAGGAGAATGAATTATAAATGCTGCTGACGCGGCATGCAATGCTAACCTACATAGTTTTACTGTTGGTATTTGAAATACGAAACATGTTCCCCTTCTCATTTAGTGGACTATACTAAGTGCGAATTTGTATTGATCTAGGGAAAACGTGATCCACAAGCAGCTGACCCGCCCATTGATACATCTAAGAATCCAAACTTTCTTGTCTTAATTTCGGAAAATTTCATTGAGGCTTGTGCTGCTTTCAATCACACTGGAATGGAAAGTTCGGCGCTAAACCAGAGCCTGGTTGAAATGGATATGTCTTCTGTAGCTCCAGTTTCTGCGCCAGCAACAACTTTTAATCCAGCAGGTTCAGGCAAAATCTGGAACTCTCTCTTATATACATTTGTCGTATGAATGCTTTCCCATATATTGCTACCTTAAATATGATTCATTTTGGATGTCCTTCTCTGTTGAAAGAAGAATATTTCGTGAACATAAAGTGAGAAGTACCCTCAAGAGGATAAGTCAATAATTGAATGCATACAATGAAAAGGAGCAGTTGACGCAAAGTGCTGCACTTCTCTGCAAGTTGGGTTCGAGTGATCTGTGAGATAGATCAACCATTTGACACCGTAGTGGAGTCAGCAATACCACAGTATATCTCACATATCTGGAAGAAGTTTACTAGCCTGATGTAATTTTGGTTTAACGTCTTGAAACTTGTCATTGCTCTTGATTGAATCCAGAAAAAAGAAAAACCAAATGATAGTAATAATAGTATTAAAAGTAGTGTATAGTAGCAGCAATAACACAAATGATAAAGATAGTGATTACGATGACAGTGATCCATCAAAATTCAGGATACATGTGAATGCTTTCACTCTGCTCTCTCCATTTTGTTCTTCCTTATGCTGCTGCTGATTAATTTGTTTCAATTGCTGAGGTAGACCTGTTGGATAGATGACTGGTTGATTAACTGATCAACTGGATTTCCTCTTTTGCTAATTCGTGCCTGCTATGTGTCCACCCCCCTTGTCAAAATTGTTTGAGGCATAAAAGCGGGCAGGCATTTTTTCTTCTTACCTATCTATTATTGTCTTTTTCTGAAGTTGGGTTGAGTTGTGTCTGCTTGAATACCGTCTTATATTTCACTTTAAGTTAATGGATAGTTAAAAATAATGAATCTCTTTCTTAACATATGTAGAATACTTCAATGTTGATAGACGCTGGCTCATATATCTCATGGTAGAGCATCCTATAAAATATTGGCAATTCACTTTTTGTTGAAAGCTGTGATTTTTTTCTATGTACTTTTCAGTTATGAGTCAACAACCAATTTCAGCTGGAAATGTTCCTGCTGCAACCGTAAATATGGTAAGATTCAATAACTTGTTTCCTTGCTTGTCCTTTGGATGGAGTAATTGCTTTGCAAAAACACCATAGAGAATTGTGGATGTCATGATCTTATTACATATGTTTTCAGGAGCCCACCCCTGTAACCTCCGTTACTGGACCTGCTCTTCCACATATTCCTACTGCTCGTCCTACTTCGCAACTAGTTGCAAGCTTGCAAAGTGCTTCACCTATTTCTGTTTCTGAGGAGGTGGTCCCAAATAATGAGATTGTTAATGAAACAAAACCTATTCTCAGTGGGATGACACAACCCTTAAGTTCATTTAGTGGTGCAGCTGCGAATGCCAGAATACTGAATGATGTTGCTCAAGCCCAGGCACTTGTTGGGGGAACTTCTATAGGACTGCAGTCTCTGGGTGGGACACCTATTCTATCAAACATGATATCTGGTGGAATATCTTCTTCTATACCTGCTGCTCCAACTGTTTTATCATCTGGGCAACTAGCTGTCACTTCAATGTCTGGGTTAGTGCCATTAGCAGGAACTGGTCAGATAGCTCAAAACTCTGTTTCTGCATCATCCGTGTCGATCGCTCCCAGTACGTCTGGAAATTCAAACATTTGTGTGTCCCAACTTTTGAGTAATATCCAGGGAGGTGTTAGTGCAGGCATGCACCAGAATGTGCTGAGTGGAACGGGTGCTGGTATGCCTTTTGGAACTGGCACACTGATGTCAACTCCAAGGATGACTCAACCAGGACACACTGGAATCCAGCCTCTTGGCAAGAATAACAGTACAGAAGCTAACATGCCTCTTTCTCAGCGGCAAACATCTGGTAGATTGTCATCAGCTCAATCAAACTACGTCAAAGTCTGGGAGGTAAGGCCAACTAATAGGTAGAAAGAGCTGAAGATGGAACGCAGACTCTATGTTCCATAAGGAAATCTCTATTAAAGTTTTCACCGTCTACGCGGCAGATAAATAGGATTTAAATTTGAACAATTTTAACGAGTTTTTGTGCTTGAAGTTTTTGTACTACATTATCAAAAAAAGATGTCTTGAAGTTTTGTGCTATCAGTTGATACCTTGATTTAAGAGTCAAGAAGTGTCCGATCCGTAGATTGATTAGCCCTACAATTTGTTCTGACAATTCTACGTTGGTTACTTCTAAAGTACAATCTTGTGGTCATTTTTTCTTCTCGCAGTGATTAGACAAACATATGATTAGGCTATGTTCTGTTATTTGGTGTAACCATGTCATCATTGTAAAGTGTGAATTGATGTTTTAGTGTGAGTCTAAAATCTAGTAAAGAAATTAAACTAATTTGAAATGTGTCCGAGTTCAACTAAATTCAGTAATGTGTTCCAGTTAGTCATTTTTTTGCTTTCTTTGGTGACTCGTGTCATAGTTTATATTAGGAATATGAACAGTATAAGCTAGCAGAAAACTGAAACTGAAAAATCAGAGGATGGCACACCGAGAGGGAGGGAAGGGGCTTGGCATACAGAATGTAATATTATGCTTCCAATTCCATGGGGTAAAATAATGAACAATATTTAAAGATGAACTGAATTTGTTATAACATATAGTTGCAAGATTAGAATGTTGAATGATGCTTAAGCTTAAAGCTACTGGATGACTACTGAATTTCTCATAAAATATTAGTATTGAATTTTTCAAATACTTTATCAGATGACACTCAGAACAAAGTAGTTAACATGACATCTTAAGATGGTACGGTGGAGCAGGTTGAAGTATTGTGAGCAGAACATGATTAATAGGCTTTTAGCACTTATATCCATATTTTTTCTTTGTTAAACCAGAGATAATGCATTTAGATGAGAAGGGCAATAGTGAGACGTCAGCTAGGTGTCTCGCTTTTTCTTTTACAATATGGTGCTTTCTTTGCTCTTCTACGTTTATTCTAATCTTCCTTGACAATTTGGAAGAGTACTGAGATATGATGTTTCTGCAATTTTATTTACTTGAAACATAACCAAAGTTTTGTGAACTAACTATTTTGTGACCATTTGTTAGGGAAAGCTATTTGTGATGCAATAGTTAAATAAACCCGTTTCTGCAATTTTTTCCAAGAAAATGTAACAAGGCCTGGTAAAGAATCAATGAGTAGAACTTTGGGGTTGTCAAAACACTAATGTGAACATCCGAATGTGTTTAGTGTGGTGATTTCCTTATGAATTGCATGCAGTCCAAGTTATTGACAATGTTGATAAATGAGGTCCTTATTGTTGGTACATACAGTTCTATTTTCTGTGTATGTTTTTAAAATGAACTTGATTATTTTGGAAACCATTTTAGTCATCCGCAGGGTTCCATTTTTTCAATCATTTTCTGTAGAGATTAACTACATACAGCTGCATTTTGAGATTATATTGATGAAGCACTGCTAACTTTATGATGAAAATGTTGCAGGGAGACTTATCGGGGCAGAGACAGGGGGAACCTGTACTAATTACCAGACTCCAGGTGTGTGTTTTTAACTTATCTTGTGTGGGAACCTTGTTATCAGAAATTAGCTCCTTTTAATAGTTTCATTATCAGGTGATAGCGGCCAATCAGTCTGTTGAAGTATTTTGAAACCCCCCCCCCCCCCCCCCCGAGCTTTGATCTAACGGTAAGAGCGCAACGTGTTATGTGCGGATTAGACGCACATCACGTGGTCGAACCTTGTCGTGGACAAAACCCTTGTATTTAGGGGGAGAAGGAATAGAGGACGGCCTATTATATACCAAGTTTCGAACCATGTGCCAATGGTCCTTGGGAATTTGTCAGTTATCAAATAAAAATTGTCATTCCTTTTTCATGCTCTGAGATGATATTTGATTCTTTGCTGATTGAGTAAGTTATTTGCGGTTTATTTTCTTTTGTGGCAGGGGTTCAGGATTGCTTCAGCTTCTAAATTGTGAGTATATTTTCGTTAATGCTTTGATTGAACTGCTCTTTTGCAATTCTGATTACCTCTCTTTTGAGTGAAGCTACTAAATTCTTTCTCCACATGCGTAGGAGAGTATATCATTGTTTCTCAAGGTTAGATGGTTTTAGCACACTACCACTATTTTCAGCATTCAAGATACTTACACGTTACAACATTTATATCTTAAGCCTAATGAACTGATGTTTAGGACTCAAAAATAATTTTATATTTGTGATGCACTTAACCTCTCAAGTTCTTGCAACATCAGCAAATTGAAGATCAGTGAAAAGACTAAAGACCTCATTGTTAAGTTTCAAGAACTTTCTACTTGGAGAGTGATGGGTGACCTTAGTCTGGTGATCCTTCACAAATTTTTTTACTGGAGCTCATCCAGTTTCCTCTTTTAGGAATGAAATGGAGAAAGTTTATATGTCCCTCTTATCATGGACACATTTTGATTTCTATTTCTAACTCAGATCTTTATTGCACCATGCATTTTAAAAGCTGAAGACCACAATAGTATCCTCTGGGAAAAATGTGAATCCAAATAAATGAGATAATAAGAAACATGGTATTGTGTAGCATGGATAAGAAAAGGCATCAAATTGGAAAAGCTGTACGAGAAAGAGATACAAAGTTCTTAAAATTATGGGGATAAGGTGCGCTAAGTAGGTCTAATGTGGAGGAATTTTTTTCAAATTCTGAGGGACGCAGCGTGAAGCAACAAACAAGAAAACCTGAACTCAGAAGCACTGCTGTAGACCAATTTGAACTGGAAGAAGAAAACTTGAACCAGTATATGGCAGTAGACAAAACATGGTGTCGACATATAAGGTACTCAATGTCCAAAATGTAGGACGGTGTCTAATACTCGAAGATTATGGGAAATAAAAACGTGTCAGCTATGCGCTCAAGGCATGTTCACTGCATCTGTCCTGCAAGAGTCTGACTCCAATACACAACTTCAACTATTCCAAAAGGTGTGTATCAGGTATCAGAAGATATGATATTGTCAGAAACTTTTAGAAGTAGTGGCCTAATGCATTATAAAATTATTGGTCAAAGTGAAGGTAGAGCAACCGAGAAAAGGCAAGCAACTGAGAAAAGGGAGTTGCTTGATACACACCTTCCTGGAGATCCTCTTGGGGTTAGATGAAATGATGAAAGCGAGCACCGATCTTTAACTGTCTAAAGAAATATGAATGTGGCAGATATACTAGTTTTCTCATCTTTTTCTAGCATCATCAGTCGCAAAGCTTGTGAACCTTTCTTTTTACTGAAATCTTTAGGCATCTGACTTGTCTTTTACCGAAATCTTTATATTCTCCAACCTGCATTATATTTGCTTTGCAGCTTACTAAGGCATGAAAGGTCCCTGATACTTTAGTTTTCACTTAGAGGCTTTATCTGAAACAAATTGTTGAAAATCTTTCAAATAACACGGGGTTCAAGATGATAAGCTATTTTCTGTAAAGTTCTATTTCTGCAGCTTAGTTGCATGAAAGACTACTGTTAAGATGATCTCATTATTGCTTCTCTTCTATGTAGCTGTAGTAGATGATGCCAACTATATACACATTAATTCCACACTCTATTGGGGTCGGCTATATAACTATGTCGCTCCATTTAAACTCATCTCAGGCTAATATTTAACAACAACAACAACTACCCAGTATACTCCCACCAGGTGGGGTCTGGGGAGGGTAATATGTAGACAAGCCTTACCCCTACCCGAAAGGGCAGAGAGGCTGTTTCCAATCGACCCCCGGCTCAGGCTAATATTTACAAAAATAAAAATAGAAATAAAAAGTAATTGTATTTCTCTACATTTTCTACTGGTATATAAATCTTTTTCATGACTAAAGGACCCCTAGAAAGCATAGGACCTAAAGTAAACGTACTAATATGACTAATACATATTTCCAACTAATTGATATCGCCTATATAGATCTTTTCTTCCATTGTGCCGTATTTTTTGTCAAGTCTGCATGGATTCTGTGAAGACGTTCCAAACCGGTGGTTTAATGGATGGGTAGTCTCTTTAATATGGCTTGAGAAATCCTCACCTCTTGAGCTAGTTTTGGAGTTGCGTTAGGTCCATTTAACATGATATCATAGCAGGACCCATTGCAACCCGATGTTGGGCCCCCGTATTAACCCGCGTTCCAGATATCCAGCCCCTGAGCGTGTGTGTGTGTGAGAAGAAGTCCCATATCGGTGATTTAAGTGATAAGTTGTTTCTGTAATATGGCTTGGGTAATCCTCACCTCTTGAGCTAGCTTTTGGGGTTAAGTTAGGCCCAAGGTCCATTTAACAGATTCAGTCATGTCAATTAACAACAACAACAACAATAACAACAACCCAGTAAAATCTCACAAGTGGGGTCTGGGGAGGGTAGTATGTACGCAGACCTTACCCCTACCCCGAAGGGGTAGAGGGGCTGTTTCCGTCATGTCAACTAGATAAGCTTAAGTTTCTTGGCTTATAAGGAAATTCACCTTTTTCTTTCTCTTTGTCTATCGCTATGACTTAATTGCACCTTAAATCTTTCAAAGTATTATACTGCATTAACACTTCAAACTGATTTTTTTCTTTGATCAGGCTTGCTGCGGATTGGCCCCAAACAATGCAAATTGTTCGCCTTATTACGCAGGAGCATTTGAATAATGAGTAACTCTTCTGAGCCAAAAATATTTTTGATCTTGCTGGATCTTCTTCATTTGTCAGATATTGATTCCTGTTCTGTCATACAAAGTACAAACAGCTACTGAAATTTTGTGACATTTATGCTAGTGTTAGACGGCTCATCGGAAAGGCAGAAATTGTAGTTTTTTGGGCAATGGACCAGCATGTATTTCTCAGCCAGCTGCAGGAAAAGAAGTTTGTGAGTGTTCTTGAGTCTAAAGTTTGCTTTCTTTTCTGCAAGTAGAGAACAATCAGAGTTCAGTTATAATTCACTTTGCTAGAATACTTGTCAGTACGAAGTTAGTGTTAGTTTAAGGCTCCTGCTATGAATTATGACATCTCTGTGTAACAGTCATATAAATTGCACTCATACATGGCAAAGGTGTGATATTCTTGTTCGTGGTGAATGATCTGAAGCGGGTAGTCTTACTCTAAGATGCTGTATGGTATAACTTCCAGAAAGCATTATTAGATTATCAAAAAGATGTGGATTTGCATCCTTGTAATTGAGTTGTGTGCATAAAGTAAACCTATAAAGTATAAACCACTTAAGAGGCTTTTTAGAATTGATTCGAGGTTTTTAGGTCAATTGATGTTTTTATGTAGCAGACTAGAATATTTTTATGCACTACCACGTCACGTGAAGTTGTGGTACACTCTCGTACCACACCTGTATAGTGTTTCAGGTTTTATCATTGTGTTTTATCTTTATTTTTGGAGTGTCACATATTGGTTGAGGGAATTAATTTTTTTCTCCTTATATATTTTGGACAATTCTCACCTCATGAGTTAAATTTTGGGGTTGAGTTAGACCCCAAATTCATTTTCTTTACATGGTATCTGAGCAGACTCATCTCAATTCTTGGTTTATCCAATGCGGACCCCATGTAATATTGTCTACGCTCCAACTGTCTAGCCATGAGCGTGCGGTGGGTGTTAAGAGTTTCCCAAATTTGTTGAGAATAAATTGTCTCCTTATATGGTCTTGGCCAATCCTCTACCTCATGAGTGAGCTTTTCGAGGTTGAGTTAGGTTTAAGGTTCAATCATATATATCAATCCTCCTGTTTAATTTTTTTCTACCTCACAAATGGGTTCAGGGAGGGGGCACAAAGAGCGTGTTAACGCAGAAACTGTTGGAATTTGATAGAGTCAGAATAATTATTGATTGGTGATCAAAGGAAACACCTGGTGTTTGACATTACATATACAGAATCCGCAGACAGCTAGAGATGTTAAAGAAATATGAATGGCACATGATTGGTTGCTTTTTTCTTGCTTAACTGAGTCTAGACGTTTAATTTTATATCAGGATATTGCGAATTAATGAGTTAGATCATTAAGACATTCATGTGCGTAGTTAGTTTCTCACTCCTTAAGAAAAACTGCCTGGTTCCAGTAGTATTTGTCCTTTTTTCCTGACTAGTAGAATTTGTCTGATGGACTGATCTGTTTTCCCCTGTGGCGATTGTACTTTACAAAGTATGCATTTGAATTTACTCACTCTTGAAATTTTCAAGGTCTAATCGCATTTCTCTGGTATTTTTCGGTGGGAATTTGAACTTAATTTCCCAACATGTGCATTTGCATGCTGTTTTCTGAACTATCTACTGAACATAATGTACAACTCTTCTCTTTACCATATTTCTCTTTTATTTCCTTTGATGAGAGGGTAGGCGATCATGGTGGATGTTTCGAGGGACTGGTGTTTCGCGATTCTATATGTATAATATATACTGTACTTGATAAGGAATTCCTGTGCAGCTTTCTCAATCTAAAAAGGTCTGCTCAGCTGACAATTTTTCTCTCTGTAAACTGTTTAGTGTGCAGTAATTCAACTACCATCACAGACAATGATTCTCTCTGTTTCTGATAAAACCTGCCGCTTAATTGGAATGCTGTTTCCTGAGGTAAGAGAATCTTTGACATTCTTAGCAACACCTATTATACGATCATTTAGATGCAGCTGTAAATTTTATGATCTCTCAAATGCATGGACATTCGTTTTTTCAGAATACGGTGGTGTTTAAGCCGCAGAAACTCAATCAGCAGTTGGAAGCACCACATCCACAGCTAGAGCAACTGCTGCTGCAACAATCGCTTCCCCTATTACAGCAGCAGCGAGCCCTTTCACGGCTACAGCAGCAGCAACCCCTTCAACAGCTGCAGCAACAGCAGCATTTGATGCCACTAAAGCGAAAACGTAACATTCCTCTGCAACAACAGCCAAAGATTCCCAAATTACATCGACAACAGACTCCACAAATGCAGCAGCAACAGCAGATACCGCAAATGCAGCAAACAGAGCAGCAGCAACCAATAACTGGGACATGTATGAATCAAGCATCAACCGGAGGTACTAGACGGGCACAACTTATATCTCAGGAACAGGCTTCTTCACGAGGACTGCCAGACATGCCCTGAGGAGGCTTTATGAATTGAACATGGCAATGAATTAGACAGTGAACCATTACGGAAATTGCAATCAGGGTAAAGCAGCCGAAATTCCTACTGCTTACCGGCTGAATTTTGAACTCATTTTTCATATAGAAGGATACTTATAAAATAGTGAGCATTTAAAACTAATTAGCTTCAGTGTGCAAAGTATTGGCTGCCCAATATGATCATTACTCTTGCTTCCCAAATCCAAACCTTCACCTTGGTGGCTTGCTATACACTATCCCTGTTGACCCTTTTGGATTTATAGGTTGAAGAAACAAAATTTTCATTCGTTGTGTTTCCAACTTTTAACTTAAATTTTATTCTTTTGATATCAATAGGTTTCCCTCCAGATTAACAGAGGGTCTATTTCCAGACGCCGTGCTTATTTTCAAGACAGTTCCTACGGTCTCTTTCAGGTGGAGATTCTGGTGGTATTGTCTCTTTCCGACAATCCCATTTGTAAATTTTGGCTAGATCCAGAATATTGAGACTGATGCATAACGCCGAGACTTCTCAACAGGCCTTATTGCGGGTGGATTCGCAGTCACGACCATATACCTTCGATGCTAAATATAAATTTATATATAAAAAATTACTATAACTGCAATAAACAGTAGGAATGAACCCATAGCCTAAAAAATATAGTCATTGCAATGCTAAAAATTTTAGGAAAATTATCAACTATGTCCATTTAGAAGTAGCTCATTATAAAAATTGGCCAATTGATAAAATATTACTAATATTAGCCAAAATGGCCAATTAGCTATTTGTAGCAAAAAAAATATCAAATGTTTACTTTCTTTTGAGTGGGTGCTACTAGAATAGGTTGGGTATATTTTAAGGAGCTTGAATCTCAGTTTTGAGATGATTTGGTGAAGGTTTAGGTTTGAATTGAAAATTCGAAGTAAAAACTGAACATGAAAAAAATGATACGTGTATCACACTTCACATATGTATTATATTTGTATCGATTGTGTATCACATGTATATCCATGTATATCTGTGTGTGAGATACATGCGTGATACATGTTTGATACATATATCACAGAATAATTTTTTGACATCGATTTAATTATGAATTTTGATACAAAACCAGTCCAAATCACCTCCAATCTTCCTCAAATTTTGTTTATTGACTTATCTATATGTTTTCAATAAATTTCGACTACATCCATTAAAAAATTCCTTGTTTGTTTCGATTTTTGGAATATTGGCTAGAGGTTGATAAGCTAAAACTTTTATGGGACATTTCTGTAAGTTTTCCAAATTTTAAAAGTTGAACCCACATAGGTTAAATCTAGAACTGCTTATGAAGGCCAACTTAGGGGTGTTTGTGACATGTTGCTGGAATTGGTCTTAAGAGGTGCTACATGCCATGTCTTGCAAACTGCACCAAAATGGTAGCTTGTGTCACGTCCTTAGTTCTTAACTAAGTACACGTGTGATACTTGACAACTTGCTCACGATCTTGCATTACTTGCTCACGTTCTTGCTATGCCAAGTCAGCCCTACTACACTCAAGATTGCCAAGAGAATGGAAGAAAGAACACAAGAGAATTGCTAAAGGAAGCTTTGTATTAGAGAGAACTTGAAATGTTTGCTTGATGAGTTACAATTGAATGGCCCCCTTTATATACTAGTCTCATAGGGGCTAATATGTAAATATTAATTATTATACAAGTCTTTGATATTTACAAGATAAGGGTTTTCTCTAGAATTCTCTACAAACCTAGAAGATTCCAAGGACTTTCCTAGCAAATCCATAAGGATCTAGGTTCTTCCTAAGAAAATATCCATACTTCTCTAGAATCTTCTTACAAATACTAGCCTTCTTCTTATGTAAGCTTCCACATGGCATTAATAAATGCCAAATAGCGCCTATGTGGCATAATGACATGGCGGGTCATCACACTCTCCCCCACCCAATATTGCGACGAGCGCGGCGCAATGCTGTTGCATAAACTCTCGGATCTTATCTTTGAATTGCCACAAGTCTTCATATCGTTCCCACGTGGCCTCCTCCAGTGATTTCCCTTTCCAATGGACGAGGAACTATAGCGGTGGCTTTCTGCCCTTGTTTTCGCCTGGCCTAGTAATCTATGATAGCCTCAATCTCCCGATCATGTGAGGCGGTGATAGTCATTGGCGCCCAACTGGATTGGCCCCTACTCGGATCATCCTTATCTTCATGATATGGCTTAAGCATGCTGGCATGGAAGACAGGGTAGATCTTAAGATATGATGGCATGTCAAGCTTGTATGAGATCTTTCCTACCTTGGCGATGATCTTAAATGGCCCCTCGTACTTGCAAATCAGATTTTGATGCATGCCCCGTAGTGCCTTGAATTGCCTTGGGTTAAAATTCACCATGACCATGTGCCCAACTCTACAGTCTGTGGGATGTCGCTTCCGGTCCGCAAACTTCTTCATCTTCTTAGATGCCTTATCCAAGTAGGACTTAGTAGTGTCGAGTTGTTCCTCCCATCCTTTGGCCATATGATAAGCCCCCAAACTCTTTCACTCGAATGCGGCTGGTAATGAATATGGAGTTTGTGGTTGTTGGCCTGTGGCTAGCTCGAATGTTGTCCGCCCCGTGGATTCACTCCGCTGCAAGTTATAAGAGAATTGGGCGATGTCTAGGAGCCTTTCCCAATCTTTCTGATGTGTGCTTACATAATGCCTCAGGTAGCATTCTAGTAAGGCATTGACCCGTTCTGTTTGTCTATCTGTCTGTGGGTGGAAACTAGTGGAAAAGTGCAGCTCCGTGCCAAGTATGCCGAACTACTCTCTCCAAAAGTTTTCAGTAAAACGGGGGTCTCGATCACTGATAATATGCCTTGGTAAGCCCCAATACTTCACCACGTTCTTAAAGAATAGCTTGGCGGCTTCCTTGGTAGTGCAACCTGGTGAGGTGGGCATGAAGGTGACATATTTGGAAAATCTATCTACGACCACCATAATAGTACCATAATCATCGGACTTCGGTAGACAAGTGATATAGTCCATAGTCACGCTCTCCCATAGATTCTCTGCAACGGGTAGTGGCTCCAAAAGTCCTCCGGGTTGTTGATGTTCAACCTTGTCCTGTTGATAGACAAGACAAGTCTGCATATAGCACTATATGTCATCTCGCATGCGTGGCCAATAGTAGACTGACTCAACCAAGGCCCTAATGCGACGTTGACCTGGATGACCAACCCACATTGTGTCATGACTATCCCTTATGATCCGTCGTCTAATGTCTCCAAATTTAGGCACGTAGACCCGCCGACCTGTGGTAAGTAATACACCGTCATCTACCCAAAAGCGTCTCATCTTGCCCTGGTTGGCTAACTCGATCAGTTGTTTGGCTGCTGGATCATGTTTCATGCCTTCTTTTATAGCCTCACGAATGTCCCAAGTTGCTGAAGTGATGGCGGTAAGCTTGACTTTTCGGCTCAAGGCATCATCTACAACATTACCTTTGCCTGGCTTGTACTCTAGCACATAATCAAACTCGGCCAAGAAGTCTTGCCACCTAGCTTGTTTTGGTGTGAGCTTCTTCTGCGTCTGAAAGTATCTAGTAGACACATTGTCGGTCTTGACCACGAACCTCGATCCGAGCAGATAATGTCTCCATGTACGAAGGCAATGCACAATTGCAGTCATTTCCTTCTCTTGCATCGTGTAACACCGCTCCGTCTCATTTAACTTGCGGCTCTCAAATGCTATGGGATGCTTATCCTGCGTCAAGACACCCATAATGGCGAAGTCTGAGGCATCTGTGTGCACCTCAAATGTCTTGGCAAAGTCAGGTAATTCCAAGACTGGCTCCTTTGTTACAGCTGCCGTAAGGCCTTCAAACGCCTTTTGACAATGCTCTGTCCAAACCCATGAATTGTTCTTCTTTAGCAACTCGATCAATGGTGCGGCCTTTGCTGAGTAGCCACTGATGAACCGATGGTAGTAGATAACAAGGCCAAGGAAGGATCTTAACCCCGTTACCCTTGTAGGTGCTTCCCACTCCTGGATAGCACGTACCTTAGCCTCGTCCATGCGTAGCTCTCCATTGCTAATGACATGGCCCAAGAAGTGCACCTTTGATTATGCGAACTCACATTTCTCCCTCTTGATGTATAGCTCGTTCTCCCGCAGGACTTGGAAAACCTTACTTAAGTGCTCCATGTGCTCCTTCAAGGTGTTGCTATAGATGACTATGTCGTCTAGGTAGACTACCACGAACTGATCAAGGTAAGGATGAAAAATCTTGTTCATAAAGGTGCAAAATGTGGCCGGTGCATTGGTTAAGCAGAAGGGCATCACCAACCACTCAATGGCTCCATATCTCGTCACACATGTTGTCTTAGGCTCATCTCTTTCCGCAATGCAAACCTGGTAGTAGCCCTTTCGAAGATCCACCTTGGTAAAGTACGTGGCTTGCCCAAGTCTATCGAACAAGTCAGCAATAAGCGGGATCGGGTACTTATTATTCATGGTAACCTTATTAAATGCTTGGTAGTCTATGCACAAGCGCAACGATCCATCCTTCTTCTTCTGGAACAATACTGGTGCGCCAAAAGGTGCCTTTGAGGGGCGAATGTGACCAACATCTAGCAGCTCCTTCAATTGTTTCCTGAGCTCTTCTAGCTCGGGAGCTGCCATACAATATGGGGAAAATGCGGGTGGCTTATCCCCTGGCTCCAACTCAATCAAGTGATCCACCTCTCTCCTAGGCGTCAAATGCTTAGGCAACTCCTCGGGCATGACATCTTTGTTTTCCTGAAGCAACTTCTGTATGCAAGACAGCACTGTCTCTTGAAAATTCTTGTCTTCCTCTAGACTTGCAATGGTTGCCACGAACGTAGGCTCCCCCTTCTTGATCCCCCTGACAACCTGCATAGCTGAGAGTTGTGCTTGGATCTGTCCATGTGGCATAATCACCGTAGGTACCATGCAAGCTCCTTCTTGCTCCATAACCAAGAGACGTTGGAGGTAGGGGTCGATCAAAGTATGACAATGTCTAAAGAACTCTTGCCCCAGTATAATGTCAACGATATCCATAGCAGTTACGGTAAAGTTTGTCATTGTCACACCTCCTTTTGGCGGCACCCGAGAGGGCGCAAGGGAGTTTTTCTAATTAAAGGACAATCGAAACGGGATTATTTACTAAAGAATCAGAGTCGCCAGTTGGGAGATTTTATTGTGTCCCAAGTTATCGGTTTAATACCGAATCGAGGAAAATATTAACTCTGTTTAACAGTCTGCGAACTAAAAATCTGAATAAGGAATTCTGTTAATCCGGGAGAAGGTGTTAGGCATTCCCGAGTTTCATGGTTCTAGCACGGTCACTCAACTTTCATATTCGGCTCAATTATCCGATTTTTACAATTAAGAACTTATATGCAAATTTTTACTTTTAACCGCTTTTATTATTTTACAGAGAATTGCAACATCGTGAAAACGTATATCGAACCACGTCACATTCAATGTACCCATGGCTATCGACACATTTAGACCCCGTTGAGATTTGGATTTGGGTCACATAAATGCGCACCCGTATTTTAAGAAAGTAATTTATTAGAGAAGTGCCTAAAGCAACTAGCGTACTGTGGTTTTGAGAAAGACCGTAAAATTTTGCTAAACGGCCATGTCCCGAAATCTGAGCAATTTCACCAAAACACGTGTAGAGGGCCCCGCAACCAACGCATTCTTTTTTGGTGAGGCACGTCTTATTAGTTAATTTTAAAAGAATTGTGACGCCATAGAAATGCATCTCGAATAACGTTACAACCAGTGTACACGTGGTCGTCGGCACATTTTGACTCCCTCGAGATTTGGATTTGGGTTGCATAAATTCACACCCGAGTTTAGGAAGGTAAAATTAATTAAGGCGCGTCCTAAAAAGACTAACGTATCGTTATTTTGGGAAGAGGCCGTAAAAATTCGCTAAGCGGCCAACTCCGAAGTCTATCAAATTATTATGTCCTTTTATTGAGGGTCCCGCAATTTGTAACTGTGGCGAGGCACGCCTCCTTTATTTTAAGGATATCCTGAAGTGACTACATTTCTATTTAAATTCGGCTCTATAATAAAAATCCTAATTAATTTACATGCTTGCGAGTTCGGGGCTTCTTATTGTCAGTATTAGATTTATGCTAGCAATTAATAAAAATGCACTTGAACTCAAAAGACGAAAATTGCCTCATGTATTATTCTATAAACGAGCTACAAAAGCAGATATGCGTACAAGATTGATAAAGTATTTAAAATAAATAACCATTCCAAAAATGATTTAAACTAATATGTGTAACATGGATTTAGACTAACGGAATTAACAACTAGAAAGTGTTATTAACATGAATGCGAATATTTGACATGTGTGCTGCCAAACGGAATCAAGTGCTACCTACTTAAGCCAAGTTCCTACAAGTTTCCAAAACAAACTTATTGTTCAATGAGGCAATTGTTGGGTATTTGGAAATATCATAAAGAGCCTAAGCTATTTTTAAAATACACTATTTAACAAATAGAACCGAAACTGCAGAATATAGGTTCTACAACCTCAATCCATTTTTACTAAGCATACGAGGGTGGAAATTTGCAACTAAACTACTACAGAATATTTTTCAATTATACATAACCCACACTTGCATGGTTCTAATAAGAGACACGAGCTTTCATATATGTACAACCTAATATCCAATATACCAAACTAGAACAAATTTAAAAGAAGCAACTTCAACTTCTTCATTTCTATATTCACACTTCAACTTTCAGCTTATAAGAAACCAGTGTATCAATGTGTGTACCTGGTATTTAGAAAAGCAAAGAGAAGAGGAAGATAAATATGAGCAGTAGTAGCACAGCACAACGACAAACAAGTTCAGCGACAATAACAGAGGTCCAGCGCACTCAAAAAACCAGTTTGTAATTTTCAGAAAAACCAAACAGATATACCAGAAACCCAGGAATGATACCAAAATACCAACAGTACCACAAACAGAAACAGAATGTATTCAAAAATGAGACATGATAGTAGATTTTTTGATTTCTGTTATTTAGACTCCCAAATAAAGACACTAGAACCTCAATTAAACAGTAACAAACTGATTCTGATTTTCAATCGTGAAAGAAAGTAGACTTCCTCAGTTTTAAACTCTCAAACTCTGGAATTTTGAAGGTTCAAAAAAGCCCTATTTGTTTCTGTTTAAATTCTGAAAATCTGCTCTCCAAAATTCAGTCCCTAATTAAGTTAGAACTCCTTCTATTTATATTACCCCTCCAACAGACCTGCCTTACCTTAACTACCCCACCCAAAGTGCCAAAATCTGCATATTTCCACTAAAATTTCACTCAAAACCCATTAAGGAATGCTTTCCCTATTTTCAGCCCTTAAATTACTCCTTGTTCCCCATTATCACATTAAACATATGGTAATTATAGACCTCATTTCCCACTATTCTATTAAACTAAAGGTTTTTAAGTACCCCACTTTCCCACTATTACATTAAACAAATTCCCTAACTTTTTCATTCCCAAATTACCCTTGGAACCTACTGTGATTTACCCTATAATCCATGCTGTTCTACCTCACCCCTGTAACCCATCAGCTATGATCAACTGGTCTAACACAAAATTTAATTACTGATTAACCTAAACTAATTCTTAATTAATTACTGAAACACAAAGAACTACATCTAGACTAAGAACACATCAACTACAACCAACATCCTAGTACCAAATTTACACAGATTCAATGCAGGAGACCAGATGAAAAATAAAAAGAAGGGTATGAATCAGATGAAATGAGTTTATAATGCAAGCAGAATTGAAGATCAATTATACGTTCAAGCAATTAGCAGGCTTGTTCTTAATCACAAAATTAGAACAGGAGGAAGCAAATCTACTGGCATGAACTTAGTTATTGCCATGTTATTCTAACATTCTAACATGAGAAACTGATTGATGACATGGATTCAATCGGTCACACAGATCATGACAGATACAATTAACAACGAAACACATATTGAACAGACTAACAAGGTGATTCCAATGACTTTGGACAAAACAAAGAACTCATGAAACTAACTATTTGATGACATTTCAAATCGATTATATATCTCAAACACACACTTAACAATGGACAGAATAACACTCGACCAAATAAAAGGTCAAAGAGGAGAAGATGCACAGAATCAACCGACAGAGATTGAAAAATCAATACAACAGATTTTAAACAAATAAACCCACGCTAATAATACAAAAAAGAACAAAAGAAAGGGAAAGTTACCTTAGAAACTCAAAATCAGACGACTACATGATTTGAACCCTTGACTCGAACTTGGATTTTTTGAGGTCGAACGGACCTTAATCGAGTGTTCTCAACTGAGAACACTTTGACTAAGGTCTATTTAACACACAAACCTTTTTGATTTGGACAGAATTCCAGGCTTGGGTTTTTGTAGGGTTCTTGGGCGATTTGGGGTTCAAGTGTTTCTAACCAGATTTGAACGGAACCAAAGGTATTTAGGGTATAAGGGAGGCTAGGGGATGCTGTGGTGTAAGTTTGGGGTGGATTCCAACTTTGTTCGAATCTTCAAATGAAAATTCGAGACGATGCAGGTTGATTCGAGGTAAATGGGTGATGGATTTGGATTGGGGGCGGTTAGATGTTCTAGGGGTGATAATTTGGTGACCGGCGGCGTTGTTGCCGCCGGGTTTCAGGCGGAGGAAAAAATTGGGAAAAAATCATGTGCTCACAGTCATACCTTTCCAAGTTCCCAATTTGACACCAACCCCATTAGCTACCCTACGAGCATTTTGTACCTCGGCATTCACGGTCTTGATGCGAGAGTTGGTTGGAGCAATCTTCAGTTCTAGTCTCTTTGTGGTAGCCTCACTCACGAATATATGAGTTGCTCCAGTATACACCATTGCACGAGCGGGATTGTTGTTGATGGAGAGATCCACGTACTGGTGGCCATTCTCGGTAGGTTGGATAGCTTTCTTTGTGACAGCACCATATCATCCGATCATACCCAATTGTGCGATTCCCGAACTCTCTCCTTGCGGCTGCTCTTTTCGTTCACGGACCATGGCACTGAGGCTCTTGAGGTCGAGACAATTCCTAAATCCATGCGGCCCTCCGCATATGTATCATCCCTTCTTCTCGACATGTGCCTTCTTCTCGGCGTAGCCTTGACGACCACTCGACTTCTTGGAATCTTGAGTCTTGGAGTATTGTTGTTGTATCTCCGTTCCTTTTCCACGGTCTCCCCACCTTTAACATTGTTAGCCTTTGACTCCTTGCCATTTCCTTTGTCGTACTTGTCATGCCTGAAATCCATCAATGATTCAGCCTCCATTATGGCTTGGTCTATATCAGTGACTTGTCGACGTTGCAACTCCTGCTTAGCCCAATTTTGCAATCCGTCCATGGAGTGTAACAACAAGTCATCATTGGTCAGGTTGGGGATTTGAAGCATAAGGGTAGTGAACTCCTTGACATAGTTACGTATGCTCCCTGTTTGCTTCAATTCCCTATGCTTGCTCCTTGTCTCGTACAAGACATTGTTTGGAAAGAACTGTCGCTTGAAATTCGCTTTGAATTGATCCCACATGCTAATAGTACATAGACCTTTTACCCACGTCGGCCATTTTCCTTATCTACCATAGCATGGCAATCTCTGAGAGGTACAATACCGCAGTATTGATCTTGGCCTCGTCTCCCTCAGTTTTCTGTGCCTTAAGTAGTTCTCCAAGTGCCAAAGGAAGTTTTTCACTTCTTGTGCATCACGAACACCTTTGAACACTGGGGGTTTTGGAGCCTTGATCTTGGCCTCCCTCCTCACCACAACATTGCTGGCTGCCTCAGTCACGCCAACATTAACATGCTCCTCAAATGACTCTATCTTTGCCTTCATAGCATCGATAGTACTCAAAGCCTCCATACGTCTGCACTGTAAGGCAGTGATGGTTTGCCTTAGTTCCATCTCAGTCTCTATACGTCCCTCCAAGTCATTTCGGATACTTTCAATCTCTTCAAGAGTGTGCCCCTCAAGAACGTTAAGGGCGCCTTCCACCTTCCCCAAGCATTGGCCAAATATCTCCACGGCATCCATCCCCCCGTTCATCTTCATCACACACTCTTTACCGAGCGAGACATCCTCTAGAAGGACCTCCACTTCATCCTCGCTCGCCTTGGTGGTAGATGGTTCTTGGGATGTAAGCCCTTCGTTTAATACAACCTTAGGTGTCACCTCTTGGCTTTTGTTGCTGGCATTCCTCTTTTTGCTACGGCCGCTCTTGCCAGCAGCATCCTGGATGACATTGGCTTGAGTGTTGGGAGCGTTAATTTCTTCGTCGTTCGCCATTCCCTTAGTTGAAACCTTCGCTCTGATACCACGTTGTCACGTCCTTAGTTCTTAACTAAGTACACGTGCGACACTTGAGAACTTGCACAACTTGCTCACGTTCTTGGTATGCGAAATCACCCCTACTACACTCAAGATCGCTAAGAGAATGGAAGAAAGAACACAAGAGAATTGCTAAAGGAAGCTTTGTATTAGATAGAACGTGAAATGTTTGCTGGATGAGTTACAAATGAATGGCCTCCTTTATATACTAGTCTCCTAGGGGCTAGTGTGTAAATATTAATTATTATACAAGTCCTTGATATTTACAAGATAAGAGTTTTCTCTAGAATTCTTTACAAGTTTAGAAGATTCCGAGGACTTTCCTAGCAAATCCATAAGGATCAAGGTTCTTCCTAAGAAAATATCCATACTTCTCTAGAATCTTCTTACTAGACAAGAGGGTTGCTCTGATTGTAAGCAACCCTCACTTCCAACCGAGAGGTTGTGAGTTCGAGTCTCACCAAGATCAAGGTGGGAAGTTCTTGGAGGGAAGGATGCTGGGGGTATATTTGGAAACAGCCTCTCTACCCAAGGGTAGGGGTATGGTCTGCGTACATACTACCCTCCCCAGACCCCACTAAGTGGGATTATACTGGGTTGTTGTTGTTGTCTAGAATCTTCTTACAAATACTAGTCTTCTTCTTATGTAAACTTCCACATGGCATTAATAAATGCCAAATGGCACCTATGTGGCATGATGACATAACGGATAATCACACTTGGGTGCATAATCAAAAGGATTCGAGTCCACTCAAATGATGTGAAGAATTAAAACGGACAGACCAAGAAGAAGCCCTACACCCTCTTATCCCTTTTATCTGTTAATTAAGTTAAATAAAAAATATTGTTACAAAACTTTGTCATTTTCAAAAATCAAGAAGGTATTTAATAACAACAAAAACAACCTACCCAGTATAATCCCACAAAATGGGGTCTGGGGAGGGTAATATGTAGACGAGCCTTACCCCTACCCGAAAGGGTAGAGAGGCTGTTTCCAATCGATCCTCGGCTCAGTGAAGGAAAGGAAAAATAAAAACAAAAGACAAAAGAGCATTAGTAAGTCCAGCAGAAATAGCGTAAATAATTATCTAAACATAAGAACCATAAATAAAATAGCATGCAATAATATCATACAGTAACTAACATAAATAACTACCATAAGGGAGACATAATCCAAAACACAAATCAGATATATGGATAGCCCTACCAAGCCTCACCCAACCCCCGGTGGGTAGTACGAAAACTCTAGTGGCCCCTATCCTACAACCCTGATACTAGACCTCCAGACTTTCCTATCAAGGGTCATGTCCTCGGAAACCCGCATTCTAGCCATGTTATGCCTAATCACCTCTCCCCAATACCTCTTAGGCCTCCCTCTGCCTCGCCGAACGCCAACCATTGCCAGCCGTTTACAACTCCTCACCGGGGCATCAGGACTTCTCCTCCGCACATGCCCGAACCACCTCAGCCTCGTTTCTCGCATCTTCTCATCCACCGGGGCCACGCCCACCTTCTCTCGAATAACTTTATTCTTAATCTTATCTAACCTGGTGAGCCCGCACATCCACCTGAGCATCCTCATCTCCGCAACCTTCATTCTCAGAACATGAGAGTTCTTCACTGGCCAGCACTCCGCCCCATACAACATTGCAGGTCTAACCACAGCTCTATAAAATTTCCCCTTGAGTTTCTGTGGAACTTTCTTGTCACACAGGACTCCTGATGCAAGCCTCCACTTTGACCACCCCGCTCCTATACGATGAGTGACGTCCCTGTCAATCTCTCCATCCCCCTAAATCACCGACCCAAGATATCTGACACTGTCCCTCTTGGCGATGATCTGAGATCCAATCATCACGTCCCTGCCTACTTCGCTCGGTTCGGCGCTAAACTTGCACTTCAGGTATTCTGTCTTAGATCTGCTTATTTTGAAACCCTTAGACTCGAGAGTCTGTCTCCATACCTCTAATCTCTCAATAACACCAACCCTCGTCTCGTCTATCAAGACTATATCATCAGCAAATAGCATACACCAAGTCACATTCCCTTGAATATGTCGGGTTAGAGCATCCATCACCAAGGCAAACAACAGAGGGCTAAGCGCTGATCCTTGATGGAGCCCCATAACCACTGGAAAATGGTCTGAGTCACCTCCCACCGTCCTAACCCTAGTCTTAGCTCCATCCTACATGTCCTTGATTACTCTGATGTAGGCTAACGGCACGCTCTTCGCCTCCAAGCACCTTCATAGCACCTCCCTTGGGACCTTGTCATACGCCTTCTCCAAGTCGATAAACACCATGTGCATGTCCTTCTTCTTATCCCTGAACTGCTCCACCAGCCTCTTGACAAGGTGGATAGCTTCTGTAGTGGAGCGACCCGGCATGAAACCGAACTGGTTCACAGATATAGATGCCCTCTCCCTCACCCTCGCCTCGATCACCCGCTCCCAGACCTTCATGGTGTGACTTATTAATTTGATACCCCTATAGTTGTTGCAGCACTGGATGTCCCCTTTGTTCTTATACAAGGGCACCACTGTACTCCACCTCCACTCATCCGACATCCTTTTGGTCCTGAAGATCGCATTGAACAACTTGGAGAGCCACTCTACTCCTAACCTACCCATGCACTTCCAGAACTCCACCGGGATCTCGTCAGGCCCGGTCGCTCGACCCCTACTCATCTTACGCAAAGCCCTCATGACCTCCTCCGCCCTAATGCGCCTGCAGTACCCAAGGTCTCTATGTGGCTCTGAATGCCCCAACTCTGCTAGCTCTATGTTACGATCCCCCTCCTCATTAAGTAAGTCTCGAAAGTACGCCTGCCACCTCTGCTTGACTTGAGACTCCCCCATCAAGAAGGTATTTAATATTTTCTCTAATTAGATTCTTACTACTCTAAGAGCCCGTTTGGTTAAGTTGCCCAAATCTGCTTATTTTGAAATGTACTTTTTTTAGAAGTACTTTTTCCGAAAGTATTTTTGAAAAAAAAAAACAGTTTGTGTTTTGCCAATCATTTGAGAAGTATTTTTTGTAACAATAAACAAATTGTGTTTGGCCAATCTTTCTAAAAAGTACTTTTGAGTATCAAAATGCCAAAAAGGAAAGTACAAAGGTCTTATAATTATTTTAAAGAGAAAAATAAGCTTAAATATTTATCGTAAGATACTTTTATTAATTTATTTTTATTTAATTAAAATATGAAACATAAAGTAAATATACATATTAAAGATTTAAATCAATTTTACATATATAGTTATACCAAAGCATATAATATTATTGTTAAATAATTACTTCAAAGAATTCTTTAAAGAAACATAACACTATAAATGATTATTTATAGGAAGAGAATTGGAAAATTACAAAACATTAAACTACCAAAAATCAAAAAAGAAAAAAAAAAAGAAAAGAAAAGTCAATAAAGAATTTGGAATGTTACAATATGATTCATGTATATGATATCTTTAATTATAAAAGAATGGTAAAAACTAGAAACAAATATGAAAAGAAATAACTTAAATCGGTAATGGATAATTTGGACAATATAAATTTATGGTGAATGATAGTTTTGTCTTGAATAAATTAATTTTCTGCTCCTCGGAAAAAGCTAGAATTTTCTGCTTCTTCCCAAAAGCAGAAAAACTGCTTGTGCTGCTAGCCAAAAGTGATTCTCCATCTTGGCCAAACAGCATAAATTTTTTGAAAAGTACTTTTTTGAGAGGAAAAAGTACTTCTAGCATCCAAGAAGCTTGGCCAAACAGGTTCTAAGAAAGCATATAGTAGAAACAAATAAGGGTAATTTAATCAAATACCTCTTACGATTAATACTACTCCCCCCGTTTTATATTGTTTGAAGTACCTTCCTTTTTAGTCTGTTACAAAATAAATGACACATTTCTAAATTTGAAAATAATTCAACTTTAAACTCTTCATTTTATCCTTTTTGCCCTTAGTGAGAAGCTTTTATAGCCACACAAATGGTATGGCCCCACAAACTTTTTACCCCTTAATCTTTTAAGACCACAAATTTAAAAATCTTTTTCTTTTTTCTTAAACTTCGTGCCGAATCAAACTACTTCAAACAATATAAAACAGACGGAGTATCAAAAAGTTTTCAGATAAAAAGGACTTAAGGGAGTATAAGATTAGAAAAAGTGTAGCTAGAACAACTGAAATAAATTGAGAAATCGATGTGATATAGCTAGGATTTGAATTTGAAATACAGAAAGTTCTAATGTGATATAGTAACAACATTGAACATGATGAATGTAAATGCCCACCTTTCTTATAAAGCCAAGTCACAAAGTTTACTCCTTTCACATGTTGGATTCTTATACCCAGGAAGTTTTGGAGCAATGATAAAGTTGTTTTCGTATGATCTACATGTCATCGGTTCGAATCGTAAAATTAGGCAATCATCTATTGATGCTTGCAACAGGGTAGACTGCCTACATCACACTCTTTGAAGTACGACTCTTCCCCGAATCCTGTATGAGTACGGAATGCTTCGTATATCGAGCTGTCATGTTGCTGCTTTTTTGGTCAATAATTACATTTCTCTAGACCCAAATTTCATTCAATATTCATTACTATCTTGTTTCACTCTTAATATTGTCTGGAGTTTAGTGTTTAAAACAGTGAGTTGTTAGTTAAAGGTTGAGTGGTTGACCCCTCCAATATCCTGTTTGGTGATGACACATTTCAGTTAGTTTCTGTTGGATGACACTAGCATTAAATATTAAAGGACGTGAGTTAATACTACCAACTTCCAATACACTGGAGTTTGACACCTCATTGGAACAAGAGCATCATAATAAATCTGTGCGTTATGACAAAGAAACAAGAGAGAAAAGCTGAAGAAAATTCAGTTGAAGATATTTACTCTTTATCTTCTACTGGAATGGGCTCAACTTCTGCAGAAAACCATCTGCCATTGCCAAAGGTTGTTACTATTATCCTTCTTTCTTTTCTTTTTCTGTTAATGACATTTGGGCCGACTTGCACGCATTTTGGTTATTGTACGAGTACTTGTTACATCCCACCAGTGAGGGACGGAGCTAAAGGGAGGTAAGGGTGAACCCCCTCAGTGGAAAATCGTACTACACAAATATGGAAAAATGAATTTTTTGGTTATATATTAGATGCGACACTTTAGTTTTCTTAGATTCTCATTGTATGACTGGGCTTCACCACTGCCACCCGCTAGTGTGGTGTACAAGTCATCCCGTGTTCATGTAGGATTTAGGAACGAACTGCACCCAAGAAGTGTGATATATACAACCTAGTTACTCTAATACAAACATTAATGACTGTTTTCGCCGGCTCGAACCCGTGACCTAATAGGTCATATGGTGACAACTTTATCGTTGCTCCAAGCTCCCCTTCTGCTGCCAACTAGCTTAAGGGTATCCCAGTGTATAAGACATTCGATATTCATGTTGGGTTCGGGGAAGGGTCGCACTCAAGGGGTGTGGTGTAGACAGTCTACCCTATTGCAAGCATTAATGGTTGCTTTCGCCCGCTCGAACCCATGAACTAACAGGTCATACAAAAATAAGCTTCTCTTCTGCCATCAACTAGCATAGTATCAAATAATTTTGCCTATTCGAGCTTAGTGAAACTGGAAAAAAATATCTAGCTTTTTTATTTTCTACGAAAATTTCTGATTTTATCTAATTTTCATTCACTTCATCGACCATTAAGTCACATCTTACCTGTCTATACCTAAATCTTCTCCTGCCAAACTATATATATATCTGATTGGTTGTTTCTGCTCCCTCTTTCGTTTCTTTCTTTTCGCATGCGAGCTGTTTTTGCTTTACCTGATTGATTTTTTAGGTGGTTCTTAATTGTTATGCATGTCTGAAATGACTTTTAAAATTTTTGAGCAATATTTTTTTCTCTGTCAATTAATTTTTACATATAGTTTTGAGAATCTCTGGCTTTATTCCTTTTCTTTTTGTATATCTATTTTATTCTCTTCTAATTTTGTCTAAGATATTGATATGGTGGAGATTAATATATTATTATTAGTATAATTAGTATTATAATTATTACTATTATTTTGCTTTCCTACAGCCTCTAATAGTGGCAAGTTCTTTGCTTTTTCCTCCTTTTTTTTTGTTAGTGTGGCGCTCGTGGTTGAACATACACTTTACATACACTAATAATTTATAGTCAAATTAACCTCCATGCTACATTGTTTTGGTAGCCTTCGACTGACGTTAAAGTTATTTTCGTACAATTTATAGGTCACAGGTTCGAGCCGTGAAAATAGTCATTAATGCTTATACTAACGTGTAGTCTTTCTCCCGAATTTGCGTAAATACGAGATATTTTGTGCAGCTCGCTATATTTTTCTCAAACGTGATTGTAGATCCCTAGCTAATTGGAAAACTTCCCAAAAAATGCCACATCCTTTAATGAACATACATCTTCTTCTCTTTTATAATTATGTGGTAAAGTTGCCTATCAATAAAGCTTGACAATTGTAATGATGCCAAGATAGGCACAAACCACCAACCAATTAAAATTTTCCATCATTAGTCAAGTCTTGAAATTTTTGAAATTCCCCACTTTAAGTCTTTACGTGAAAATGACCGTGTAGCTTTATGGTTTTCTCTTGCATAAAAAAATAAATTAAATGGGGTTTAAGAATCTTGACCTTCAGTTAATTGAACCACTAATTAAAGAAAGATATGGCCCTTTGATCAACTTATCAAGGCAATACCCCACCCCTAAAGAAGGAAAAGAGTGATTTATTGGCTCTAATTGCAGATGCTGTTTGGAAAACAACTTTTCCTCTTTTTTGTAGTAGTTGGCAGTGTGACTAATATTAGGTACATAAAACTTGAATGTTGTACCATTTCCTGACATTTTCTTTATTAATTTACCTTACATATACTTATAATATAAAGAATTTTTTATTCTATGCATTTGATGTATTAAAGCAGATATATTTTTATTTTTCAGGTTATTAATTCTATTTTTTATGAACAATTAGCTATAGCTATCTTTTAGAAAATCAAATAGTGTAAAAGAAAAATTTTCACCCTGAGGACTCGTAAGCTGTTTGGAGTTTTATCCTTTGTTTGGTTACATGATTATTTTCAGTATAGGAAAATTCTGGTATAATTTCATACCAGAATCTTTATATAATACCACATCCAATGTTGGATGACAACCCATAAAACCAGTGGCACAGCTACATAGAATGAAGATCCTTCATCAGAAAATTACAGTAAATATATAAAAAAAATATATCATATATACAGGTCAAAAATACTTTATATATATATATATATATATATATATATATATATATATATATATAACTTGAATATCCTTTGTAAATTCCTCGCTCATAAAACAAGTTAAATAATAAATGACCTTTCTACCAAAGCCATTTTCCAAGAATTAGTAAGAAGGTAAACATTAAAGTTGAAAATACAAATTTATTTAAATTTTAAAACCGAGGACATGCTTAAAAGTATTCTCACTGTATGTTTCATTTTCAATGCAATAAACCAAAAATATCATAAATATTAAATAGTTTTCGCGGATTATCAATTTCAGTATTATAATATGTAGCATTATAATCCCAATATAATTTTGTTTGCAAACCAAACGGACCTTCAGTGTATAGATGTTAGTTACTCATTTTAGTCAATTAGATATATTATATTAATAGGAAAAGCAGACAGTAAAGGTGACTTCTTTAACCTTTATTCCACTGAAATATTAGTGGCAAGAACTAGTACAATTACATGCTCTTGTTGCTCAAGAACTTGCACATTCTTTATCTGTAATTCTTTGATTTGCAAACATGGTTTCATCTTCTCCTCCACCAGCTCCAAAGGTGAGCTTTACTATCCCTATACTTGTTTTAAGCAAAAGATGGTGCACTAAGCTTCCGCTATTAACGGGTCCGGGAAATATGGACCACAAGGTTTATTGCATGCACCTTTACCTTGCAATCGTGCAAGAGTCTGTTTTCATGTCTGCTACCGGTGACCTCATGGTCACGTGGCAGCAATTTTACCAGTTACGCAAGGCTCCCTTCAAGGGCAGCCTGGTGCACTAAACTCCCTCTATGCACGGGGTTCGGGAGGACCGGACCACAAGGTTCTATTATATGCAGCCTTACCCTGTATTTCTTCGGGAGGCTATTTTAAGTAAATAATGTTGAAATTACAAGCTTGTTTCTTGAATGGAAATTGTGTTTTTGTTTCATGATTTTGCAGGAAGTTCCTTCGGATGAGAAATGGGCAGAAGATGGTCCTCCTCGTGAAGCCAAATGGTGGTACTCAACTTTTCACACAGTCACTGCAATGGTTGGTGCTGGTGTTCTCAGCCTGCCTTATGCCATGGCCTACTTAGGATGGTATGTAATTATAATGTTCTTGTTGAATTTAAAGGACAACCCGGTGCATTAAACTCTCACTATACGTGGGGTTTGGGGAAGGGTCGGACCATAAGGATCTATTCTACGCAGTTTTACCCTGCATTTCTGCAGTAGGCTGTTTTCACTGCTGAGCCCGTGACCTCCTGGTCACATGGCAGTAAACTTAAGTCGTTATTTATTTGAATAACCTAAAAATGAAACTTAAGTTGGATTTATCCTAAAAAATTGTTCTGTTTATTTAAATTGTGTGATCATCTCGTCTAAAAGCTTAAGTCGTTAGAGAGAGTACACTTCTATACTTAATTGTGTCTTCAACATGCTTTCTCACGTGTTGGCTAGATACTTTTAATTGACTGTTTTGTCTGCTTTGATACCATATTGAAACTGTGCGATCAACTCATTTTAAAAAACCTAAGTTATTAGAGGGAGCATACTTTTAGTCCCTAATTATGTCTTCAAAGGATTTATTTACTGTGGTTGAAGTAAAGTTGTCTTTGTCCATCAGGGGTCCGGGGACGGCCGTTATGATCTTATCATGGTGTATAACCTTACACACAATGTGGCAAATGATACAGCTCCATGAATGTGTGCCGGGAGTTCGTTTCGATCGGTACAAGGATCTTGGAAAACATGCCTTTGGACCAAAACTTGGGGCATGGATAGTACTTCCACAACAACTAATTGTCCAAGTTGGTTGTGACATTGTGTATATGGTTACTGGAGGAAAGTGCCTGAAGAAGTTCATGGAAATAGCTTGCACCAATTGTACCACAATAAGGCAATCCTATTGGATTTGCATATTTGGTGCAGTCCATTTCTTTCTATCACAGCTGCCAAATTTCAATTCTGTTTCTGGTGTTTCATTAGCAGCTGCAATCATGTCACTGAGGTATTCTTATCATAATACCTTTCAAATAATTTTCTTGATTCAGACTTTAAAATTAGCGAAGGAGAGCCATGGAGCAACAGTAAAGTTGTCTTTGTGTGACCTATAGGTCATGGGTTCGAGCCCTAGAATCAGCTACTAATGCTCAGGGTAGTCTGCCTACATCACACTCCTGCGGTGCGACCTTTCCCCGGACCCTATGTGAACGTGGATACTTCGTACACCGGGCTTCCCTTTAGACTTTAAAATTAGCCTAAAAGTTATAAGCAAAGCTGGATCTAGAATTCAATACACTTTCTGAAATTTTGAGTTTAGAATTTAATATTTCTTGAAAGTTTTAGTAAACTTTTCACATATATTTATGTTCTATATCGAAAATACTTAGTTCGATTGAATGCATTGAGAAATGCTTCATTTACTTTTGTATTGAAACCACATATAAAAGGTACATGTGGCACATGTTGTTGCTTTTTTCTTTAGAAATTTGCTTGTACTCAATTGTAGTGTGTGATAGAAGTTAGATTGGGACAAAGAGAGCTTTTTGAAGAAAAATCAAGAAAATGATACATGCTAATGAGTATTATAAACTGAACTACTATTGAAACAGTAGTCCTGCACTAACTTTTAAGGCATGCTACTTTTATCAACCTTTTGATAAAAAGAAGTTGAAAATCATGGTTATGAGAATATATTCTGCTTATTATTATGTTTCTTATGTATTAGATATAACAAACCTTCATCTCAAAACTGATCCTAACAAATTCAGTTATTGATTATTGTGTGTGCAGCTATTCAACTATAGCATGGGTAGGCTGTATAGGCAAAGGCAGAGTCCCGAACGTGAGCTACGCATACAAGAAAACAAGTCCAGCTGATTCTATGTTTCGTGTCTTCAACGCATTAGGTCAAGTTTCCTTTGCTTATGCTGGTCATGCTGTGGTCCTTGAGATACAAGCCACTATTCCATCAACGCCTGAGAAGCCCTCGAAAGTTCCAATGTGGAAAGGTGCCGTATGGGCCTATTTTGTCAATGCCCTGTGCTATTTCCCTGTTGCTTTCATTGGGTATTGGGCATTTGGCCAAGATGTCGATGATAATGTGCTCGTGGGACTTGAAAGACCATCTTGGCTTATTGCAGCTGCTAATTTAATGGTGGATGTTCATGTCATTGGAAGCTATCAGGTATTTAAATTGCAACAACATCGTCATATACGCGAGCCAATGAAGCTTGTCTTGTTATGCATTTTTGCACTACTCGAGCGATGAGTGTTATCTAAAGGTAACAAGAATGAGGATTGCAGGTTTATGCTATGCCAGTGTTTGATTTGATGGAGCAAAAAATGGTGAAAACCTGGAATTTCCCACCTGGAGTAATGCTGCGATTCTTCGTTCGTACTGCATATGTTGGTGAGTATCTTTGTTATTAGGGATCTTCACACAAATAGTCGTCGAATGGACTATTAACTTTTCCTAGCCGGTATACATAGATTATACATCCGCCACTACTGTTTGCATTAGAGTAGGCTGTCTACATCACACTCTTGAAGTGCGGCTCTTCCTCGGACCTTACGTGAATGCGGGATGCTTTGTGCGCTGAACTGATTTTGGCCCTTTGTTTCACTATACTACGTCATTAGCTGAAAATCAGTGTCTTATTTAATGTTGCAGCTTTCACTTTGTTTCTTGGTGTAACATTCCCTTTCTTTGGTGATCTTCTTGGTTTCTTTGGAGGGTTTGGTTTTGCTCCTACTTCTTACTTTGTAAGTCAAGTTTCATATTCTTTGCTTTTCCTTTTTCTTTTTAATGAACTATGAAAATCAAACATGCCTTGGTTTCTAATACTTGCCGCAGCTCCCTTGCATAATGTGGCTTAAGATCAAGAAACCAAGGAGATTCAGCATGTCATGGTTGATAAATTGGGTAAGTTCAAAATTTCTCATTTATATGTCAGAGTGAATCAATAAGATTCGCCGTTTGTATACTGACAGTGTAAAGAATTTTTATATATTTAGTATTTTTTAACCCGTCTTAGCAGATAACTTGTCTTATATTACCAAGTTAGTAGTCTCACGCATTGCATATTATGGTTGGTTACCAGTAATTATCCTGAGTCTAACTACTAACATGGATATTATTATAAAAGAATTTTTTACAGTATCTACTCACCTAAAAGATAATTAGGTTGCCGTTCATAAAAGTTGGGATCAGTAACTATGAAAATAAGACAGGTTATATGCTAATAGTAATAGGTTAAGTCACACTCATAGTATAAGCATTCTTTTACAGTTATAGTATAAAAGTTCATTTGGATTGTCTGGGCCGAAGCTATGTTGTGTTAAATTGACCACCATTCGTCAAAAGTTTACATTGTATATATAGGTAAAATATTAGGTTTTCGGGGTATATAACATATATTGAACACCCTTTGTGAGGAAATTTTTTCTCTTTCTTTCAAGTTTCTGGTTTCGCCGCTGGTTATTATTTTCAAGTTCTTTTTTTTTTTTCTGAATTTTCTCGTTTCTTCTAGAGTTTTACTAATATGATGTGGTGTTTTGATAATTTCAGGCATGCATATTCATTGGAGTTTTCATTATGATAGCTTCCACAGTTGGTGGATTGAGGAATATTGTTGCTGATTCTTCCACCTATGAGTTCTACTCTTGAAGAAATTGCTTCATTATATAGAGAAAATTAAATTTGAGTTTAACATAAATCTATTATGATTATGTACTAAAATAACTAGTGAATTGGAATACATCTAATCCAGCAAATCTAGTTATGAATTCAATATTTAGTATTAAGAGTTTGTTAAGATTTCTGATTCAGAATGTTAGCAAATTTCCTTTTTATCCATTATTTCAGTTGGATTCTGGCACTGAGCTGTGTATCAGAAAGCCTAAATATATCCTGTAATGACAGTTCTGTTTATCTATGGAAAAAGTGTTCTTCTGCAATCATTTTTTTTCTTTTCTTTTTTTTTTTGGTTGTCTGAAGTAATTTTAACGCTGATGATTATATATACAAAAAAAGAAATGAATAACAAATGATCCTCCAAACTAAAAAGAATGATTTAGTTCGAATGCAAGAGAGCGAGTTCGACTTGAGAACGATCAGCACGTGAAGGACCGATCCTTTTGTACTAATATTGTTGGGAGACTGGTACTCGGCGGCTCACGAGCAACATATAGACTAAGGTTGCCCGTCATCCCTTTCTTTTCTGAAGGCCATCTCTCTAGCCTACAATATTGTATGGAATCTGGATCCTGTCGTGGAGCATCATTTCTTTTATAGTATATGAAAAATATCAAATATTTTAATAAATATTAACACATATAATATTTTAAATCGGTAATTTTAAAAAAGAACCACAAGGCTAGTGCTAAGAAGTTTAAAGGCCGAATCCATCATGCTCAAATACTGAATCCGCCTCAATCTATACTAGGTAAGCCCTACTAGCAGATAAAGCATTTCTTTACCAAGAAGCCCTACATATCAAGGAGTCAAACCGAGACTGATAGTTAAGAGTGAAAAGATCCACAATTCCACCATACATTGTTGGTGATTTTTAACAAAGAAGGAAAAAAGAGCACTTATTCAATTAAAGAAGAGCTTGGATCTAAACAACAATAGTTCAATTAAATATGTTGTAATATAAATTGAATTGCTACTATCTTAATTCTTGGCAAAGGGCATCAAAGGCTTTAAGGGAGAAATTCAAAAATAGCCAGATTTAATTATAAGTAGCCATTTAAAAATAGCCACAGTTTTAAAAGTAATCGAAATTGAGCCATTTTTCCTGTAAAGATAAATTTGAACGAAAACAGTTTACAAAATCCAGAAAAATACTCTGGCATAATATTCTGGATTTACAGTATAATATAGCTGTCCAGCATAATATATTGGTCCAGCATAATATGCTAGAAGTTCATACACATGTGCACCGGACTCCAGTATATTATGCTGGACCAGTCTCTGTTGCAGTAAAATAATGGTTATTTTTAATGACTTGTCAAATGCTGGCTATTTTGAAATGACCAGTCCGAAAACTAGCTAGACAATGCTATTTTTACAGGCTTTAGGCTATGGCAAGTATGGAGGACCAAAAGTACCATGTTCTATTATATTTAATATTGATCTCAAAATGAATAAATTTAAGCCTAATATTCATCTTTCATCTGGAATATAATCACATTCTTGCTTCTTTTCCTTCATTGAACTTAGTTAAGGAGCATATTGGTAATTAGAGTTGGAAAACTGAAAACTCATAACCATATTTGCTCTTAAAAGAGTTGAACAGGTAAATTTCCATAATATTCAATTAAAATAATCTTGTACAACTTTGGAACAACAGTAAGGAAAAATTTATACTCATTTGAGGTTTACACCTTTCCCACACTCCACGTGTAAGAATACATTGAATTTGATCACCTTACTTGATTTTAACAACAGATTAATAAATATATGACATATATATATATATATATATATATATATATATATATATATATATATATTTTATTTTTTTTACACTTGTATCACTTAAACGCATAAGTTTTACTTAATGTATCTCGGAATCAGAGGCAGAACTTTATATGGGTAAGTTCATAATTCTATCACATCTCATTTAATTTATTGGGTTTTAAGTTTGTTATTTGTACTTAATTAATGAGTTTTTTGCAGATAAACATAATTTGAGTTGAAGTTATTGGGTTCAAATAAACTCAATTATAAGTTATAAACTAGCTCCTACCCTGCTTATTATCATAATTATTCAATATAGTTTGGTATAAACAATAACGACAACTAACACTATATTTGATAACACTTTTGGGATCATTGTTTATGTTGGTTAAGTGAACCATATATTCATAGTAATTAATATTTTATAGAAGTTTGAATTATACGCAAACGGGAAAGAACATGTATTGGGACACTTATATTAGTTGAATTATCTGTAAAATGATCGACCCATAGTTTGTCACTTAGCAGAATAAAATCGTTGACAAATCTTTTCTTTTTCATCTCTTATTTACACTAAGAGTGTCTTGCTTTATGGACTACAAAAGAATCCCTTTACCAATGCCAAAAGAGGATTAAAAGGGACATGAAGAATAAAGGTTTAAGTACTATATAATACAAAGTTCAGATTCATTAAAAATTATGAAATTGTTCTGGTTCTTAGTCCACTAAAATTTAATGATTGCAATGTAGAAAATAACACTAGAAATGGCACTAATGATAACAAAGTTTTACTATAATATTTAGGCTTGGCTAATACTAGCCTTCAATTCTTAAAAAAAGGGACATTATCAGTAATATTTTGTAAGTACTATTTATTTGGTTTATTGTTCCTTTTTTATAACATTAATGGTGTTCGGGTCATTTTGTATGTATTGTAGTTATTTTGTTGAGTAATTGTTATTTCTCACAAATATATATCGTGGGGAGGCAGAACTTTTATTAAGGAGATTCGAAATATTAAAAAAGTAAACACAAAAATAAGCCAAGAGGATTCAACATTTACTATTTATGTATAAAAAATAATTTGGTATAATATACACAATGTAATTTTCGACAAAGGAGGTTCGGCTGAATCCCTTTTGTCACCCTAGCTCCCCCATGGGTACATGTATCAAATAAATCTATCTTGTTCATTAAGCAGATGAAAAAATCATGTGCGTTTATTTTTATTGGAATTTAAATATGATTTTGTATGACTTTCTTTCGGTTCGTTAATTATATGTGTTCAATTTTTAAAGTTTTTATTAATTGAATCTATTATATTTTTAAAGTAGGGTTTATATGTACTATTTTTATAATTTTAATGAATTTTTATATATAATTTTTTTATTATGAAAATTATGAGTTCAATTGAATCCGTCGGTTCAACACTATATTCGCCCTTGAGCCGACACGTTGGAGGTGAATCTTTCTAGTTTCTACTTACCACCTTTCTTTCTCCTTTCTCTTACTCAAGATAAAAGCTTTACGTGGTCCATTAAAAATAAAGTGGAACCAAATTTTCCAAAGAAGTACTTTTTAGTTGTTTTCACCTTTATACTAAAGTATATAGCATTTGTTAAAAAACAAAGAAAAGTAAAGGAAAGAAAGTAAAAATACCTAGCTAGTAAAATCACCACCTCTACCAAAAAAGGGCCTAACGTGTAACTCTTTGCAAAAGCACTAAAATTTGTATTTTCTTGATGTGACACAATCTAAAATAGCTTTATTCGGCTGCTACACAACATAGGGAACAGGAAATTAAAGCTTTTAGACGATTAGACAAATGAAAAGTGACTAGATAATGATGTTATTATATGAACCTAAAGGATAATGAGTTTACCCTAATTGCCAATTGACTAAAGATGGACAAACAGTATTGCTTAGAACTCACCCAAATTTATAGCCCATTGGCCAAGTTGGAGAATTCAGCTTGTTTTTTGAAAGTGCTTTTGGAAAAAGTATTTTTGGACAGAACCAATTTATGTTTGACTAATCAATTTGAAAAGCACTTTTGAAAATTAATTTTTATTTGACCAATCTTTTTAAAAAATACTAATAAGTATCAAATTACGAACAAGGACATGAATAAATTTACTTAATAATTAATATTATAAGTTAATAAATAATCTCAAAATTTTTCCTATTACATGCAATAATTAAAAACAAATCATTGTATTTAAGTAAAATATGAAATAAAATTAAAAAGTACTTAATTCTTTTAATATAAGTTAAATATATTAAAATTTCAACAACAAATATAAAAGCAATCACCCATAAAGTCACTATATATTAGAATATTTTCTTAAAAATAAGAAGAAATATTTATAAAGTTATATCCTAAGTATTAGGTTTAAGGGTTATTTTGGTATATATTATATTTTGTTAGGGGTATTTGAGGTATGAAGAAAAGTCAAAACTGCTTCTGCTTCTGCTTTTGGAAAGAAACTACTTTTTTCTGCTTCTCTGAAACTGCTTCTGCTTCTTCCCAAAAGCACATTCTCAAAATAAGACTGGCCAAACACCTCAAGTTAGAAAAAAAATGCTTTTGGGGAAAAAAGCACTTCTTGATTCTTGAGAAGCTTGGCCAAACAGGCTATTAATAGGTAAATGGAAGTCTATTGGTGACCTTTTACTTAAGTCATTACTTGAACGCACGGCATTAAAACGTGTCTAGTAAGGTCTAAGATTTGTTTTATTATACATGCAGCCATGGACGAAGCTAGCGTCACGTAAGGGTGGTCAAGTGATCCTTTATCGAAAAATTATACTATATATATAGATAAAATATTAAATTGTAAAAGTATATAAAATATGTTGAATACCCTTGGTTGGAATTTTTTTTACTTCTTTCAAGTTTGAACACCCTTAAAAATATTACTGGCTTCGCCACTACACGCAACAGATCTCTCTTTTGTTTTGCCTGATTATATGAGATTTTATTGAGGTATTGCATTGTTAAATACACCTTAAAAATTCACGGTCTATACTCAATTAAACTTTATGGTTTGTCTCATAATAGCTCAAAGTTTCATGTGGAGCGGCTTTAATTCGATATATAAAGCCGTCAATATAGACTTGGTCAGCCCAGTCCATGAATTAACAAGGCTGTGCTAGAATTTTTGAAGTTCATTTAAACACGAGACTTTTAAGCCCCGCAGAAGTAAGCATGTCACAACTCAATTCCCGAACCCGATCGTGATGACACCTCTCGTGAAGACAAGGCCAACCAATAGAATAACAATACTTCTTTTAGCAATTAGTTAGCATGAATGAGTCAAAACAATTGATAACATTATCATAAGTGCGGAAGAAAATGATATAACAGGGAACCATCCCAGCTCAACCCGAAATCGGGGTGTCACAAGTCACGAGCATCTAAAGAAACCTGAACACAACTACATGGCCAATAATATACAAAAATAAATTCTGGAATTCTAAAGACAACGTCCGGTGCCGCGAACGCTGGCGGTCACCTTGCTCAAAGTAATACCTTTAATCAGCGAATAACCCGCAATCGGGTAATCAATACCTGCAACTGCATGCGGGGTGTAGGGAGTAAAGTGAGTACTCCAACTCAGTGAGTAATAAAGTTAAATAATAGATGAGCGGCAAAAAACCACGTAAAGCAAATCATCATGCTATATAGTACAATGTAACCCTTCGAGAAAACAGGAAAAATGTGAAAATCCTTTAGAAAATATCTTGATCATTTCAAAACCTCTTTTGAAAATGTCTTTTTCCAACAGTTAAGCAAATGAATGCGGAACAGGTAGCGCAAGTCATCACAAAAGTCAGCCCCTCGGGCACGAACAAGTATGCAAAAATGAGCTCATAAAACTCGCCCCTAAAGCAATATTCTTGTTCCTGGTCAGCCATTGTTACCTGACCCGTTTCAATCATACAATGTCATTGTTGCCACTTTCTAAAATTTATCCTCTTTAAGAGTGATCAAACAATAACAGAACAACAGATAAATATCTCAAAAAAATAACACAAACAACGAATAATGAACAAATGTATGAATGCAATGCAATGCATATGACGGTATGCTCTAGTACCCACTACGGCGTGCAGTCCGATCTATTTAATGTCGACGACGCCCATTGGGGGTGTGTACAGACTCCGGAGGGGCTCCTACAGCCCAAGCACAATATCAAACCATCTCGTGGCATCAATCAGGCCCTCGGCCTCAATATCAATAAAACACCGCCGCAGCGTGTAGCCCGAGCCATCTATATATTCAGAAATCACTATAACACTGTTGCGTTGCGCAGCCCGATCCATGCTTAGTTCAAAAATGCACATAAGCTACTTGGGCAATATTAGCATGATAGTCCTCAGCTCAAAACGTCAATAAAATATTATTTGAGTTTTCAAATCTTAGAAAACGGCTGAGTTTGCAAAACTGTATTAAAACCTTGGATCGAGATCAAATCATCTGCAAAGTAATGCGAAAATAGTGATATCAATCCCCGAGGGATTCACATAGTTGGCACAAAGCTCAAACATGGCAATCAGCACAAATTATGATGATAACAAGTAGTTTCAGTCAAATACGCGATAAAATCAATAATCGGGACGGACCAAGTCACAATTTCCAACGGTGCTCTACCCCACGCTCATATCCGGCGTGCAAGTCACCTCAATACAACACTATGATGTGCAAATTCGGGGTTTCAAACCCTCAGGAAAAGTATTACTCACCTCGAACCAGTGGAATATCTAGCTCGTGACGCCTTTGCCCCACAAATCAGCCCCACACACGTCGTATCTAACCAAAAATAGAGCGAATACATCACAATATGCCAAGGCAATAATACCCAATCGAAAACAATCGAGAAATAGTAAAAATCTCGAAACTAACAATACCCAAGCCCCGGGCCCGCTTCTCAAAAAATTACAAAACTCATATTACCGGATACCTCATATCGCCACGAGTCCATACATATCAAGAACTCTCAAATCCGAGCTCAAATTACCTATCAAATCTCAATTTGAAATATCAAAAACTCAAGCCCTAGTTCATCAATTTTAGGCTTAATTTCCATTAATTTCTAGACCAATTTTACAACATAATCATGTTTTTAGTTCATAGAACTTACTCCAGTCAATCCCCTTCAAAACCCTCTTGAATTACTTCCAAAAAGCTCTCAAGGTACTAAACAATGGAGAAAAATAACCCCCAAGTTGCGGATGAAATGTTTTAAAAACTCATTCTGCCTTCCCAGATTTCCTACCTCTGATTTAATCCTATGCGATCGCATAAGGGATACCACGATCGCATTAACTAGACAACTTCCACTGTGCGATCGCATATACATCACTGCCATCGCATTGAACAAAAATCCAGACTCCAAAATTTTTTCTCTGTGCAATCGCACCACTGACACGTGATCGCATTGAACAAATGGCCATGCCCCAAAAATCCTTCTATGCGATCATAGTACTACTCACGCGATCGCATAGAACAAATGTCTGCAACACTGATCTGCAAATTTTCTACAACATCCCAAGTCCAAAAATCTTCTGTTTAGCCATCCGAAATCACCCCGAGGCCCCCGGGACCTCAACCAAAAGTATCAACACATTCTAAAATATCATACGAACTCGTTCCAATCATAAAAACACATCTAATGACATAAAAATTACCAATTCACGGCGGATTCAAGTCTAAGTTCAACCAAAACTTTCGAAACTCACATTCGATCAAAAACCCAACCAAACGAAGTCCTAATGACCTGAAATTTTGTACGCACTTCACAAATCGCACATCGAAGCTACAACAACTCTCGGAATTTCATTCCGACCCTCGGATCACAATCTCACCTATCAACCGGAATTCGTCAAAATACCAACTTCGCCAATTCAACCCTAATTCTACATCGTACCTCCAAAATTGACTCCGATCTCACTCTTAAGTCACAAATTACTTCCCAAAGCCGGAAATCACATCCGAACCTTCTAAGTCATAAGTCAACTTCCGCTTGTCTTTTCTAAAACAAGCCTTCCTTAAAAAGACTAAGTGCCTCATTTTTCACCAATACCAATCCAAATCAACTCTAACACACCACATACTGATAATGAAACATGAATAAGCATAAAACAAAAAAATGGAGCAGTAATCCATGAGACGACGGGTCGGGTCGTCATATCCCTGTGGTCTATGAGGCTTGATTGAGGCTGAGCTGGTCCGCCACGTGTGCCTAATAAAAATAAGTATTTAAAATATATAAAATATAAAAAGCATACGACACAAAAAATAACAAGAAGAGTATCCCAAATATAGATGTTAATTATTCTTAATATTTAACTAATTAACACTGCATATGAATTGTTGATGTGGTGAAAGTGAAGATGTTAAGACAACCTTCTCACAAGCAGATTCATATGTATTTGATAAAGATGATATGTTGGATATCACATAAGTGTCATTGATGTTTTGTTGAATAGTTTGTTTTGAGTTTTGACTTTTAATATAGTCTTATGTTAATTTTTTTAGTGTTTATTGTGATATATTAGAACTGTATAAGAAGTTATTATAAAAATATATCTTTTTAAATATTTATTACTAACTTTTATTGTGATATATTAGAACCAATAAGATTTTTTAACATTTAAATATTTATCTTTTTTTTAATTTTAGAACTTAAAGAAAAAATATAAAATTATATTTTAAAAATTAATGGGCCGGCTCATGGGGGCTCGTATCCCACATAGGATTGGGGTGGGCCGACCATTATGAGAGAAATCAAAATGGTGGACCAGTCCAACTCAGCCAGTCAATTGCTAAAGCTCACGTGAGCTGGGTCGGGCTAGCACGGCCCAACCTATATTGACAGCTCTAATGATATACTCCATAACAATATTAATTCAATACACGAGTTATATTGTTCGCCTTGAACCTAAGCAGATACTATTTTAATATTGTGTTATTAAGATCTAAGGACTTGATTCATTATATTCCTAAGTCCTAAAGTTCATGTGTTTTGTCTATATGGGATTAGCTTGTTACGTGCTACACTCAGAAACCACGTTAATCGAACCAAGTAGGAAGAAAAAGCTTCCAAAATGATTAAAACATGAAAGATAATGTATAGCTAGAATTACAAATTATTTATTTCAAAATCCGAAATAGTATTTCCTATAATAGCAAAACTGAAGGTATTCTTGGTAAAACTTTATTTCCTATAAATATCAAAATGTTGGGACAATCCAAGATGGTGATGATCTGTTTGCAAATTAGAGTTCCTTTTCAAGTTGAATTAATCCATAACAACAACAGTGTAAATCTTGAGATAAGAGGTGTTTTTTTTAGAAAAACATGTTATTATCATACAGAAAGATTTACAGTGCTAGTAGAACGCTACCACTTAAAGATTCAACCCGATGAATGATTACTGTGACCGATGACTAGCTTATCGTGTCTCTACGTATTTCACTGGAAGACTACTATATCTCAAGATTGTTAATAGTTCTCGGTGTAGCCAATCTCTGTTTCAATTTGTTTGATACAATTTGACTTGACACAAAAAATTTAAGTATGAAATGAAGATTTTGAAATTTGTGAGTTTAAAGACGATAAGGTGAAGTTGGTTCAGGAGAGGCTTCGCACAGCTCGGTCCAGACAAAAAAGTTATGCGGATCAGAAGGCGTGTGATATATCATTTACGGTTGGCGAGAAGGTTTCTTGAAAGTCTCGCCCATGAACGGCATTATGAGGTTCGGGAAGAAGGGAAAGTTGAGCCCAAGGTTTATTAGTTTTTTTGAGTTGTTGAGGAGAGTTGGTGAAGTTGCCTATGAGCTTGCGTTACCCCCCAGCTTATTGGGAGTTCATTCAGTATTTCATGTGTCGATGCTCCGAACATATCATACCGACTTTTCCCATGTGTTAGACTTAGTAATATTCAGCTGGATAAGAGCTTGGGTTAAGAGGAGGAGCCAGTTGTCATTGTTGACAGGCAGGATCGCCAGTTGAGATCCAAGAGAATATTGGCGATAAAGGTCCAGTGGAGGGGCCAACCAGTTGATGAGGCGACCTGGGAGTCCGAGGAGGACATGCGGAGCAGATATCCCCATTTATTCAGCAACTCAGGTACTTTTCTATGTCCGTTCGAGGACACACATTTGTTTAAGAGGTGGAGAATATAACGACCCGCCTGGTCGTTTTGCCTTTTAGAACCCCGTTCCCTTAAATAAAACTCTCCGTGCTTACTTTAGCTAATTCACGACTTGCCAAGACGTTTGGTTCGGGATTTGGAAGAGTTTCGGGTAAAATATGCCCATTTAATTCTTTAGTATTATCTTAGAAGACTAAGTTTGACTTTGATCGATATTTTAAGCAAACGGACCTGGATTCGTGATTTGACGCTTCCGGAGGGTCCGTATGAAAATATGGGACCAGGGCGTATGTCCAGAGTCGAATTTTGAGGTTTCTAGCCCGAGTAATGAATTTTTATTAGAAATTGTTAATCTAAAGTTTTAAGAATTTTAAAAACTAAGTAATCATTGATTTCTAGGTATCAGATTCGTATTTTGGTTTTGAAGTTTGGTACATGTCCGAAATATCATTTAAGACTTACCTGTAAAATTTGGTATCAATACGAGTAGTTTTAGGGCGTTTTGGCACGTTGGAGAAAAATTATGAATTGAAGTTCATAAGTTTGATTCATTTGGTTTTAGGGGATGATTTCTAGATTTAGCATTATTTCAAGTGTTCCGAAGGTTCGAGTAGGTGCGTCTCGTGATTTCAGACTTGTTGGTATGTTCGGGCAGAGCCCAGGAGCCACGAGCGTCAATCGGACGAGGTTCGAGTGAAGTAGAAATTTTGGGAAAGGGCTGAAGGATTGTTGCTTCTATCATAACCGCACCTACGGTTCTTGGACCGCAGATGTGATCCTTCCATCGCAGAAGCCGCCAGGTGGCCAGGTCAAGAAACTGTAGATGCGGCTCCTAAGCCGCAGAAATGGCTCCGCAGATGCAGCCCTGAGACTGCAAATGCGGTCCCAGCCTTCCCTCCTCCTTTTCGCAGATGCGGCCACACTCTCGCAGATAGTGGACTGCATATGCGGTCCCCTGACCGTAGATACGGAAATCGCTGTGCAGTAAGGTTCCTTTAATACAAGTTCAAGACCATTTTTATCACTTATACACTTTTTCATTTGGAGAGAAGACTTCCACTTAGCATTGTGAGGTAAGTTTAATTCACCCATGCTTAGTTTAATACTTGTATATTAGGTAGATCAAACACTAGCAATTAGGTAAAATCAAGGGGTTCAGAGCAAGACCTAGGGTTTTAATAAAACTAAGATTTAACCACGAAAATTGTTATGAAATTAAGTAGAAATCATATATTATTGATCCTTAGGTTGTAGAGAACAACTTCTTTCGAAAAATCTCGGAATCCCGGCACGTGAGCCCGGGGTCGGAATTTAGGAAACTTGTGTTAATGGTTGGAAGATTGCTTAAATAGCTAGAATTCGATCTTGTGAGTCTATATTGAGTAGTTCTTACTTCATTTAACTAGTTTGGGATTGTCTGGTGCTGAATTGAGGGATTGGGATTGTTTTTGAGGTTTGGAAGCGCGCTTTGGAGCGAGGTGAGTCTCATTTCTAACCTTGTAAGAGGGAATTCTCCCCATATGTGTAATAATCGAATAAATTACCACTATATGCCGGGGCTACTCACGCACTAGGTGATGAGAGTCCGTGCGTAGCTACTATTATGCTAAGTTCGGGTAGTCTAGGACCTATAAGCATGCTCTATGTGATTTACTTGTAACTTGATGCTTAAATTCGGATTCGTATAAACCATGCTAATTAAATTAAATGAGAGTAGTGGTAGGAACCTTATTTTCCTTGGTCTTTTAAAAAGAAATTGAACATACCCGTGAATGACTACTCTAGGGTTATATACTGTTGAATGCCTATTGCTGTGTTTAATTATGTTTGACCGCGCCGCACAACCAATTCGCGAGCGGGGTATAGATGCATCTATGGTTCGAGCCGGTCGACTCTCGGCAGTGCACAATTTATTTTTACGTTGGATCGGGCCGTACGTTCCTCGATATTAGTTGCACATGTCCTTGCTTAGTGATTTTCTCTGTGGACTGGACTTCATATCTGCTTGATATATATATATAGATACCCATGATATTATTTGGATAGGAATTGTTATTCTATGCTCATTGGTGTTTAACACTTGTTTTATACCTGCTTTTTGTAAATTATTTTTCACATTATTTGACCCTAGTAGGTATCAAGTCGACCTCTCGTCTTTACTTCTTCAAGATTAGACGGGATACTTATTGGGTATATGTTGTTTATATACTCATATTACACTTCTATGCTTAATTGTACAGGGTTTGAGGCAGGTACATCTGGCTATTAGTAGAGTACGCATCATTGAGCAGATTCGTGACTCCTACAGTGAGTTGCTTCCCTTTCGTGCCGTTCAGCAACTTGAAGGAGTTTTCTTATGTATTGATGTTGTCTATTCTGTTTCAGACAGTAGGATAGTGTGCTTTCTTGTATATTCTACTAGTTACCCACTACTTGTGACACCAGGTCTTGGCACACACATTAGTAGACTGCATTATTTTGGGTTGTATGATTATCATCATTTCTAATCAATTTCCAACTTAAAGAATCATTTCAACTATTTTTGGGTTAAAGTGATTGAAAGTTTAATAAGTATTTTTCCGTGTTAGCTTGCCTAGCAATGGTGTTGGCGCCTTCATGACCAGCTATAGAATTGGGTCATGCCAACATGGTATCAGAGCACTGGTTCACGTAGGTTTCACAAGTCATAGGCAAACCGAAAGAGTCTTGAAGATCGATACAGAGACGTTTGTATTTATCTTCGAGATGCTATCGAGTATTAGGAAGAACTATTCTTTATTCACTCCTACCGTGCAGTGGTTGGTTTAATAAATTTTCTTTTTCTATACTCTCATAGATGGTTAGTGTTGGAAACACGTTCTCAAGGCTTTATACTAAAACGTGTGTTCTTATGTGTAGGTTTTGATGAATGATCACAAAATTTGAAAAGCGCGACATTCATCCTCCCCGCTTTTCAACCAACAAGTATCTTGAATCTTATGGCCCTGCTGCAAATATACTCAAAAATTGTCAACTTCTTGACTTCTTACTTCTTACCCATCCTTACATCAATACTACTATAATTCAACCATTTTACTCCAACCTTCATGAGGATGATGACGGTGATCTTGTGACAAATATAAACGGTGTTCAAATTCTTATCTCCGAAGAAAACCTCCATACCATTGCCCATCTTCCTCGTAATGGTGAAGACATTTTTCGGTACACCGGAGAGGCCGGAGCCCTTTTTGATGAAACAGCCCTCCTACATCAAACCGGTATTACTTCTTATGATCCAAATCTTTCTTCCCGTCGTCCTACAATTACGGGAATGGATCCCAATTATCGGTTGATTTTCTATTTCATCACCCGTCCTCAAGCCTCGTAAGCATAACCATACTACCATTTCCCAAGAGGACACCAAGCTCATGCATGCCATAATAACCGGAGCTAAAATCAATTGGTGTCGGCTTGTCAAGATTCACACGCATGACGCTATCGGAGATGATAGGCCTCTTCCTTATGCTCTCCTCATCATGAACTTTCTTGAAGCCTCCGGATTCATCACTTCCAACGGTCCTCTCAAAAAGAGTACCAAGAAGTGGGAAATTTCAGAATCCTCCTTTCATCATGACGGTGATCATACAGCGCCTGCTCCTCCTCCAACCCCTCGAACTCGTCCAGCTCAAGAGCCTACCCTCCAATCAATTTCCGACCAAATTGCTTCATTGACCTCTTCTCTTGGTCAATTAACTCATGAGATCCATGGATATTTTGACCATGTTAATTATCCTTATGCGGGTCTTGTTCCATATGAAGCAGTGCCGGATGATGAGGCGGAAGATGATGGAAATGAATAATTTCTTTATTTGTTGTTTTTAAGTTTGTTTTTATATGTTGCATTGTCTTCCCTGTTACTGTAATTTTTTTTCAATAAATAAACAAGTTTTATTTACATTTTTTTGGCATCTTCTTATATTATTTTTGCTAATGGCAAAAGGGGGAAGATAACGGGTATGCACTCTCAATATTTATAAGCTTAAATTGAAGGGGAATTCATATATTGAGGAGGAACTAATCGCATACTTATTGCATATCTTTACTTGTCTTGAATCGTCATTATAAATTGTTTAAGTTGCATATCCCGCTTAAAGTTTGCCATTATCAAAAAGGGGGAAATTGTTGGAAACACGTTCTCAAGGCTTTATACTAAAACGTGTGTTCTTATGTGTAGGTTTTGATGAATGACAAACGAAGCGCAAAGTGATATATGACGAAGTTCAAGTACAAGCGCACAATTGGTGGATAACGAGATTCAAGCACAAGACAAAGTTTTATAGTTTAAATGAGTCGTTCTTAATTGTGATCTTGATCCGACAACTTGACTCATGACATGGCTTCTCTCTTAAAATTATTTTTACAAAATCATGCATACTTCATTTAATGCTAAATGATTTTAAATCATGCATATTTACTTCAGTCAAAATGATTTTTAAACATGCCTCTAAAATCTGGACTAAGATAATCGATTATGTACTTATGATAATCGATTATGTTAAGCCAAGACTGCATGACAATCGATTGTGAACTAATGACAATCGATTGTGTTAAGGCAGTGAACATCAGGTTTTTCAAAACCTGCATGACAATCGATTGTGAACCTTATGACAATCGATTGTGATGAGGCAGTGTCCATCAAAGTTTTTCAAAACTCAGAATAATCGATTGTGAAGCTAATGACAATCGATTGTGAAGAGACAGTGTCCTTCAGATTTTTCAAAGTCACAAAATAATCGATTGTGAACTTATGACAATCGATTGTGTTGAGGCAGTGACTTCCAGACTTTTTCGAAATTATTAAATAATCGATTGTGAGTATATAACAATCGATTGTCACGAGGCAGTGTCTAAAATAATTTTCAAAGTCTGATAAATAATCGATTGTTAACATTGCACAATCGATTGTGAAGCTGACCGTTGTCGTAAAATTTTCAAATACCGTCAGGTAATCGATTTTTGATTTTGTACAATCGATTGTTGATATTGAAATCTGAAAAAGATTTTTTGAACGTTTCTGAATAATCGATTATTGATTTAGTATAATCGATTGTTTTACGTATAATCTGGAAATGATTTTTTGAACGTTGCCAATAATCGATTGTTGATCTTGGACAATCGATTGTTAAGCGTAAAATCTGGGATTGATTTTTGGTACGATTGGCAAACAATCGATTGTGGCTTCCTGACAATCGATTGTCACAGAGTAAAATCAGCAACTCTTAATCTGCAATTAGGCAACGGTAATGCCAAGTTTTTCAACTATAAATACAGCTTCATTTCAGTGTTTTAAACACAACAACACACAACAACTGATCATTCTATTGCTATAAGCTTGCATATTATTGTTTATCATTTTAATATTCATTTCATAAAGCTTTTGAGAGCCAAAGTCTTGTCCATAGTTGTTGTAATCTTGAGCCTACTTCTTTTACTCATATCTACTCATTAAGGAGTATTTTGTTTGAGTGCTTAGTGTTTTGTACACTTGTAAGAGAATTGTGATTCTCTTGTTGTAAGGAACTTGTGTTTCCTTGGTTGAAGTCTTGGAGTGTTGCATCTCCGAGCAAAGGTGTTAAGGCTTATGTCCTTAAGTTGTAAAGGTTTGTTGAGCACCCGTAAGCTTGACAAGTTAGTGGAAAATCTCGAGACAGTCTCTCGGGGACTGGACTAGCCACGTGTTGTGGTGAACCAGAATACATCGGTGCGTTCTTTCCTTTTGTTTATTTAACGCACTTAATTATTTCCTGTAAATTTTAATTTCCGTAAGTTTACGCTAAATTTTATTATAACGCTATTCACCCCCCCCCCCCCTCTAGCGTTAAGCATATTATCTAACAATTGGTATCAGAGCCCAACTCTCTGAAGACTTAACAGTTTGAGAGAACCATCCATGGCTTCTACTCGTGACTCTTTTGCAGGAATTGATGAAGGACAATGCTCCACACGACCACCTCTATTCAACGGTACAAACTACACGTACTGGAAGGAGAGGATGAAAATTTTCGTTCAAGCAAACAACTTTCATCTCTGGAAGGTGATAACGAAGGGAAATCAAATTCCAACCAAAAAGGTTGAAAACGAATGGGTTCCCAAGTCCGAAGAAGAATATGACGCGGATGATATCCGAAAGGTTCAAAATAATGCTAAAGCAATTAATTTATTATATTGTGCTGTAAATGCTGACGATTACAGGAAAATATCGTGTTGCACAACGGCAAAGGAAATGTGGGACAAGCTGGAAATTACGTACGAAGGTACGGACCAGGTAAGGGAAGCTAAAATTGATTTCCTAACCCATGCTTATGAATTATTTCACATGAAGGAAGGTGAAAAGGTGGATGAAATGTTCGAACGATTTTCAATAATCGTAAATGACCTACATGCCCTCAAGAAGACATTCACGGACAGAGAACTGGTTCGAAAAATTCTTAGAAGTCTCACTCCGGCATGGCGATCAAAGGCCGACGCAATTCAAGAATCCATTGGCGTCTCAAATGTCACAATCGACGCATTAAGAGGTAACCTTAAGACTTATGAATCTACAATACTTAACCCTCTTGTTGATGATCAAAGGAGGCAAAGAATAGCGCTTAAGGCAAGCACAAGCCAACCTCAAGTTGATGAGGACGGAGACAACGAGTTTGGACTCGTTATCAAAAGATTTCAAAAGTTCATGCTAAAGGAGTATGAACGAAAGGGCAAAAAGCAAGGCGAGCAAATAAAGTGCTATGAATGCGGTGAAACCGAGCACATCAAATCAAATTGCCCAAACATCAAAAAGGAGAAGAAACCTTTTAAGAAGCAACGTGCATACATTTCTTGGGGAGGAGACTCCGGAAATGAGTCAAGCGAAGAAGAAGAAGACGAAGCCGCAAACCTTTGTCTTATGGCGCAAGAAGACAAGCAAGATTAGGTATGTCAAATCTCTTCTAAAAACTTCTTTACTCTTGAAGAAATGCGAACTGCTTTTGATGAGCTATATACTGAATTTATTAAAGCTTCAAAAACTGTCAAGAGCATAAAAGAAAATGCTTCTCTAAAAGAAAAAGATTTTCAAAAACAGCTTTCTTTAAAAGAAAAGGATTTAGAAAAACTGGTTTTAGAAAATGAAAGGCTGAAAGAGGAAAACAAGTTTTTCGGAAAAAGAAGCGCCGACAAGCCCGAAAGTTCTATTAAAAATTGCTCTTCTTGCATGCATCTTGAAAATGAGGTAGATAAACTTAAAGGTACCTTAGATAAGTTTTATTCTTCTCACAAAAACTTGAATGAGGTCCTTGTTAATTTGAAGTCAACCAAGCATGGCATAGGTTTTAAGAATGAGCCTAAAGAAAAGGTTGAAGCCAAACCCCAACCACCTAAGGCTCAACCTAGGATTAATAAAACAAATGCTAGAAAGAGCAATCCTAGAACAAATATGCATGTTAGACCAAATGTTGAACATTTTAGAAGACCTAGAAATGACTTACCACCTAGAAAAGACTACCCTAGAAATGATGCATATTTTAGGCCAAACACTAGAAGGAGCTTTGAACCTCCTAGAACATCTAGACATGACCATTACTCTAGAAACGCTGCTCATTTTAGAACTAATAGTAGGAGAAATGGTTCTCATGAAATGTGCAATAGTCATAATGAAAATAGAGTAATTCATTTTCGTCCATCAAGTTACTATGAACCTAGAAGGATGCATAACCCCAATGTGACTTGTCATTATTGTAGACGCATTGGTCATATTGCCCCTGCATGCTTTACACGACATAGACATATCACTCAATCGCATCATTATAATATGCCTAACCCTCAAGGACCCAAAATGGCATGGGTACCTAAAACGCATTAACTTGTTTTGTAGGTATGTTTGAAGGGATCAAGTGTACTATGGTACCTTGATAGTGGATGCCCCAAACATATGACGGGAGACGAATCCAAATTCCTTCAACTAGAACACAAAGAAGGAGGAAGTGTGACTTTTGGGGATAACAATAAAGGAAAGATCATTGGTATCGGATCGGTCGGTAAGGATGAAAATTCCTCTATTAAGCATATATTTCTTGTGAAAGGTTTAAAGCATAATCTCTTAAGCATAAGTCAATATGTGACAAGGGAAATCTTGCCCTATTTGATTCGGATGAATGCTTAGTGTTTAGACGTAATGATTTCAAAATTATCCTTCGTGGTTTTAGAGTGGATAATATTTACATGGTTGATCTTGCTAATTCCTCACCCGAATATGTGGATTGCCTTATGAGCAAAGAGGATGATACTTGGCTATGGCATCGTAGAGTTGCTCATATAAACATGCATCTTTTGAACAAATTGATTTCTCAAAACTTAGTTATTGGCCTTCCCAATTTGAAATTTGAAAATGACTCTATCTGCGATTCTTGTCAAAAAGGGAAGCAAACAAAAGCATCTTTCAAATCCAAAAATATTGTTTCAACTTCTAGACCATTGCAATTGCTTCACATGGATTTATTTGGACCATCTCGCATTGAAAGTCTAGGAAGAAATCGTTATGCTTTTGTGATTGTTGATGATTATTCTAGATTTACTTGGACTTTATTTCTTGCCAATAAAAGTGATGCTTCTCAGAATTTTAAATATTTTCTTAAGCGTGTTCAAAACGAGAAGGAAACAACCGTCACTTCAATTAGAAGTGATCATGGGGGAGAGTTTGATCACAATCTCTTTGCGGACTTTTGTGACGAACTCGGTATCGAGCATACCTTTTCCGCTCCACGTACACCACAACAAAATGGGGTGGTGGAAAGGAAAAATAGGTGTCTCGAAGAGATGGCTAGAACCATGCTCGAAGAGGCTAAGATTCCCAAACATTTTTGGGCGGATGCCGTGAGTACCGCATGCTACATCTTAAATAGAGTAATCATAAGGCCAATACTCATGAAGACCCCTTATGAACTCTACAAGGGAAGGAAACCAAATATCTCCCATTTTAGAGTATTCGGTTGTAAATGTTTTATTCATAACAATGGCAAAGATCAATTGGGAAAGTTTGATGCTAAGTCCGATGAGGGAATTTTCATTGGTTATTCCTCACGTAGCAAAGCATATAGGGTTTTTAATAAAAGAACCGAAACTGTGGAGGAATCCCCTCATGTTGTATTTGCCGAAAATAATGCTCGCTTGGCGAGAAAGGATTCCGGTTTTGATCTTGGAGGTATTTTAGATAGCTTGAAAGACAAAATACAAGAGGAAACGCCTAAAGAAAATCAAGACGAAATTTTGAAACAACCAACGGAGGAAGCTCCACAATTGGAGAATGAAACGAAAATGCCTAACGAGTGGAGGACAATTAAAGATCACCCTCTCGAACAGGTAATTGGCGACGTCGGAGAAAAGGTAAGTACCCGAAACACTCTTAAGAACACCCTAGGACACACTTCTTAAGAGATCACGCTCTCACTCGGCCACACTAGTTTAAGTTACTATTTCTTTACAAATTACTGACTTGAGCGTCGGAGACGTCTAATTCCATTTTGCTGGTATCGCCCAAAAGGTAGGGGGAACTATAAAGAAATGGCATAAACAATCGATTGTTACAGCAAATAATCGGTTATTTTACTGTGCAGAAAATCGATTAGCAAGTATCACTAATCGATCATTTATAGTTTATGCTTATTATGAAGTTTTGTTTAACAATCGATTTTTTAGCTGTTTAATCGATTACCGTCTCAGCCATTCAGTACTGTTTTTCTACAACAATCGATTGTTCCATATATATAATCGATTATTTTCCGAGTCAGAAAATCACTGTGCTCACTGGAACAAAACAATCGATTACCATATTTTGACAATCGATTATTTCATGTCAGAAATTCAAAACTGTTACCGTTTGGTTCTGCAATCGATTTGTGTCAGTTCCGAGATTCATGCAAATCTTAATGACAATCGATTATCTCACCCCAACAATCGATTGTCCAACGGTCAGTAAGATTTATTTTTACCGTTTCTGACTATTTTAGCTTTCAATTTTTTTTGCAGATTTCTTCCATTAATGAAATGCCTTTCTCCCCTCTATAAATAGGCTCCATATATGTTCATTTTTACTCACTCAAGCATCAATTTTAGCTCTCAAACTATCAAAACTCTTTCAAAACTCTTGCAAATTCCAGTAATACTTAGTTAAAATGTCGGGCCGTCACTCTAAACGTTCCCGTTCTGCTAGGCATGGTGCATCCTCCTCTGCTGCTCCAAACTATCCTTACCAAGATGGTTCCGTTCTTTATTTTAATTCTGACATCGAGCTTACTCGATTTTTAACAAAATTTGAAAAGAGCGACATTCTTCCTCCCCGCTTTTCAACCAACAAGTATCTTGAATCTTATGGCCCTGCTGCAAATATACTCAAAAATTGTCAACTTCTTGACTTCTTACTTCTTACCCATCCTTACATCAATACTACTTTAATTCAAGCATTCTACTCCAACCTTCATGAGGATGATGACGGTGATCTTGTGACAAATATAAACGGTGTTCAAATTCTTATCTCCGAAGAAAATCTCCATACCATTGCCCATCTTCCTCGTAATGGTGAAGACATTTTTCGTTACACCGGAGAGGCCGGAGCCCTTTATGATGAAACAGCCCTCCTACATCAAACCGGTATTACTTCTTATGATCCAAATCTTTCTTCCCGTCGTCCTACAATTACGGGAATGGATCCCAATTATCGGTTGATTTTCTATTTCATCACCCGAGTCCTCAAGCCTCGTAAGCATAACCATACTACCATTTCCCAAGAGGACACCAAGCTCATGCATGCCATAATAACTGGAGCTAACATCAATTGGTGTCGGCTCGTCAAGATTCACATGCGTGACGCTATCGGAGATGATAGGCCTCTTCCTTATGCTCTCCTCATCATGAACTTTCTTGAAGCCTCCGGATTCATCACTTCCAACGGTCCTCTCAAAAAGAGTACCAAGAAGTGGGAAATTTCAGAATCCTCCTTTCATCATGACGGTGATCATACAGCGCCTGCTCCTCCTCCAACCCGTCGAACTCGTCCAGCTCAAGAGCCTACCCTCCAATCAATTTCCGACCAAATTGCTTCATTGACCTCTTCTCTTGGTCAATTAACTCATGAGATCCATGGATATTTTGACCATGTTAATTATCCTTATGCGGGTCTTGTTCCATATGAAGCAGTGCCGGATGATGAGGCGGAAGATGATGGAAATGAATAATTTCTTTAATTGTTGTTTTTAAGTTTGTTTTTATATGTTGCATTGTCTTCCCTGTTACTGTAATTTTTTTTCAATAAATAAACAAGTTTTATTTACATTTTTTTGGCATCTTCTTATATTATTTTTGCTAATGGCAAAAGGGGGAAGATAACGGGTATGCACTCTCAATATTTATAAGCTTAAATTGAGGGGGAATTCATATATTGAGGGGGAACTAATCGCATACTTATTGCATATCTTTACTTGTCTTGAATCGTCATTATAAATTGTTTAACTTGCTTATCCCGCTTAAAGTTTGCCATTATCAAAAAGGGGGAAATTGTTGGAAACACGTTCTCAAGGCTTTATTCTAAAACGTGTGTTCTTATGTGTAGGTTTTGATGAATGACAAACGAAGCGCAAAGTGATATATGACGAAGTTCAAGTACAAGCGCACAATTGGTGGATAACGAGATTCAAGCACAAGACAAAGTTTTATAGTTTAAATGAGTCGTTCTTAATTGTGATCTTGATCCGACAACTTGACTCATGACATGGCTTCTCTCTTAAAATTATTTTTACAAATTCATGCATACTTAATTTAATGCTAAATGATTTTAAGTCATGCATATTTACTTCAGTCAAAATGATTTTTAAACATGCCTCTAAAATCTGGACTAAGATAATCGATTATGTACTTATGATAATCGATTATGTTAAGCCAAGACTGCATGACAATCGATTGTGAACTAATGACAATCGATTGTGTTAAGGCAGTGAACATCAGGTTTTTCAAAACCTGCATGACAATCGATTGTGAACCTTATGACAATCGATTGTGATGAGGCAGTGTCCATCAAAGTTTTTCAAAACTCAGAATAATCGATTGTGAAGCTAATGACAATCGATTGTGAAGAGACAGTGTCCTTCAGATTTTTCAAAGTCACAAAATAATCGATTGTGAACTTATGACAACCGATTGTGTTGAGGCAGTGACTTCCAGACTTTTTCAAAATTATTAAATAATCGATTGTGAGTATATAGCAATCGATTGTCACGAGGCAGTGTCTAAAATGATTTTCAAAGTCTGATAAATAATCGATTGTTAACATTGCACAATCGATTGTGAAGCTGACCGTTGTCGTAAAATTTTCAAATACCGTCAGGTAATCGATTGTTGATTTTGTACAATCGATTGTTGATATTGAAATCTGAAAAAGATTTTTTGAACGTTGCTGAATAATCGATTATTGATTTGGTATAATCGATTTTTTTACGTAAAATCTAGAAATGATTTTTTGAACGTTGCCAATAATCGATTGTTGATCTTGGACAATCGATTGTTAAGCGTAAAATCTGGGATTGATTTTTGGTACGATTGGCAAACAATCGATTGTGGCTTCCTGACAATCGATTGTCACAGAGTAAAATCAGCAACTCTTAATTGGCAATTAGGCAACGGTAATGCCAAGTTTTTCAACTGTAAATACAGCTTCATTTCAGTGTTTTAAACACAACAACTGATCACTCTATTGCTATAAGCTTGCATATTATTGTTTATCATTTTAATATTCATTTCATCAAGCTTTTGAGAGCCAAAGTCTTGTCCATAGTTGTTGTAATCTTGAGCCTACTTCTTTTACTCATATCTACTCATTAAGGAGTGTTTTGTTTGAGTGCTTAGTGTTTTGTACACTTGTAAGAGAATTGTGATTCTCTTGTTGTAAGGAACTTGTTTTTCCTTGGTTGAAGTCTTGGAGTGTTTTATCTCCTAGCAAAGGTGTTAAGGCTTGTGTCCTTAAGTTGTAAAGGTTTGTTGAGCACCCGTAAGCTTGACAAGTTAGTGGAAAATCTCGAGAGAGTCTCTCGGGGACTGGACTAGCCACGTGTTGTGGTGAACCAGAATACATCGGTGCGTTCTTTCCTTTTGTTTATTTAACGCACTTAATTATTTCCTGCAAATTTTAATTTCCGCAAGTTTACGCTAAATTTTATTATAACGCTATTCACCCCCCCTCTAGCGTTAAGCATATTATCTAACAGTTAGGACACGCACAGATGAAGTTTCAGACCAAGGCGGAGATCCTCCTCCTGTTGCTTGAGGTAGAGGCCGGGGGAGGGTACCAGCCCATGGTAGGGGACGAGGGCGTCCCAGAGTTATTCCAGTAGCACCACTAGCGAATCCTGCGGGAGATCCTATTATTGAGGAGAAGGGCGAGGTGCTCGCAGCTGATCCCACCCCGACAGACTTTATGACAACACCGAGATTTCAGGAGGTTAAGGGTCGTATGCTTCGGTTCATGGATTTTATGACTTAGGCTGGTTTATTCACAGCCGATCCAGGTACCTCACAAGCAGAATGGGGAGCACAGACCCCTACTGCTCAGGCTCCTATTCATGCAGCTGCAGTGTATTATATTCCGAGTGCACTACCTGCAAATGGAGCCCAGCCAGTCACCACAGTGGTGCCCCAGCCCAGTCCAGCTGCGGATGGTGACCCACAGAAGCTATTGGATCAATGGACTAGGCTTCATCCTCCGATCTTCGAGGGTGAGCTTCATGAGGATGCTCAAGACTTCATAGACAAGTGCATGGATAGACTGCACAACATGAGGATGCTGGAGTCACATGGAGTTGACTTTACTACTTTTCAGCTTGAGGGCAGGGTCAGTAGATAGTAGTAGTCCTATGTTCTTGGCAGGCCAGCAGGTTCACCTCCCATCACTTGGGGTCAATACACACAATTATTCTTGGATAGGTACATTCCGCCTTCTGAGAGAGAGGAGCTATGGTATCAGTTTGAGCATCTTGAGCAGGGTTAGATGACTGTGACCGATTATGAGGTGAGGTTTTCTGAGTTGTCTCACATGCACTCATGATACTTCCCACAGACGCGAAGAGGTAGATCTGGGTACAGAGTATCAGCTAGTGGTTTAGATTGCTCGCAGGATTGAGGGATATCGCTAGAGGGGTAGAGAGCCGACGTAGTAACATAAGAGGGATAGATTTTTGGGAGAGTTAAGAGGTGCCCCATCTAAGGGTAGAGTTCACTTCATGAGGGGTCAACCCAGCAAACCCCCGCATTCAGCACCACCCCCCTTCCCGAGGTGCTCCAGTGAGACATTATTTCAGTGCGATGCCGGAGAGTTCTTACCTCCCACCAGCTATTCAGGGTTCCTCCGGCGGGTATTCTGGTTATTAGGATTCTTCTAGTGCCCACTTCAGCGCTGTGCCAGAGAGTTATTATCACCTACCGGCCATCCAGGGTTCTTCTAGTGGGTATTCGGGTCAGCAGGCTCAGACTCCAGGATAGCAAGATATGGTATCGAGAGTGTGCTATGAGTGTGGAGATCCGGGTCATCTGAAGAGGACCTGCCCCAGGCTTCGGGGCAAGGCAGTGCAGCAGGGTCAGTAACACATGATTTTATCACCAACTTCCCAGCCACCTAGAGGTGGAGGGCAGGCTGGTAGGGGCCGTTATAGAGGTGGAGGTCACGAAGACAGAGGTCACCTAGCTGTTGCTCAGTCAGGTGGAGGCTATCCAGTTGGCGCTCCATCCAGATTCTATGCCCTTCTGGCCAGGCCAGATGCATTGGCCTTAGATGCCGTTATCATAGGTATTATTTCTGTCGGTGGTAGGGATGATTTGGTATTATTTGATCCATGGTCTACTTATTCATATGTATCATCTTTGTTTGCTTGTTTACTGGTTATTTCTCTTGAGCCTATGGGCACTCATGTTCATGTGTCCACTCCTGTGGGTGATTTTGTGGTTGTAGATTGGATCTACCAGTCTACAAGAGCGGATCTTCTGTTGCTTGATATGATCAATTTTGCGGTCATCCTGGGCCTGGTTTGGTTATCTCCATATCACGTCATCCTAGATTGCTATGCCAAGATAATTTCACTAGTTATACTAGGGTTTTCGAGGTTGGAGTGGAAGGGATCCACAGTTGATATACCTAGTCGCGTTATTTCTTTCCTGAAGGCTCGGCATATGGTTGAGAAGGGGTGTTTGGCTTATCTAGATTATTTTCAGGACACCATCGCAGAGTACCTGACGATTGATTCAATTCCAGTGGTTCGAAAGTTTGCCGATGTGTTTCCTTCTGATCTTCCTGACATGCCATCGGATCGTGTTGATTTCTATATCGATTTGGCTCCAGGCACCCAACTTATATCTATTACATCATACCGTATGGCTCCTAATGAGTTGAAGGAGTTGAAGGAGCATGTCACACCTCCTTTTTTCACTACCCGAAGGTAGTACAAGGGATTTTTTCCAATTTAAGTGACATTATTCGAAATGAGATTATTTATTCAATTTTATTCAGAATCGCCACTTGGTATAGGTTTATTTCTAGTGTCTCAAGTCCCCGATTTATTTTTAATTCCAAATCGAAGAAAATTCGACTTTCCTTGTGAAGTCTGTGAACTAGAAATTCTGAATAAGGAATTCTGTTAACCCGAGGGAAGGTATTAGGCACTCCCGAAATCCGTGGTTCTAGCACGGTCGCTTAAACTGTTATACTTGTCCTATTATCTAATTTTAATATATGTTCAGACCTATGGTTCCATTTTAAAACCTTTAACCGCTTTAATTTATTTTTTAAAGAAAGTTGCAATGTCATTTTAAAATATGTCTTGAACCACGTCACATAAATGCACCCCCAGTCCGCAACACATTCTATATAACATTTTTGGAATTTGGATTTGCGTCATATAAATGTGCAACCGAATATAGGAAGGTAATATTATTAAATATACGCGCCTAAAGCAACTAGCATCTTAACTTTGCGAGGGCCATGGAAATTTGCTAATTGATACGCCTCAAATTCTAATAATTTTTTAAAAAAATGATTAAGTGAGGGCCACACATTTGAGATTTTATTTGGCACGGCGCACACTCAATGCCCTTCCATCCCAAAGTTCGAATCGTGCTCCGTCAGTTCAGGGCGCGCTTTTATGCCAGGTTCTTCTACTAATCATCCTAGTTGTTATGAGTGTTGGGAGCTGGGGTATATGTGGAGGCGGTCTCGTTGTCTTGGGGGTTCATCTCAGTAGAGGAGTCAGCCCTCGGCTTCATCACCAGTTACTTCACCACGTGCCCAACCAGCTAGGGGTGGAGGACAGTAAGCTAGGAGTCGCCCCAGAGGGAGAGGTCGATCAGGTAGCAGTCAGGCCTGTTTCTATGCACTTCCATCTAGCCCCGATGCTATTTCTTCAGATGTTGTAATTACAAGTATTATCTCAGTCTGCCAAAAGATGCCTCTGTGTTATTTGATACTGGCTCCACTTTTTCCTATGTGTCATCATATTTTGATCGCTATTTGGATATGCCTCGTGAGTCTCTTGTTTCATCTGTTCTTGTATCTACTCTGATGGGTGATTCAATTGTTGTTGACCGTGTGTACCGGTCATGGGTGGTGACAATTGGCGGTCAGAAGACCCGAGTGGACCTTTTGTTGCTTTGTATGGTGGACTTTGATATGATATTGGGCATGGATTGGCTATCTCTGTGGTGTGCTATATTAGAGTGTCATGCTAAGACAGTGACATTGGCGATGTCGGGTGTGCCACTGGATCGAGTGGCAAGGTTAGACTGATTTTGTCCCTAGTAGTTTGATTTCGTTCTTGAAGGCCCAGCGGATGTTTGGAAAGGGTTGTCTTTCATACTTAGCCTTTGTGATGGATGTCAGTGTAGAGATTCCTACCATTGATTTTGTTCCAGTGGTGAGGGATTTTCCCAATGTGTTTTATGCAAGCCAGTGGGGCATGCCACCAAATAGGGATATTGATTTTGATTTGGTTACAAGCACTCAGCCCATTTCTATTGCTCCATATCGTATGGCACTAGTGGAGTTGAAGGAGCAGCTTCAGGAACTTCTTGATAAGGGGTTCATTCGGCCTAGTGTGTCATCGTGGGGTGCTCTTGTCCTATTTGTAAAGAAGAAGGATGGCACTATGAGGATATGCATTGGTTACAGGTAGTTGAACAAGGTCACAGTCAAAACCAAGTATCATTTGCCTTGTATCGATGATTTATTTGTCCAACTTCATGGAGCGAGGGTGTTCTCCAAGATTGATCTCCATTCAGGGTATCACAGTTGAAGATCAGGGACTCGAATATTCTTAAGACAGCTTTCAGGACTCGATATGGTTATTATGAATTCCTTGTGATATCTTTTGGGTTGACCAATGCCCCAGAAGTGTTCATGCATTTGATGAACATCGTGTTTTGGCCTTATCTCGACTCATTCGTTATAGTTTTCATTGATGATATTCTGGTATACTGCGTAGTTAGGGGGGAGCACATGGAACATTTGAGAGTTGTGTTGCAGAAATTGAGGGAGTAGAAACTTTATTCAAAGTTCTCCAAATGTGAGTTTTGGCTTAGTTCAGTAGCTTTCTTGGGGCACGTGGTGTCCAATGAGGGTACTCAATTTGATCCAAAGAAGATAGAGGCAGTTCAGAGTTGGCCCAAGCCGTCATCAGCTACAGAGATACGCAATTTCTTAGTTTGGCAGGTTATTACTGTCGGTTTGTTTAGGGATTTTCATCTATTGCATCACCTTTGACCAAGTTAATTCAAAAGGGCACACCTTTCATGTGGTCGGATGAGGCGAGCTTTCATAAGATTAATATTTCCTTGGCCACAGCTCCGGTGTTAGTTTTACCATCAGCTGCATGTTCATCTATAGTGTATTGTTATGCTTCGAGAGTTGGTATCAGGTGTGTGTTGATGCAGGAGGGTAGAATGATTGCTTATGTTTCTCGTCAATTGAATTCCCATGAGAAGAACTACCATGTACATGATCTAGAGTTGGCTGCCATTATTCACGCACTGAAGATTTGGAGGCATTATCTGTATGGCGTGTCTTGTGAGGTGTTTAATAATCATTGAAGCCTCCAGCATTTGTTCAACCAGAAGGATCTCAATTTGAGGCAGCGAAGATGGTGAGAGTTGCTAAAGGACTATGATATTACTATCTTGTACCATCCGGGGAAGGCCAATGTAGTAGCCGATGCTTTGACTAGGAAGGCGGTGAGTATGGGTAGTTTGGCATATATCCCTGATGGGGAGATACCTCTTGTAGTAGATGTTCAGGCGTTAGCCAATCGGTTTGTGGGGTTGGACATTTCAGAGCCCAGTCGGGTCTTAGCTTGTGTGATTTCTCGGCCATCCTTGTTTGATCACATCAGAGAGTGCTAGTATGATGATCCTCACTTGATTGTCCTTAAGGTTAGAATTCAGCATGATGATACCAGAGATGTGACTATTCATGATGATGGGGCATTGAGGATGCAGGGCCGGATATGCGTGCCTAATGTGGATAGGCTTTGGGAGTTGATTCTGGAGGAGGCCCATAGCTCGCGGTATTCCATGCTTCAGGGTGCCGCGAAGATGTATCAGGATCTGAGACAACATTATTGGTAGAGGAGAATGAAGAAGGATATTATGGGATTTGTAGCTCGGTGTCTCAATTGTCAGCAGGTGAAATATGAGCATCATAGATTGGGTGGCTTGCTTCAGCAAATGGATATTCTAGAGTGGAAGTGGGAGCGGAACACCATGTATTTTGTGGTTAGACTCCCACGGACATTGTAGAAGTTCGATACTATTTGGGTGATATTGGATCGCTTGACCAAGTCCGCACACTTCATTTATGTGTGTACTACCTATTCTTTAGAGCGGTTGGCAAATATATATTGTTAATTTGCATGGTGTTCCAGTGAGGTACTTAATTTACTATGCAGTTTTGGAGATCCGTGCAGAGAGAGTTGGGTACTCAGGTTGAGTTGAGAATAGCTTTCACCCTCAGATAGATGGGCGGTCCAAGCGCACTATTCAGATATTGGAGGACATTTTTCACGCTTGTGTTATTGATTTTGGGGGGTTCATGGGATCAGTTTCTACCGTTCGCGGAGTTTGCTTATAACAACATTTATCAGTCGAGTATTTAGATGGCTCAATATGAGGCTTTTTATAGGAGATGGTGTAGATCTCCAGTTGGTTGGTTTGAGCCGAGTGAGGCTAGGCTATTGGGTACAAACTTGGTACAAGATGCTTTGGACAAAGTGAAGGTGATTCCTGAGCAGCTTCATATAGTGCAGTCGAGACAAAAGAGTTATGCTGACAGGAAGGCTCTTGATGTGCCCTACATGGTTGGGGAGAAGTTTCTATTGAAGGTTTAACCCATGAAGGGTGTTATGAGATTTGGGAATAAGGGTAAATTGAGTCCTCGATTCACTGGGCCTTTTTAGGTACTTTGGAGGATTGGGGAGGTGGCATATGAGCTTGCTCTGCCACCTAGCTTATTGAGAGTGCACTCGGTGTTTCATGTTTTTGTGCTCCGGAATTATATTGGCGATCTGTCCCATGTTTTGGATTTCAGCACGGTTCAGATAGATGGTGATTTGACTTATGATGTGGAGCCCGTGGCTATTTTGGAACATTAGGTTCGAAAGTTGAGATCAAAGGATATAACTTCAGTGAAAGTGCAGTTGTGAGCTTGACCCGTGGAGGAGGCTTCCTGGTAGATCGAGTGGGAGATTTGGAGCAGATATCTTCACCTATTTTAGGCTTAAGGTATATTTCTTGACTCGTTCGAGGACGAACGTTTGATTAAGAGGGAGAGGATGTAACGACTCGACAGGTCGTTTCATGAATTTCCACTCCGTTTCCCCCTATTTTTGCTTCTTTATGTGTTGTCCAGCTTTATTTCATCATATCATGTCGGTAGGTTCAGGTTTGGAGTAGTTTTGAAGTGTTATGAGACACTTAGTCTCTTAAGTTAGCCTTTTAGTTGGAAAAGTCAACCAGAAGTTGACTTGTGTTAAAACGATCTCGGAATTTAGTTTTTATGATTCAGATAGCTTCGTGAGGTGATTTGCGGCTTAGGAGCGTGATCAGAATGTATTTTGGAGGTCCATGGTAGATTTAGTCTTGAATTGGCAAAATTAGTATTTTGGCATTTTCCGCGTGGTAGTGGAGATTTTGATATAGGGGTCGGAATGGAATTTCAGAAATTGGAGTAGGTCCATTGTGTCATTTGGGACGTTTGTGCTAAATTTTAGGTGATTCGGATGAGGTTTGATAGATTTGTTTATCAAAAGCGGAATTCGAAAGTTTTGGAAACCTTAGGCTTGAATCCGAGGGTGTTTTGATGATTCGAGGTTGTTTTAAGTGTTTCGAAGATTGGTATAAGTTTGAATAGTGGTATATGACTTGTTCGTTCTTTTGGTTTAGGTCTCGAAGGCATCGGTGTGATTTCGGATGGTTATCGGGAAGTTGGAAGTTAGAATTTGTAGTTGAAGCTGCTGAGTTCTTGTCATAACCGCACCTGCGGATTGGGGACCGCACATGTGAGAACGCCGAAGAGTTAGAGCAGCCGCTGATGCGGCCATAAGCTAGAGGACCTAAAGTTGCAGGTGTGGAAGGTTGAATACACCTACGAGGCCACAGATGCGGTAAGTGAGGCGTAGGTGCGGTCCTAAGACTTTAAGTGGAAATCGCATATGTCGTTGGGTAGACCGCATAAGCAGAATAAGGGTCGCAGATGCGGAATCCCTGGGCTAGAAATTATATAAGTTCCCCTTCGCGAAATTTGGGTTGTTTTCTACCATTTTTATCCGGGATTGAAGATTCTTGAGAGATTTTGAAGAGGGAATTCAGGGGAACTTCGTGGAGGTAAGATTCTTGGAACCAAAACTCATTTCTATGGTGATATTTTACTGATTAAACATGGAGTTTATGGAAATTAGTGGTTAAAATTGGGAGATTAAGGCTTGAACATTGGAGAATTTGAATTAAGAGGGCCGTTTGTGATCGGATTTTAATGCATTTGATATGTATGAACTCGTGAGAGTGTAAGGATACTATTTTTATGATTTTTATCAGAATCTGAGGCATGGGTCGGGGGTCAAGTTTGGCTAATTTCGGGATTTTTGAGTAAATTTGGTTAATTTTGTGTGGTCTTTGTTCCTTTAGCCTTTGATATTATGATTCTGATTTTGGATAGATTCGGGGCGTGTTGAGGCCGATTCGAGAGGCAAAGGCATCGCGGGCTTGAGTTTTAACCGAATTGAGGTAAGTAATGATTGTAAATGTTTTCATGAGGGTAAAAACCCCCGAATTTCACATCGTTGTTTTATTTTGAGGTGACGCACACACTAGATGACGAACGTAGGGTCATGCACCGCTGGGAATTGTGACTTGGTCCATCCCGTACGACTATTAAGTCTTGTATTTGATTGAAAACTATTTGATATTATTGTATTTTGAAAACTATTACTATGTTTGGGAATCTTCTTGATATTCTTGTTTGCAGCTTCAACAGTACCATTAGCTTTAGGTCGATATGGGTGGAATTGTGATAAGTAATTTTAAATTGTTTGCATACCTCCCTCATCAAGTGATTAAAAAGATTTGCAATATTATTACGGAATACCAAAACAGCAAATAATGTTGGATTGCACGAAGTCCACCACTGCTTTCTTGATGATGGCTTTGAAAGTGACTGCTTCAACCCACTTTGTGAAATAATCGATGGTAACCAAGATAAATATGTGCCTATTTGAATCTTTTGGCTCGATTGTGCCCATAGGATGTAACCCATTTAAAGTTCTCGTCTCGATCGGTTCAATAACATCCATGTCCCAAGCAACAAACGGCCAAGGCACTGACATAGGATGTAACTCTGAAGGCATTGCACGAATCAGGTCACTGTGTATCTGGAACTTATGGCACTTCCGAACAAAGCTGAAATAATCCAGAAAGACAAGTCTTGCCATTCTCCTTTGTTTTAGGTGAAACATGCTCCAACAATGCCGCATAGTATCAAGCTTTAATCGTCGGTCTCAAAATAGTGTTAGACATGAAGATTCTACAGTTAGACATCTATAACGACTCTAAGCTAATCATCAACCAAATTTTGGGAAGTTACGATGTAAAGAAGGAAGCTCTCTTGCCATACCATCAATATGCTTCTTGTTTACTTGAAAGATTCGACCAAATATTCTTAATTCACGTCCCAATAGAAGAGTTATACCTCATTTTAAACTGGTTAAAGTAAGGTACACCATATAGATGTAAGCACCAAATTTTTTCCTTAATGCAAATTACTCCTAATATATTCCAAAATAGCTTTTATTATTTTTATTCTTATAGAAATTTATGGGGTTTTTTGGAAAATGCTTTGAATAATAAAAATCACAAAAAAAAAATATTTTTATATTTCATTTAGAATAGATTAGGATTTTAATTACATGATAGGACTTAATCATGTGTTAAAAGTATTGTTAAAATATACACGTAATCTTTCTTAGTTTTCTTTTACATTTTTAGGTTCAATTAATTAGTTTGACTTTGGAAGCCACAAATTAATTAGCTTAAGTAGATGTTTCAAATAAGGGGTTACTTTTATGTTAGTTAGAGTGGCTAATATTGCAAAAAATAAATAAGGGAGAAGAAGAGGTTGGTTTTGTTGAAACTGGGCTAAGAGAACAATCGTTCAAAGGGATTTTTACTTAGTTATACTATATTAGAAACTTATTTACCTATGTTCTCCATGTTTTGTAATTTTTAATAAGTATCTAGGTTTTTCTTACAAACTGTATACATTGATATTAAAAGGCTCTCACCCCATTATTGATGCCTTCAATTAAGGGATTTAATTATATCCTTTCCTTTTTTCCCTTCTCCTATTCTCTCTCTTTTTAAAAAAAATCACAATCCCTTAATCTTCGTCCAGAATCTGCATCTTCTATCTTCACCATTGTCTACAGCTTTATATTATTAAAAAATATTCATAAATTGTATGATAATTGTATCGTACTTGAATTGTATCATATACATCAATGCCTAAAATATAAATGTATCATATTTGTATCACAATTGTATCTAACTTGTATTTGGTACATTAATACCCAAAATAATACCTGATACAATACTAATAAATTAATATACAATTATCGTATTTGTGATACAAATTGTAAAATTCGCCACAAATTCACAAATGCTCATAACAATATACAATGAATATACAATTATCATGCATTTGTAATATAATTTCTGCAACAACTATGATACATATACAATTTTAATACAATCGCGGTACACTATTGAAAAATTGTGATAGATCTTTCTTTTTTCTCAAGTTTCAATCCAACTATACGTTCAAAATTTAATATAATTGTATTAGTATTGTATCCAAAACTTACTCACAATTTGATTGTAGAGCAAATATGTGTAAATTAGAGAAATGAGAAAGGTATTTCAAATGTAAAGTATCCACGAAGAAGGCTATTTTGTAAATTTGTGACAGCCTTTTTCTTACGGTTGTTTTGTGTTTTATATTTCTTGGAAGTACATATCAATCTTTTTGTTGCCAGTTTATAATTTTCTCCTCTCTAAGCTGCAGAAACTTGAAAGCTTATCTTGTAATCTCTTCCATTATGTGTTTATTTATTTCAATAGAGATTTTGGATGATTGAAAGACAGAAATCGGATATCAAAAGCTTTAAAAGAAGAAAGAATCTACAATTTTGGGGGATAACAATGGATGTTTGAAAGAGAAAAATCGGATATCAAAAGCTTCGAAAGAGGAGTAAGTAAGCGAGATTTTTGGGTTAGAAAGATTTTGGGCATCAATGGGTAAGGGATAATTCTTACGGTGGGTAAGTACAAAATTGGAAGATGTTTTTGAAATTATTTTAAAAGGGAAGAGAATCATAAATGTAGGAGATTATGTATAACTGATACGCTATATTTAAGGTATGTTGCATTTCCTTTTTTTATGGTATTGTATAAAAATAGTAAATAATGATATATAAGGTAATTAACAAGTAACCTAAATAAAGCTAGTGAATAGGTTTCTGTTATAATATAACTAGGTAAAAATCCCTTGTTCAAAATGTCCCAATTGCCAAATCAGCCCAAACCTAATAAATCTGTCCCTAGACCAAGCTGTACCCGACCCAATCCCCCTTCAGCTCCCAAATGATGATGTTTAACCAGTTGTCCCTTTCTAACTTATTCGCTCCAAACAGAACAGAGCTTCACCATCTCCTTAAAAAAACCGTAGAAGCTATCACCCCATCCCTAACTCGAAATGTAATCGTTGTTCTGACATCCATGTGCAATAAATTTGCTAAAATATATTCATGTGTATATGGTGGAATTGCTCTCTGATACTTTCTGTTGGTTCAATGTATTTGTTTGCTTTTTTATTTTAGTTTTAGTGCGAAATGAGATGTTGTCTATGCTAATATACAATCACGTTTATTCTCTAATGCATCTGTTTGGTATTGTTGGATAATATGACTTTGATTTATCAGTTTCCACTTCTTCCTTTATTATATAATGGTGCTCGGTAAAAAAATATATGTTGACACAAATAAATTTGTGGGCGTTTCGACAAACATTTGTAAAATTTCAAAATAAGGTGAAAAGATTTTTCAAGTGAAAATGTTATTTGAAATTTAGAGTTGTGTTCGGATATGAATATAATTTTGAGTTATTTTTTGAGTTTTGTGGGTGATTTGAGTAAAAGAAATTTTAAAAAAAAATATTCTGGAGTTTTTAAAATTTTCAATAAATTTTAAAATGCATCTTCAAATGAAAATTGAAATTTTATATCAAAAGATGATTTCGAGAAAAGTGAAATTTTTTGTGAAAAGGGGAAAATCTTTCTTATGTCCAAACGTGCTTTTAGTGTGTTGATAGATATTGATAGTTTAGGTTAGCTGCTTTTATTTCGATGAGCTTACTTCTTGAGTATTTGTATGATTATGCTTCCATCGACGATTCCCTATAGCTGGCCCACAAAGATTTATTTGTCCACCTGTAGAAATTTTCAATGATTTCTTCTTTGTGTACTTTTGTAATTAGCCATCATCTCTTTCTTGCTTACCTTTTGAAATGCTTGGAACTCTTAAAGCCATCCCTTTGGCCCAAAGTGGCCTAATTGCCAAATCAGTCCAAACCTACAAAATCTGCCACTAGCCAAAGTTGTACCCAATCCAATCCCCTATTTAGCTCCCAAACGATGATGTTCAACCAGCCGTCCCCTCAAGCTTCTTCTTCTCCAAACAGAACAGATCTTCACCATCTCCTTTAAAAAATGTAGAAGCCGTCACTTCGATCCCCAACTCTCTCAAGCGCGAACCCCTTCCTCTTTACAACCAAACAAAACCCTAGCCGCCCTTATTCCCCTTATCGTATCCGATCGAACCCCCTCTGGTGAAGAAAAAGTTTAGAAAAAAAGCACCGCAAAGGATTTTTAGATCTGGTGAAGATGTGTTTTGTTGATTCGGTTTTCACTGAGCTCCAGCTTTCCCTTCGCCTTTATTTGGTTATTCAAGTTTGTCTCTACTGTTGCTTAGAAGTTTTTATCTCAATCTCAAAATTTAATTGTTGTTTGGACATCTATTGTATCGATCCGACCCGTCGTTTTGAGCTTTTGCACTCTGATCACCAGTTCTTGGGCATGACTTTCCCCATGTAATGCATTATGACTGATGCAGATCATTGGTTTTGGGTTTTCAGGAAAATCGGAATGAATTTGAAAGAACAGTCTCAATTGAAAGGTTTGACCAAGAGTTGACTTATTTGTATATGATCTGGAGTCGTAATTTATATGATTTGGATAGCTCCGTTAGCTGATTTATGACTTGGGAGCGCGATCGAAATGCATTTCAGAAGTCCGTGGAAGGATTTGGCTTGAATTGGCAAGGTTGGTGTTTTAAGGAATTCAGGTTGATAGGTGAGATTTTGATATGATATTCGGATGGAATTATGAATGTTGTTGTAGCTTCTTTATGCCATTTGGTATGTGTTTGCAAAATTTCAGATCATTCGGACGTCGTTTGGTCGGGTTATTGATCAAACTGTATTTTCTGAAGTTTTTGGAAACTTATGCTTGAATTCGATGAGTTTTGAGTAATTTGATGTTGTTTGAGGTGTTTTGTTAGTTGGAACAAGTTTTAATGATGTTATGAGTTATGTTGGTAGGAATAGTTGAGGCCCCGAAGGCCTCAGATGTGTTTCGGGAGGCTAAACGAATCAATTGGTTGTTTTGAGAACTTAGAAAATTAGAGGTCAGTGCCAGGCATTTTTGGCCTTCACGTTCGCGAAGGGGATCACGCATTCGTGAAGGGCCTGGGTTCGTGAGAATTGCGTTCGCGAGGTTCTATGCCGCGCTCGTGAAGGTTTGAGAGAGTCTGCATCGTGTTCGCGAGTGTGGATATGTGATCGTGAAAGAGGTTCTGGAGCTGATGGTCAATGTTCATCGCGTTCGCGAAGTTCTAGCTATGGAAACAGTGCACTCGCGACTGTCATGTCGCGTTCGCGTAAGGTAATAGATGGTAAGCATAATTGTGTGCTTCGCATTCGCGAGAGATGGACCGTGTTTGCAAAGAAAGCTTTTAAAGCCTGGGCAGAATGTTTTAATAGCTCTTGTCCGCTATTTTGGAGCTAACTTTCACCATTTTTGGGTGATTTTGGAGCTTCTTGAGAGGAATTGAAGAGAGATTCTAGAGATAACACTTGAAGGTATGATTTTTGAACTTAAAACTCGTTTTTATTGTGAAATACACCTAGAAATGCATGAAAACTAAGCCAAAAATTGAAGAATTAGGGCTTGAGAAATTGGATATTTGAATTGGGAGTTGAAGGACCATTTGAGGTCGGATTTGAGAACATTTGATATGTATGAAATTGTGGGGAGATGAGGAATCTAATGATGTGAAAATTTATGAGTTTCGAGAAGTGGGCCCAGGACTCGGGTTTTTGTAATTTTGGGATTTGTGCATGTAATTGATTGTTTTAGCTTGCGCTTTGTTCCCTTAGCATATTGTGATTTGTTCGCTCTGATTTTGGGTAGATTCAACACGCGTCGAGGCTGATTGAGAGGCAAAGCCATCGGGAGCTACAGATTTTTCCAGTTCGAGGTAAGTAATGTTTGTAAATTCTGTCCTGGGGGTTTGAAACCCTGGATTATACATCGTTGTATTACTTTGAGATAACTTAAACGCTAGATGACGAGCGTGGGTAGAGCACCGGTGGGATTGTGACCTAGTCCATCCCGGACGATTATGTTAATGCATATTTAATAGTTAATTATTTTATGTTATTATATTTTGGGTTTGTGTGCTATGATTGGGGCCTTGTGCCGACTTGTTGAGACTCTTAGGGCATTTTGACTACTTTTTCTCACTCTACTTGTTGTAAAGCATATCCTCAGTTATATTTTACTTGTTTATTACATAAATCTGGCTTTATCATATTCTTATTAATGTGGAAACTATTTTGAGCTAAGTTCCCTATTTTACTGAGATAGACCGAGGGTCAGATGGTGAGATTTATGAATGAGATATATTGAGAGTCTGACGGTGAGGTTAATGACTGAGAGAGGCCAATGGCCTTGTTGTGAGGATTATATGTCTATGGATCGGACTGCATGCCGCAACAATATACATACATTATATGGATACGGATTGTGTTATGCGCCACAGAAATGCTTATATGGGTTGGGTTGCACGCCACAACAATATAGCGTTTGGGCTGTAACTGCACACCCCTAGTGAGTGCAGTCGACTATTCATATGGATGTGTGCCATAGTGATATACGAATCGGGCTGCACGCCGTATCAGTTACTATATGCTACCTATTGAGCGTGAGTGCTGACTGTGATTACTGATTGGCAAGAGTTGAGTCACGAGCGACGGAGCAGCTAGCCTGAGGGGCTATAGATATATACATGCATATGAGTGATGCTTTGCCTGAGAGGCCTGTTTATGAACTTATTAATTTCACTCCTCATTAAAGTGAGTTCTATCGAAAATGTTGATTTATTGAATGAGTTCACTCATTTTGATATTGAGCCTCTGCCGTGATGTTGAACAAATGTTTTAAAGCAGCTTTTATTTAAACTGCGGTTTATGAGATGTTCAGAATTTAATCACTGATTTGGTATTGGATATTTCCACTGATATTTTCCAGTTATGAGGTGTTTATGAGTACTACTTTACCCAAAAGGCTATTTTACGAACTATGTTTTACCCGAGGGGCTGATTATAGGTTTTATCTTTTACTACAAATGATATTGAACCCCTACTAAAATTGCTGAAAGGTATTTTAAATGATTTTTACCAAAAAACTGAACTTTAAACTGAGACGATTGACTCGTATTATAATTTGAAGGCATGTTGTGCTTATTGAGCCTAATGTAATAAAAGAGTGGATTTATTATTTTCTACTGCTCAATCTTTATTTACTCTTATTACTTACTGGGTTGGAGTACTAACATTACTCCCTGCACCTCATGTGCAGATTCAGGTATATCAGAACCTGGTAGCAGGTGTTGATGGTTCAGACCCGGAGTCATTAGAGTTAGCTAGGTGGATGCATGCCATTCACGGCACCGCTTCCTTCCTCTTGTTGCTATTACTGTATTTAGTATATTTTTAAGCTTTGTTGTACCCATACCTTGATAGATGATCATGACTAGTGACACCCCGATGTCGGGCTTGTATTTTATTCCGCACTGTTATTTCAGAATTTTATTATGAAATACTATTTAATTAAAGGCTTAAAAATATCTCTTAATGATCAAAGGGTTAATGTGAGTGTTGTGTCGGTTGGCCTTGTCTTCACAAGAGGTGCCATCACGACCGGGCCGGTTGGGGTAGTGATGTCCATGTGCTATAAATTTGCTGAAATTTATTTGTGCATTTAAGACAAGAGGGGTTGCTCTGATGGTAAGCAACCCCCACTTCCAACCGAAAGATTGTGAGTTCGAGTCTCCCCAAGAGCAAGGTGGGAAGTTCTTGGAGGAAGGATGCCGGGGGTCTATTTGGAAAAAGCCTCTCTACCCAAGGGTAGGGGTAAGGTTTGCGTACATATTACCCTCCCCAGAACTCACTAAGTGGGATTAAAGTGGGTTGTTGTTGTTATTGTTGTTGTTGTTATTTGTGTATATATGGTGGAATTGTTCTTTGATATTCTCAGTTGGTTCACCGTATTTCTTTTTATTTTAGTTTCAGCGCGAAATGAGATGTTGTCTATGCTAGTATAGAAGCACGTTTATTCTCTGATGCATCTGTTTGGCATTATTGGATAGTATGGCTTTGATCTCTCAATTTCCACTTTTTTCTTTAATATACAATGGTGCTGGATAAAAGAATGTATGTTAATGCAAATGAATTAGTGGGCGTTTGGACATAAGAATTGTAAACTTTTTTGTGAAATTGTTTTTCAAGTGAAAAATGATATTTGAAATTTAGAGTTGTGTTCGGATATGAATATAATTTTGGGTTGTTTTTGAAGTTTTGTGAGTGATTTGAGTGAAGATTTTAAAAATTTAGCTTTTTGAAGTTTTTAAAATTTTTGAAAATTTCCAAAATGCATCTTCAAGTGAAAATTTAAAATTTTATGAACAAACGATGATTTCGAAAAAAGTAAATTTTCTTTGGGAAAAAGGGAAAAAAAATTTATATCCAAATGGCTCTTGGTGTGTTTATATGGATATTGATAGTTTATGTTAGCTGATTTTGCTTCTATAATTATACTTTTTGAGTATTTATATGGCTATGCTTCCATCGACCACTCGCTGTAGCTAGCCCATAAAGATGTGATTAATTTATGGGATTTTTACATATACATCCCATTAGCAAACCTTATAACCATTCATGTTTAAGGTTAGTGTTTATTACATTTAAGTATACCACCTTTCAATTTATGTACCAAAATTTATCTTTATGGTTTAAGGATCAACTATTAATTAGAGGCTTGATTTGTGGAACAAAATCTTTTCATATTTTTTTTTTACATGTTTTTCTCTTTCTCCCAACCAAAACCGATGCACTTCTCCCCTTTTTTAATTACACCCCCCACCCACGTTTATTTACCAAGACAGTATTCTCTGATTTCTCTGGTTTAATTTCATCCTCCATTGTCATCCTCCATTGTCGAAGGTTGCAATTGTTTCAGATCGAGAGTTTCATCCGCCATATTTTCAGTCCTAGGGTTGCATCAAAGTCCCAAACCCTCTACAAAATAATTTTCTCTCTCTTAGTGCTTCAATTTCATCCGCCATTTCCGAACCCTCTTCAAAGTTTTCTCAAGAAAACACATATTCAGTCACTGTGTTGTAGTTTTCTCAAATTCATCCGCCACATTTCTCCCCTTTTTTTGCTCCTCAATGTGTTGTAGTTTAATATTTTTTGCCAAAAAATAGAATGCAAGTGTTTGTTTGGTGTTTGAGTGTTTTTTGTCTAAATGTACTGTATTATTGCATACTAGGGTTATTTATATAAATTGTAGTTAATTGTAGTTTTTGGAGTTAATTTGTAGTTAATTGGCAAAATGTACTGTTGAATCAAATTTGTAGTTAATTGTAGTGTTTGTAGTTTAATGTACTTTTTATTTGGAACTGTGACTGTTGACTCAAATTTGTAGTTAATTATAGTTTTTGTAGTTTAATGTAGTTTACTGTACTTTTTATTTGGAACTGTGATAAAAATACAGTGTATAAAAGTAGTAACATTGTACATGCTCAATAATTCTCTAGTTACAGTATAGTTGCTTGTAGTTATAATGTAGCATATGTTGTCTGTCACAATGTAGTTGATATGTGGTCTGCAATTTTATAGTGTTGTTTGGAATTGTGATTAGAAGACATGATATATATGTAGTTATAGTCTAGTTGATTTGTAATTTGTAAAGTAATTTTTACAAATCAGCTACAAACAAACTGCATATAAACGTTAACTACATTTACCCACATTTGACTACATTTTAAAAACACACTGGAAATACTGCATATAAACGTTAACTACATTTACCCACATTTGACTATATTTTAAAAACACACTGGAAACACTGCATATAAACGTTAACTACATTTACCCACATTTGACTACATTTTAAAAACACACTGGAAACACTGCAACAGCTACTGTTTTTTCTATTTTTTTTCCTGCACCAAACAAGAATATATCCGATGTGCAACGGAGGACAATTATCTGCAACGGAGGACAATTATCATTCACAATGTATTTTATTTCTACAATTTTATCCGATGTATCAATCGATAATTGTTCTGCAATTGTAGATTGGAGAATTCCGTAGCTTGCATTATCATCAACCAAAATTGGAATCAATTTCAAAATCTCGGAATCTGCCATAGTTATCCCAATAACCATTACATTTCAGCATTATCGGAATTTTTGACATTGTAGAAGAATGAGTGATTTCCGAAACTGAAATCTGGAAGAACTACAATTTTATTGACTATCACGCTGTAAATTCTGATTTTCAGTATTTGATGTAGAAAAATGAAAGATTTTTGAAACAGAAATCTGGAAGAACTACAAAATGGAAGAAGAATGAGTGATTTTCGAAACTGAAATCTGAAGAGATTCACGCTGGCTAAGATTTTTTACCGTTTTTGATTGATGCTTTAATTAGGACAGAATCAAATATTAATTGGGAGCCTTAAAATATGGCGCAATTTTAGGCTATAAAATCAGCCATATCCGTTTTTGATTGATGCTTTAATTGGGACAAATCAAATATTAATTGGGAGCCTTAAAATGTGGCGCAATTTTAGGCTATAAAATCAGCCACATATGATTTGGTACATATTTATTCTATGATATTTTCTGTTCGTTCACCGTATTTTTTTTAATTTTAGTTTCAGCACAAAATGAGATGTTGTATATGCTAATATATAAGCACGTTTAATCTCTGATGCATCTGTTTGGTATTGTTGGATACTATGGCTTTGATTTCTCAATTTCCAGTTCTTCCTTTAATATATAATGGAGTTGGGTAAAAGAATGTATGTTGGCGCAAATGAATTAGTTGGTGTTTGGACATAAGAATTGTAAAATTTCAAAATAAGGTGAAATTTGTATTTGAAATTTAGAGTTGTGTTCGGATATTAATAAAAGTTTGGGCTGTTTTTAAAGTTTTGTGAGTTATTTGAGTGAAGATTTTGAAAGATAGCTTTTTGAAGTTTTTAAAATTTTCAAAATGCATCTTCAAGTAAAAATTAAAAATTCTATGAAAAAACGATGATTTCGAAAAAAGTGAAATTTTTTTGGGAAAAAAAAAAAATTTCGTATGTCCAAACGGGCTTTTAAGAGTGTTGATATGAATACTGATAGTTTAGGTTAGTTGCTTTAGCTTCTATAAGCTTACTTCTTGAGTATTTATATGAATATGCTTCCATCGACCACTCCCTATAGCTAGCCCATAAAGAAGTGTTTAATTTATTTGTTCACCTATAGAAGATGTCAATGATTTATTCTTTGTAATTTTGTAATTAGCCATAATTTGTTTTTTGAATTGCTTGGAGCTTTTAAAGCCATTCCTCTGGCACTCCTGAATGAATCATCCTAAAAAATGCCAATGCATATGTTTTTCTGCTTCTTTACTTTTAATTGATCAGATTTGTACAATTTTTGAAGCCAAAAGGTGAAATTCCAAAAATGAAATCTTAAGTTGAAGAAACCGTGGTACATTAGAATCATTGGGCCATGTGATTTTAATGTGAAATTAATGAGATTTTTGGCTTTTACATATGATAAATCGTAACAAGGATTTTGGTTCGGGTTCGAATACATGTTGAGCCCAAAGGCAAGATAACAGTAAAAAGATAAAAATCTATGCCTCTTCCCCAACAAACATCCATAAACCCTTGGCCTTACAATAATCTCAAAGTTTAGAAAAAATAATGAATATCGTTAGAGTGCTTTAGGCGCATTTTAATTTATTAATGTAATTATGTATACGTTCACATGATATAATTATAATTTTTAAAATTAAAACCAGGTACGTGTTCGCGCGACTTTGGCCAAACAATCATTGTGTACACGTACGCGTGACATGATTTTAGCTGCCCAAATAAAACAAATTCACACACATGTGATCCTCGAAGATAAATCCATAAAACGCGATAATTAAAAGCGGTAGAAAGGTAAAAATACATAGGTTCTAGAATGAGTAATTGAAAATTATAATTAAGTCAAATATGATTATAGTGACCGTGCTAAACCACGGAATTCGACAATAATTAACACCTTCTTCCGGGTTAACAGAATTTCTTACCGGTCTTTTGGTTCGCGGACTTTAAAATGGAGTTAAATCTCCTCGATTTGAGATTTATAATAAACCGGTGACTTGGGACACCATAATAAATATTCCAAGTGGCGACTCTAAAACTAAATAAATAATCTTATTTCAAATAATATCACTTCAATCGGAAAAACTTCCTATTCCTATCAGGAAAAATGAGGTGTGACAATAGGCAATTTCGAGTTTGATTAAAGTTAAAGAGTCGACATCTAATTAATTATGGTGAATTAGGGCACCTAATGTTGATTAAAGTAATTTAAAGTATAACTCTGTTAATGGTCTACTTAACATAAATATTATAGATTAGGGTTCAATTAATATAAAGAAAAGGGGTTTAGGGTACTGTTTAAGATTCATATTAAAATGGTTAATCGACCGGATTAAAATTAATTAAGGCAAATCATTGAGATAAACTAAAGTGACTCATTATTTTCCTAAATCGGAGAGGAGAACACAGAAAATATAGGACTTGGGGGAAGGGGGTGAGGAGAGTATTTTTCTGAAAAATATTTTCTATTCTCTAACAAAACACTAAAAATATTTTTCGGAAAAAAGTTTTCACTCACCAATCAAATAAAAAGAAAATAATAAAATCACTCATTTTATATGAAAATATTTTCTAAGAAACCATCTTCCTTTGTACCAAACACACCCCAAATGTGTAAATTTTTGTGAAATGTAAAGGACTAAAACTAGTAGTAGTATATTTGAAGGACCATATGTTAAACTTCCCAATTTCTGAGTAGACGAAAAAGTAATATTAGCGCTGCTACGCTCTCAGCTCGCATCACCATTGCAAACAACTCGCATCTAGGCGGCTCGCTGACAACTTGGTTTGTTGACCCTAGCTCCGTACAAATTCTTTCTGTCAAATTCTATACTTGCAAAATATTTGTATTGATCTCAATTTTTCTTTTTCTAATTTGTACTCATCGGAAGTGTGTAGAACTGCAGAGATATGGCGATGTTAATTGCGGCACGTCGATTATCAGCTGGATCAGCTTTATCAGATTCACTGCGTTATACCTCTTGCTGGCGGTTTTTCTCTACCTCTTTCAGGGAAGAAAAAGACACATTTGGTCCCATTCTCGTTCCATCGGACAAGTTCGTGCTTTCCTTTTCTCTCTATTTTTTTCCCTTTATTCAGTATGCTCCCCCTTTTCACATGTTTAATATTTTACCTAAGCGCTTTACATGTTATTGTGGTGTTAATCTGAAATTTTGAAAAGCATAGTTAAATCGAAAAATGAATATAGAAGGAGGATCATAGTAAGTTGACAGTCAATATAAAATAATTATCAAACTGTTGAAACAAATGGGGACAGAGTGTTCGTATACTCAACCCAAATTAATATAGGATTGAGCCATTGATGATTGAATATTGAATGATTAATTGTGTGTTAAAGTCCTTTTGGGTTTTATGCTGTTGTAAGGGTTAGTCCTTGTTTCTTGTGAGAAGAAAGTAGGTTGCTAAGAGATTAACCAAAGTTTTTTTTTTTTTTTTCTGATAATGGACTTGTTTACTCTTCTGTCCTCTGCTTTATCAATAGTGAACAATCAACTGTCTTCAACATAGATATGATGCAGAAGTTTTCCTAACTCCTTTCTTGACTAACTAAAACTCCAGTCTAGTGAGTATCAAAATGCTTCAATATAGTACAACCATAGGTTTCTGGATTGATAATATAACAGTTGTGCTAGAGTATATGCTACATGTAGCTTTTCCTCTGATCAAGAGGGCATATATTATAACTGATCCAAAGTTGTGCTAGAGTATACACTAAATTTTCATCCTGAATTCACTGTTGAAAGGCTTAACTTAATTTTGCTAAGGTAGCTCAATATAACTCAGATAAATCCATGGTGATTATAGTTGGAAGCTCCCTTTTTAATATCTTTATTAAATTCTTCTGTAGAGAAGCTTTTGGACGGGTGACCTTTACAACAACAACAACAACAACCCAGTATAATCCCACTTAGTGGGGTCTGGGGAGGGTAGTATGTACGCAGACCTTACCCCTATCCTTGGGTAGAGAGGCTGTTTCCAAATAGACCCCCGACAGCCTTCTCTCCAAGAATTTCCCACCTTGCTCTTGGGGAGACTCGAACTCACAACCGAGAGGAAGTGGGGATTGCTTACCATCAGAGCAACCCCTTTTGTCTACGGGTGACCTTTAATCAATTAAATTTAACCTTCATGTCTTGTATTTCCATCAATCCAACTTGATGTTTTTAGAATCTTGTACTGCCTCATTAATCGTTAATGTTAATAGAAAGTGATAATTTAGTTAGTATTCTCTCATTTAACAATGTTTCAAGGCATTGTTTCACTGGCTTGTGCACAGAGACAAGTTATTCTTATTGTTTTGGGTGACAAGTGGCATCCAATATCATTATGATTTCTCTATTAAGCAAATCATGGAGTGCAATAGCTTATTAAATTTGTTGAGTTTGTCCATTTGTTTGACAAATTGTTGTTCGAGACAACAATCTTTTTCTGTTAAGTAGGCTTGTTTTAAGACAAGAGGGGTTGCTCTGATGGTAAGCAACCCCCACTTCCAACCGAGAGGTTGTGAGTTCGAGTCTCCCCAAGAGCAAGGTGGGAAGTTCTTGGAGGGAAGGATGCCGGGGGTCTATTTGGAAACAGCCTCTCTACCCAAGGGTAGGGATAAGGTCTGCGTACATACTACTCTTCCCAGGCCCCACTAAGTGGGATTATACTGGGTTGTTGTTGTTGTTGTAGGCTTGTTTTGTAAAGGATGTCATTAAATCTTGTGATCTTACTTAGTGGATTCCATTGTTTGTTGGGTGGTGATGGTTTTTTTTTTTTGGGGGGGGGGGGGGGGTACCTAGAGTGCACCACGTGTCTCATTACATTTACACGGTTGGTTCTTTTTTCTGCTCTTTCTGTAAGTTTGGCGTTGATGAACTAGAAAACTGGTAATAGGTGTAAAAAATAGACTTCATGGGCTATCTTCCAAGTGTGCATATACACCATCTTGAGTTTCCTCCTAATTGTACTTCTTCACGTCTTTTTTGTATCTCCTCCAGGTTATGGGGGGCACAAACTCAAAGATCATTGCAGAATTTTGATATTGGGGGTGAGCGTGAAAGAATGCCTGAGCCAATCATACGTGCATTTGGTATTCTCAAAAAGTGTGCTGCCAAGGTTGGTTAATCTGTAATGCTGTTTCCTTCTTAAACAGTTGATAACCTCTTCTTTATCTATTTTATTTTATCAAAATTTTGGTATAGTAAGTATGTGGTAACGCTTGACAGCAGTTGTTTTGGTCTTATTTTAACTTGTAGTTATGACATTGCAGGTGAACATGGAATATGGCCTTGACCGATCTATTGGAAAAGCAATAATGCAAGCTGCTGAAGAGGTTGCAGAAGGAAAGTTGAATGACCACTTCCCTTTGGTGGTTTGGCAAACTGGTAGTGGCACTCAAAGTAACATGAACGCTAACGAGGTAATCATTAGTTCATGAACTTGCAGGTCCTATGAGGGCTTGTTCTAAGCTTGAGCCTTATTAATTTGCTTCTAGCAGGTCCAGAAATAATCCAGAAATATTCTTGTGAGGGAGCACGGGAGAAAATATTATTAATTATCTAAAGTGTTGTACAATACCCCATTTATATAAACTGATTACATAATAATAGGTATCTACTTCCGATGTGAGACACTATACATGATTAACTGCTTAACAAATCTAATGCTTAAAGTCCATTCAAAGAAACGGTGTTCACGGAAAAAACAAAATTTGATGCTCTAAAGTTAGTATAAGCTTTACTCCGTGATTAAGCTTGTCCTCCTCCTATTGAACTTCTCATCTCGTTGTTACTAACTTCTTGTTTCTAGAAAAAAAATATTCACTTCAATGTGGACAAATTACAAACTATCCCTTGTACTATGACTCATTAGCAAATACTTCCAGGATGAACGTGTCCCTTAAATCTTGTACTTGAGTATGTCATATGGGAAAAATTAATTACTATCCTTTATTGCTACCAGAAGCAAGGAAAAAAAAACAAATAAGTTGGTACAGGGGAAAGGGTAAGAAACGCCAAATTCTTGTCTCCCTTCACTTTGATATTTTTATTCCATCCTTTATGGAGTTCTCTGCATCTAAAGCCCGGTGTCCTAATTTTCAATGTTCCTGGGATTCACCAGTTCCGAATTTGACGTGAAGCTTGATTAGAGAAGGTAGGAATGGGCTATATTAAGAGTGAGAAGATTGCACATAAGGAGATGAGTGCAGTAACTGAGGTAGGTTTTGCCCACAATTAAGTATATGTAATTTCATTGGTGACTTCTATGTAATGCCTTTTCTTATCAAAAAGGTAATTTTATCTGTTAGTATTACATTATGGCAATCTTTTTCGTAATTAAACAATGACTTTGGTGATACAAAGGGTGATGTCGGATAAAAAAATTTGTCCGGTTGCATACCAGATGGAACTAAGATTTCCAAATGTAGGTCTTAATATTAATACCGTGATCAAGTGTCCGAGCTCGTTCCAAAGAATGTGCGATGTATTGGCAAACACCAGATGAATTTGAAAAAGTGTTCCTGGATCTACTAATAAAAGAAGTGTTCCCTGCTCTTGATATGCAGAGCATGATCTATTTTAGTTTAGATGGCACGTAGTTAAGTATCCCACATTGGCTGTGGGAAATTTGTTGGTGTTTCCTTATATGATTTTGGGTATCATCTTCTGAACTAACTTATGGGGGAAATTAGGTTCAACTCAAGGTCCATTTTCTCCACATGGTATTAGAGAAAGTCATCCCTATTCTTGGTTTACCCATATGTTGGGCCCTTATATTAAATTGTCTATGCACCAGTTGTTCAGTCGTGGCCGTGTAGGAATGGGGGTGTTAAGAGTCCCATATTGGTTGAAGGGATGGCTATTATCTCCCTATATGTTCGCGGGGCAATCCTCGTCTCATGAGTTAGTTTTTAAGATTGAATTAGACCCAATGTCCATGTTTTTATCAGTACCCAGTGCAGGTAATTGAATGCTAAAAATATGAGTGTTCTGTCTTCCACAATATTGTGATTGCTGGTGCAGTTATCTGCAGATAATATATTTCGATAAGGTCAATATACAAGAGCTCTATCCTTCTCAAAAGAAAAATGCTGGAGCTCTAATGATTATTTCCGTCTTCCTAGTTGCTACAGTTATTAATCTGTTGGAATTTGACTGTTATTTTTGCCTTTTGATTTCACTAGATACTTGGTTTGAACAAACAAATGAAATTCTTTAGCCATGATGATGACCCGATATATCTCGACTTTGGACTATTGGGTATGTGTCATAGGGAAGAGGGATCCACCTTTCTATTTTTTGATGGGTTGGTTACTAGCAATGGAGAAAGTTAATCACATTCTAGAGTTTTCTGATCCTTTGGGATTTAAGAGAAATACCTACTGTTATGAGTAAATATATCATGCAGAAATCCGATAGATGAAAGCTGCTCAGTAATTTTACATGAACATGCGTTTTGCCTCTTAAAACTGTAAGTGCATTTACTGGTTAGCTTCTGGTGGTTTAGGTAAGACACTGAAATATTACTCCCTTTTATGGTTTTTCCTTTGATTGCACTGGAAAGGATTGCTTTTTGAATTTTGGCTATCTCCAAGACGTAAACAGTTGTGCTTCAGCATTTCACATGCATTATGTGTTCTCTGTGTTTCAATGGTAGCTAAAATATTTCAGATCTAGATGGATTGCAATATATGTTTTCTGGACCTTTTGAGGAAGTTGGGAACAATTTTATTTATCTTCTTATGATCATGCTTTTACCAACTGGATAATGGCAAAAAGTTGATCTGTCATTATAATTATTAAGAGACCGTTCGGAAGAAATCCTTTTATGTAAGAAATTTTTTTCTTTTTTCCGAAATCAGTGTTTGTTCATAAAATTTTCATTTTTTACTCGAAAATGCATCTTGGAAATTTTCGAAAATTTGAAAAACTCCAACAAGCTGTTTTCCAAAATTTTCACTCAAATCACTCACAAAACTTCAAAAACAACCCAAAATTATATTGATGTCCAAACACAACTCTAAATTTCAAATACCATTTTCATTTGAAATATTTTCACCATATTTTAGAATTTTACAATTCTTATGCCCACCACTAAATATCTTCAGGTTATTGCAAACCGAGCAGCTGAAATACTTGGCCATACGCGCGGTGACAAACATGTGCATCCAAATGACCATGTAAATAGGTCGCAATCTTCAAATGATACGTTTCCTACGGTAAAGCCTCCTTTAATGTTACTTTTGTTGCAAGATATGTTGTTATTCTTTTTACAAAATTATGCTGACTTCTTACTAATGGTTATTCTTTTTCATGTGTAGGTGATGCATATTGCTGCGGCAATGGAGCTAAATAAAAGATTAGTACCAAACCTGAAACAGTTGCATACTTCACTACATTCAAAGGTTTACTATTCAGTTATTTTACTCGTATAGTTTTAAAATAATATATAATAAACCCCCCCCCCCCCCCCCCCCCCCCAAAAAAAAAAAAAAAAAAAAACTGTTCCGGTAAATTTTGAAATACTTTATACAGCATTATGTGGTTCTTGTATTATGCTATTCTGCTTGCTCAATTACATATACGCCAGATCTATTGGTTCACAATGTCGCAATTCATGCTTATTCAGTCATTAATGCTCAAAAGGGAGCAAGTGGCCGTTTCTTTACTTATATTGTGAAATGGTGAATTTGGTTGAGCATTATGATGAAGATAAATTAAGAAAAGTCAAGACAGTATCACAAGAAAAGTCAAGAGACTAAAAAGATTGATTAGATCAGAGCATTATGATGTATCCATCTTCTGTTGGCCTGTCTGGAATTATTTATGCCTTTTGATCAGATTCTGCTATACAATACCATTAAACCAAATTAAATGTGCAGCTCAATCTTTTGGAATGCCTTTACAGGACAACAAAGATAAAATAACAACCTCTTTCTCTTTGTTGAACACATTAATTATCTTCAAGTTAATGTTGTTTGCCCATATATGGAAGAATTACTATGCTTTTGGATCCGATCCTATCTCACAGGCTGATTATCTTAATTGCCAATCTAAATCTGATCTTCAAGGCTAATGCTAATATTATCAGAGCAGCTAAGTCATGTTATTTGAAGTCATTTTCTATTGTGATTCAAATTCTGCTGCTTGCCTTGACATCTAGCCAATAGATGCTCTCACAAAATCTTCTCAATTTGTCACACTTCTGTAATATTACTATTAATTCTTTGTAATTAAGCCGCTTTCCTATCCAATTACTTTTACCAGTCAGTCGAATTCAAGGACATTATTAAAATCGGGCGAACCCACACACAAGATGCAACCCCTTTGACTCTTGGACAAGAGTTTAGTGGGTATGCTACTCAAGTAAGCTCTATTCACTTTCAGCATTTTTAAATGCTAAAGTTGTTACTACAAGTAGAGAAAGATTATTCACCTGGGTTTGCCTTAAAGTGTTCTTTGCTGTTGTAGGTGAAATATGGAATTGACCGTGTCTTGTGCGCCCTTCCGCACATGTATCAGGTTCTTTCTCAACCCTTTACTTTCCTTGTTCCTCCTTTTGTCCTGTTTTCACTGATAAAAGCTTCATTGAGCAGCTCGCACAAGGAGGCACAGCAGTGGGAACAGGACTCAATACAAAGAAAGGGTAAGTGTTCCAGTATTAAGGTTGTGTTTTGGTCAATTTCAGCCACCCAAACTCCATTATTGGTATGCAAAGTTGGAGGGAGCATTCTAGCTGCTCAATCCTTTAAATTTGTTTTCGTAACATCTCTTATTGCGTCATCCTTTCATATATCCAACTTCAGCCACGCCATATGTTTTGAGTTGTGATTATATTATGTTCATTCTCCATAGGTTTGACATTAAAATTGCTGCAGCAGTGGCAGAGGAAACTAACTTGCCATTTGTAACTGCTGAAAACAAGTTTGAAGCACTGGTAATCTCATGATTCTTGAGTGTATTGTTTGTGAATTGGAGGTTCTGGTTGCTTGCTCATTGTTTAGATATAATATGCGGGCAATCGCAACTGATGTTTAGTGTTTAACAATTCTGGCAATGGCAGGCTGCTCATGATGCATTTGTTGAAACCAGTGGAGCTATAAATGCGGTAGCTGCTTCCCTCATGAAGGTTGGGAATGATATACGCTTCTTGGGAAGGTATGCGTTTCATATGTATTATTTCCTCAGTAGGTTGCTATCTTTTGGAGACGTCAAAGCTTAGAAGGATGTATGTTTTCCATGGATTATATGATTTTTTCAAATTACTTTTATTTGGAGGATTTACATCCTTTTTTATTCAGTGGTCCCCGCTGTGGTCTTGGGGAGCTCATTCTTCCCGAAAATGAACCTGGAAGCAGTATAATGCCGGTAACTTCATTTCTTTGTATCTGTTGAAAGACTATGTATGCATCCTCTTGTCGTTTTTAACCTTTCTACCCAATCTTAAAAAGGACTTCCATTTCAGGGCAAGGTGAATCCCACTCAGTGTGAGGCTCTCACGATGGTCTGTGCTCAGGTAATATATCTGTCTAATGGATGATGTAATCAACTTGTCTTAAGCTTATGTTTTGACTTTCTAATATGCTTCTCCAGAGTAATTGCACCTTGATTTCCAATGCATGACATTTATAAAATTGGGTCTACGCTAGTTGTTTGTTTTCAAGTTTAATGGTTGAACCTTTTATGAGCTGCAGGTTATGGGTAATCATGTGGCTGTTACAATTGGTGGATCAAATGGCCATTTTGAGCTGAATGTTTTCAAGCCTATGATTGCTAATGCCCTTCTACATGTATGATCTGCCATTCCTTTTTGTTTTCTTTCTGGTTAATACTAAAATAGAATTAATGGTATGCATTTTCAAGTATAAGCTACTGTCAGAGTGAAGCATGGAACTATAAGATGTTTGCCAGCAGTTAACCGCGCTGACTTTTATGTTCTCACCCAGGCAATAAATTTGGGATGGGGTGGGGTGAAGTCTGTTTTATCTCTGATTATGACTAATTTGTGGTTTCTACATCTCTCCGTTCTTCCTGCAAATTTAAAAAGCACGTGCTTTCATTATTGTTTTAGTACCATTGATAGTTTAGATGCACTATATGTTGTGATGCTGTAGTCTAAAGCAGTTGACTATGTGCCTTATCAAAAAAAAAAAAAAAACAGTTAAGTCTGTATCTGCTGCTTGCTGCCTTTTTACTTCCCAAGACTGACATACCTATCTTTTTCTGTCATGTGCAGTCAGTAAGATTGATAGGGGATGCATCTGCTTCTTTTGAAAAGAATTGTGTCAGGGGTATTCAAGCTAACACAGAGAGGATTGCTAAATTGTTGCACGAGGTCAGTTACTGTGTATAATCTTGGTGTACCCTCTTCTACTTTACAAGTTTTAAGCTCTATTTTATTGATCTCATTTCGTGTATAATTTTGCAGTCGCTCATGCTCGTCACATGTTTGAACCCAGTAAGTATTCCATCTACATGTTCAAAGTACATGCTTATCTGCAGCAATTTTGACTCGTGCTTTTCCCGGATAGTTAGGACTGAACTGACAATAACGATTTAAACTCGAAGAAATTTTACTGATTGCTGATATTCTTGCTGTCTATTCCAGAAAATTGGTTACGATAACGCTGCTGCAGTTGCCAAGAAAGCCCACAAGGAGGGAACCAGTTTGAAGGTAATGATATTCGTCAATTATGTTTAGGGGATCTATTTTTTTTCTTTAATAAAAAATTGACGTATATTTGGATCTTCAGGATGCTGCTCTCAATCTAGGAGTCCTCAAATCTGAAGAGTTTGATCAACTTGTAGTTCCTGAGAAAATGATTGGTCCAACTGACTGATCAGCTCCATTAGTTCTATCAAATGAGAGAGAGGATGATGGCTGTAGGTGCACCATATTAGCTGCTTTCGTCCATCAAATGCAACTAGGAAATAAAATATTTAACGCAACTCTTGAGGTTTTGCTCATTCCTTGCAATTTATAAGGGGGAAATGCCTCCATTTTTTGTAATAAGATCCCGAGCTACAGGCGAAGTAAATAATGGACTGAATCATTCATCTTACCATTTCCTGTCGTGATTGACGACGGGACTCTTTTTTCATGTTCTATCTATGTCTCTTTTGAGGGCATTTCATTCCAACAAATGCATTTTTCATTTAACACTATATGCTGGTAAGAAATAAATAAAGGTGTTGATTTGAAAAAAACATTATATTCTTGTTTTGAAAACGATACTCTTGTCTTGTTCGTGCCGTGGACTTCTTTCTCCCTTTACTGACCCAAAACGTGGGGGTGGGCATGGGCATTCAGACAAGTTTAGATTGGACAATGAAAATTTTTATTGGGATTTTTAATTTTCAAATTGGAGAAATTACAATACAAACAAGATCGGATTGCATCATTTTTTTTAATTTGATTTTGGATGATTCGGATAGGATATTTCAAATTTTGTTTTTGAGCCGATAAATTGAGATTCTTAGCACAAAAAAGGAACATTCAAGTAAAGTATTCATGTCACATTATCTTAGTATTTCCTTATTCTCACCACAATCATCCAAATGAAGTATTCTTGCAATCGGAAAAATCATTACTCCCTCCGGTCTAAAAGTGATTTTTTGGCATTTTGTTGTGGTCCAAAACAAGTGATTTTTCTAGATTTTAAGAGTGAATTAATTTTTTTATTCTTACATTGTCCTTGGAGTAAATAGTGTTGGAATATATGTTTGGGGTGTTTATGTGAGATAGTAAAGGTTAATATGGTCACTGTTATTATTAATAGATGCTAAAAGGTAAATTTCTTAATATGTGTGAATATATCCAAAAAATCACTTACTTTGGACCGGAGGTAGTATTAAAGAAATGCAACAGATGCATTACCAAGGCCATACGAATTAACAAGTCAAACATAATAATATCATGTCAAATTAGATACTCCCTCCGTTTCAATTGAGATAAGGTAGTTTTACTCTGCATGGAGTTTAAGGGGAAAAAAAAGGAAGACTTTTGAAACTTGTGGTCGTAAAAGTTTAAGGGGTAAAAGCTTTGTGGGGCCATGACATTTGTGTGGTTATAAAACTTTTCATTAAGGGTAAATGGTAAAATGAAGAGTTTAAAGTTGAATTATTTCTAAATTTAGAAATGTGCCATGTACATTGGATCAAATTAAAAAGAAAGTACCTCATTTAATTTGAACGGGAAGGTATAATAACTAGGGACGGGGCGGTGTGAGTGTGAAGCGGTGTGGGTTAGAGGGCATGTGGGGCGAGATATAGTAAATGCGGGTGCGGGGCGGGACAGATTCAAACACCTTTTAACAATATATTCGGGAGCGGAGCGGGTTGCGGTTGTGATCGTGCTCAATGTCTTCTGAACAATTCCTCACTCATTTGGTTGAATGGTTCTTTAGCTTGAAACTTACCAAAAAAAAAATTTCTTTCTGAAATAGAGCAAAATTCTTAAAATAATAACTATCCAAAAATTTTTTTTTTGAAGGAAAGGTATTTATATTAATACTAGTAATAACAATAATAATAATCCCACGATATGTCCTAGGGGACATGTCCCATAGAGCCATCGTGAGGACATATTTATTTTATGCCACCCAAGACATTATCATTACCAAGTGAAGCCAAAATATTACATGCCGACAAACTACATGCCTTGAAACTATTACTACCCTCCTTATCCTTGAAATACATATTTTGAGCAAAATTAGGAGGTTCCATAAAATAGCTAGCTATATTATAGCTAGGGTGAAGTAACGCTTCCTTGGCCAATAGGTGTGCCACCTTGTTCCCCTCACGAAAATTATGCTTCATTCTGATCTCCCTCTCTGCATTAGCTTCTCCATTAAGTACCTGCATTCAATAAAGTATCGTAAGTAGGATAATCTTCTTCAAGAAATCGTATTACCTCAATTGCATCCGTCTCTATTTCACATGGTATGAAACTTTCCTTCATGATTATTTGTAAGGCTTGTCGAAAAGCTAGCAACTCTGCATGGATTGATGATATACTTTCACACTTTGCATAGAAACCTAGCATCCATTCTTCCTTATTATTTTGTACGACTCCACTAAGGCCTCCCTGCAAGTTCTCTTCATTGAAAGCTCTATCGATATTAATCTTGTACCAATACTTAGGAGGTGGATGCCACTTTATCTTCACTCTAATAGATGTATTACTATTGATGTGTGCAGTAGTTAATAACTTATATTCCAGTGCATGCTTAATCACTTTGGTGGTGTTTATTTTATTAGCAGTATTGTTAATATTATTCTCATTTCTAGTATTCCATATTGACCATAATGCAAAAGAAAATACTTCTTTCTAGTTGGTGAGGTTGTTAAGAATGTTAGGAGACTTTTCCCTTAGAAAATCCACTCAATGTTCTTGTGGCAGAGGGTTGTTTAAAGGAACTTTTTATAGATGCCCTAAAGGACTTTGCCAGTTTGCAATCCTAAAAGATGTGAAGCAGAGATTCATTAATTTTACAAATAGGACAATTTGTGTCTATGTTAACACCTGTTTTTCCTAGGTATTCTCTGATACGAAGTCTTGCGTCTATGTTAACTATCCAAAAACTTAATCAAAAGCTTATTTCTGAAATGTTATTCCAAAAAATTATTCAAACAACTCATGTATGTGAAAATCATTAGTCGACCAACGTGGATTTTGTAGTAACAAAACGTATGAAAAATTGACCAACGTGGAATATTTCAATGTAATTATTAATTAGACTCAAAATCACAGTGCATATCACAAAAATTGCAAGTCCTAGTCCATAAGTAATATTAAAATCATATCTCTTTCTTGATTCTTTTTAAAATACGGGAATTCAACTTGTAGCTTTTCAAGAAAATTACCTCGCTCACGAAACATATATACGACGTGGTTACACATAAATTTCTTAAGCTATTTTAATATTCCTCATTTCCTTTCGAAATTACGAAGTTCAAACGAAACCATTTAAATTTTAAATTCTTCAATTTCAACTTCTTTCAAAACATTCAATAAGCAAACTCAATCTCGCTCCCTCTCAAGGCAAACAATAAACATAAATCAATAACAATATCAACAAGGCATAATGTAAGCCTAAAACTACCGGACATAAGCATAACTAGTAGCTACGCACGGACTCTCGTTATCTCGTGTGTACATAGCCCCCACAAATAGAAGCACATAATAATTTAGTTCACATATAAAGTTAACTCCTTCTTGCAAGGTTAGAAATGAGACTTACCTCGCTCCGAAGTTCCATGACCGGCTCCAACACCACTCTGACACCTCAAACTGATGCCCAGCGCTCCAAAACTAGCCAAATAATGGGCAAACCAATGAAAATATACTCTTAACACTTATAACAATTCGATTTAAATAAATTTCCAACTCCGCTTGAAAAGTGGATAAAAATAACCATCAGGCCCATGTGCCCGTCTTCCAAAATTTTTCAAAGATAAACTTTACTCATAACCCCACGAACTCAAGTATATGATTTATTTTCAATTCTATTCCTAAATTTGTGGTCAAACATACCAATTTTATATGTTTCTTCCAAAACCTCACAATTTCTACAATTTTTCATGTATAAATCCTTATACAAATCATGTATTTTAACTTGCAATAGGTGGGAATTACATACCTTGATATAGACGACAAAAATCTCCCTTTCAAGAGCTCAAAATCGCCCAAACAGTTGAAAAATGGAGGAAAAATGGCAAAATCCCTTCTTTAAAATAACACTACCCAGCACTGCCCTTCTTCGCGTTCGCGAAGGCTCTCAGTCTCCCTGCTTCGTGTTCGCGGTTGGAGCTACGCGTTTGCAAAGGCCAATGGCTCCAGGTTCCCCCAGTCTCCTTTCCCTCTTTGCGTTCGCGTAGCCTTGGCCGCGTTCGCAAAGGCCAAATCCCAGCCGCTTCAAAGTTCATCTTAGCGAACACGGAACTCCCTTCGCGTTCATGAAGAAGAAAACCAACTACAACAACATTAACAACAAAACCACCCAATTTCGTCTGAAAACCACCCCAAAACATACCTGAGGCCCCCGAGACCCCGTCCAATCGCACAAGGCCTCAAATCACATCAAACAATGCTAAAACCTTGAATCACACTCCAATTAAAGATTAATGAACTTTAGAATTTCAAACTCCTACATTCGATGTTGAAACCTATCAAATCACATCTATTGACCTCATACTTTGCACACAAATCACATTCGGCATTACAAACCTACTTCAATTTTTGGAATCAAAATTCGACCCCGATATAAAAAAGCCCACTCCCGGTCAAACTTCTCAAAAACCTTCAAATTTCTAACTTTTTATAAATGACTCTGAACCTTCAAATCCACATCCAAACGCGTCTCCAATTCTAAAATTACCATACGGAGCTATTCCCAGACTCGGAATCCTAAATGGACATTGATAACATTGAAATGCAATTCAACCCAAATTTATGAATTTCTTCCAAAATGCCAACTTCTACAATAGACGCTGAAACACTCCCGGGTCATCCAAAACCCGATCCAAACATATGCCCAAGTCCGAAATCATCATACAAACTTGATGGAACCTTTATCCCAATTCCGAGGTTGTTTACTCAAAGATGCAACCTTATTTAATTCTTCCAACTTAAAGCTTCCGAAAAAAGAATTCTCTTTCCAAATCAACTCTGAAATTTCGAAATTCCAATTCCGACCACGTGTATAGGTCATAATACTGAAATGAAGCTGCTATGGCCTTAAATCACCGAACGACACACTATAGCTCAAAATGACATGTTGGGTCGTTACATTCTCTTCCACTTAAACATATGTTCGTCTTCGAACGTGCTAGAAATTGCTCTGGAGATGTCTGAAATTATTGTTTATCACCTGGTGCACCTACCCATGCTACCACAACTCAGCTGAGCATATCTGCTCGAGCAAACCTGAAGATTCTCCTTTTGTTTAGTCAAATTAGCCATAAACCAAATTCCAACGTCCGGAGTTCTCTACCGGGCATGTTTCCAACATACAAACACTACATCGATCACTATGCGGTGCACCAATACTTGATTGCATACTACCTTTGCTAAATCCACTCTATGTGTTGCATATCCCATATGACCAGAATAACATTCTCTCATAACAATAGCTGAAATTCCATGAATTTGATGTTCACAACACACCTCATGACACATATAAGTCATGTTCTAACTGTTGCAATATTGCCGCGACGTAAAAGGTGCGTAAAAACTCATAACCAACTGGCAGTCAACAAATCATTGAGTCATTTCTCCTGACACGAACCATTATCTCATTCTGAACCACGTAACGATAATTTCTCTTTAATATTATTCGTATAAAATTGATTGCACTGATCCGAGGTCCAATAATCTCGTCTCACCCAGCATAAGTGATAATAGGTGAATTAAACTATATTCAAGCCCTGATAACCACCTTTTTGCATAGTTTTGCTAATGAAAGTGATAACAAAATGCTCTTATTAGTGCTTTTCATGATTTGCAGGCTATATATGACTAGGGAAGGCTAGGGAGCCCTTTTGGAGTCAAAAATAAAGAAAAAGAGGCCAACTGTAAAATATCCCTAGTGAACCACGCGAAAGAAGGCCGAAGAGTCAGAAAACGGGTACTGTCGCGGTTCCACCGCGACCGCCGCAGAACACGGTGAGAGACTACTACAGACAAAATTGGTATCTGAGGGGCTGTTTGGCTGCGGTTACACCGAGACCGCGGCAGAACCGCGGTGAGGAATGATCGCGGATAGAAGGAGATTCAGAGGAGCTGTTTGGCCGCGTTTCTACCGCGACAGCGGCAGAACCGCAGTAGGCGTGCGGAAGGCCAGGGGCAGTTATGTCAAAGCGTGAATTTTAGCCCTAAAACCTATATTAGTCACTAGGTTTCGCCTCTTAGAGGCATGTATTGAGTTTTTAGAGTTCTTGGAAGGAAAAACAATTGTGAGAGAATATCTTAAACATATTTCTTTTTCCCTTTTGATTTTTATTGCTAGATTATGTTGAATATTAATTCATTGTGTTTACATGAGTAGCTAGTTTTCATGTCTAAGGTCTTGATGGAACCTGTTGAGGGATGAACTTCTCGTTTATGTGAATGCAAATTTGCCAGTTTTAATCTTTATTTATTCAACTATGTTCTTGTTGTAGTTAATTGACAGGATCCTCAATTAGCTGTACCTAGTTAGTGTGTATAACTTGGAAAAGAGTGCATATTTAGGTAGTTTTTGAATAACACCACTCCTAAAGTAATAAGAGGAATCTATAACTGCAGGTTTAAAGGCGGGATTAGGAGTAACGAAGCCTTGGGTGCAATCTTATATGAATTGTGTTAATTAAAGCTAGTTAGTGTATCTCGGGAGAGTGCAATAGTATATTACTGTAATTGCTCGGGAGAGAGTTACGGTGAGGCGAGTGTTCGTGATTGATAAAGTACGTTGGTAAATTTGTATGAAGCATAAACAGAAGGGATTCCATCAATAGGGGAAGTCATTACCTTAGATTTTCTCTCATTATTGTCAACAACCTTAGTTAGTTAGTTGTAGCTTGTTACTTTTCTGCATCCTTTAGTTCGTAAAGAAAACTCAAAGTGTGATTCAAAAGTTTTGGGAAGCTGGTTCTGAAGGATTTAGTGGGTCTAAAGGTGGTAGTTGATAGGTTGACTCTCTGTGGATTCGACTCTAGGCATAATACTCAGGTTTTATTTGCAATGTCCGCAGAGTCCTTTCTAGAGGGAATACTTGGGCGTGATTAAATGTTGGTGCCGTTGCCGAGGAGTTAATGGAATTATCAATTTCCTTTGCTAGAGTTACAAAAATTCATGGTGTAGCTAGTTTCTTTACACCCCATTTTTTATTGAAACTTTTGACAGTTGACTTGGTTGCACAGGTGTATTCCTAGAAGCTCTAAGAGGAGGACTAGAGAACTGCTTGAAGGACTCTCAGACCCTGAGAAAATATTCCGGGTGTTGAACCGTGCCAAGAAAAGATTGCAACCACCTCAACGGACAGACAAACTCGAAATTGTTATGGAAAACGTAGACAATCCTAACGGATCCGGCAGGTACCAGCAAGATGGATTAAATGCCGGAGTGGCAGCACCTCTTGTGTCAGAGGCTACACTTTATAGCTGGGCATAACCGACATCTGAAAATTTGGCAATTGCCATTGTTGTGCCTGTGATACAAGCTGAATCATTCTAGATTACAAACAATATATTGCACTTGTTGCAAAACAAGGGACTCTTTTTTGGAACGCAAGCAGAAGATCCTCAGCAGCACTTGAAGAATTTCCTGTCCATATGCAAAACTCAGAGGCAGCCCAACGTGACTCCAAAAGCAATCAGGCTGCTATTATTTCCTTTCTCAGTGACACGAGCTGCTCAAGTTTGGCTAAACTCACTCTCCATAAACTCCATTAAAACTTAGGATGTGTTAGTTAAGCATTTTCACAACAAGTTCCATCCGCCCAACAAAACATATCAACAAATTGATGAGATCGTGAGCTTCAAACAGAAACCAATGGAAACTTTGCACGAGACATGGGAAGGTTCAATGGAATGTTGGTGATGTGTCCCCATCATGGTATTCCAGAGCAGATGTTGGGACAACGTTCTTACATGGGACTTTCTGACAGTATGAAGAATAGTGTGGATGCCTCAACTGGTGGGGCATTCTTGAGCAAGACCTGGAGAGAAGGGCAGAATCTGTTGGATAAAATGGCTCAGAATTCAGGGTGGACGACCAGGAATGCACCTATCGCTCAGGTAGTGCACTCAGTTCCTCTTGATCCTTCCAACACTATGGCTGAGAATATGGTGACTCTTTTGACACATATGAGCATCCTCACCAAAAAGGTGGAGGAGCCGGGGCAGAAACAACATGTACATATAGTTGATACTACCAATGGGGGCTTGTGCACATCTTGCATCAGTCAGCCAATTGGTAATCCATGGAATGTGGAGCTCGACCATCACCACCAGCACCCCAAAGATATGAATTATGTGGCTAACTATGGGGGTCAAAGGAAAGGAAATCAGAACTGGGGCCAGCAATCTCAGCAGCAGTACAGGCCGCCTCAACAATAATACAATGTCGGGAACATGGGAGGCAAGAGACCTCCCAACATTATGGCACCTTATCTTAGACCTCATGGGTATAACAATCAGCAGCAAGGGTACCACCTACCGTAGCAGCAGCATGGTGGGAGACAAGAAGATGGGTTTACTAGATTGGAAGCGATGATGCAGCAAGTGATTGGGTCCAACGCAAAGATAAATGAAAGGGTAGATGCACATGACGCAGCTATTAAAAATATTGAAGTGCAGGTGGGCCAAATTCCTATGTCTTTGAATAACCATCCTCACGGGACATTTCCCACAGATACCCAAACCAACCCCAAGGATCAGGGCCCGAAGCAGCTGATAACGGCGAGTCTCCGGAATGGTAGAGATCTTGATGTTGAATAGGAGAGAGTTCGAGAGAACGTTCAGGCTGAGACACTCATTCAGGTACCTATTGAGCTAGATGAATCAACAAGGATGGCAGATGTGACAGTCCAGCCTATTCTTGAAAAATAGAATATTCAGCAAGAGACGGAGAAAATTGCAGAAATAGTAGAAGAGCCGGTGGTGGAGGTAGTAGCTGAAAAAGAAAGTCCCAAGTAATTGGTAAGAAAAGACCTCCTGCACCATTTCCATAAAGATTAGCCAAGCATAAAAAGGAAGAGCAGTACAAAAAGTTCTTTGAGATTCTCAAGTAAATTCAGGTAAATATTCCATTGATCGAAACATTAAAGTAAATGCCTGGGTACGCAAAGATGATGACAGATTTGATGTCTCGGAAGTTTGACTTCCAATACTTGGCCACAATGACACTCACACAGACTTGTAGTGCAGTGGTAACTAGACCTGTTGCTGAAAAGCTCTGTGATCCAGGGAGCTTTATTATTCCATGCACTATTGGGAACTATGCCTTTACAAAGGCACTCTGTGATTTAGGGGCCAGCATTAATCTTATGCCCCTGGTTATTTACAAGACGTTGGGCATTGGGAGAGCTAGACTTACCTCTATGTTATTGCAGCTGGATGACAGGACAGTGAAGCGTCCATTTGAAATCCTTGATGATGTGCTTGTTCAGGTGGGGAAATTCGTGTTCCCTGCAGATTTTGTAATCTTGGATCGCAAAGTGGATGAAGATATTCCTATCATTTTAGGAAGACCTTTCTTATCCACAGGAGAGCCCTAATTGATTGTGAGACTGGGGAGCTTAAGATAAGGCTCAATGACGAGGAGATTATATTCAATGTGCAGAAATCGATGAGGTGACCAAGTGAGTTCGCCAATTGTTCTCTAATTGATGTCGTGGATGTGATCGTACAGTCTGATGATGAAGTGTTGATGGTGGAGGATCCCTTGGCTGCATGTTTGACGAATTTGGAGGAGGCGAATAGTGAGGAGTTTGTGGAATGGGTGTTGGATTTAGAAGGTAGAGGGTTTTGGGATAGAAATCTAGAGTTTGAACCTCTACACTTAGAGAAGAGAGAAACTCCTCCAGCTAAGCCATCCATTGAAGAAACACTGAAGCTGAAGCTACAGCCCTTTCCAGCCCATCTTAGGTATGAATTTCTGGGACCTGACTCTACTCTACTTGTTATTATCTCATCTGGTTTGTTAGATGTGCAGGTGCAACAGCTTTTACAGATATTGAAGAAATGCAAAATTGCCATTGGGTGGACCATGACAGACATCAAGGGGATCAGCCCCGCTTATTGTATGCATAAGATTCTTGGAAGAGGGACACAGACCTTCCAGGGAACATCAGAGGAGGGTGAACTCGAATATGAAGGAAGTGGTGAAGAAGGAAGTAATAAAGTGGTTGGATGCGGGAATCATTTTCCCAATTTCTGACAACAGCTGGGTCAGCCCAGTTCAGTGAGTGCCTAAGAAGGGTGGCATGAAGGTGGTGAAGAATGACAACAATGAACTAATCTCAACGAGAACCGTCACCGGTTGGAGAATATGCATGGATTATAGCAAGCTGAATCTTGCCACTCGGAAAGACCACTTCCTACTTCCCTTCATTGATCAGATGTTGGATAGATTGGCAGGGAGGTCACATTTCTAATTTTTTGATGTATACTCAGGGTACAACCAGATCTCCATTGCACATGAGGACCGAGAGAAGACGGATGCCATTTGGCATTTCCAATGCACCCGCCACATTCCAACGATGCATGATGGCCATTTTCGCTGATATTGTTAAAGATACAATGGAGGTGTTCATGGATGACTTCTCAGTGGTGGGGAATTCGTTTGATGAGTGCCTTGTGAATCTGATACATGTGCTGAAATAGTGCACGAGACTAATCTGGTGCTGAACTGGGGAGAAGTTTCATTTCATGGTACAAGAAAACATAGCCTTGGGGCACCGGGTGTCAAGCAAGGGGATAGAGGTAGATCAAGCCAAGGTTGATGTCACAGCAAAGCTGCCTCTGCCAACTTCAGTCAAAGCAATAAGAAGTTTTGTTGGACATGCCGGTTTCTACCGGCGATTCATTAAAGACTTCTCCAAAATCGCCAACCCTCTTTGTAAGTTATTAGAGAAAGATCACCCTTTTGTATTTTTTGATGCTTGTAGGGTAGCGTTTGAGGAACTGAAACAGAGGCTGGTCACATCACCCATCATCATTGCCCCTAACTGGGAGCAGTCGTTCGAATTAATGTGTGATGCTAGTGACTATGCAGTGGGGGCAGTGTTGGGCCAGCGGAAGGACAAATTGATGCATCCAATCTACTATGCTAGTAGAACGCTGAGTGGAGCCCAGCTGAACTATACGGTGATTGAGAAGGAAATTCTAGCTGTTGTGTTTGTATTCGACAAGTTTCGGTCCTAACTGATAGGATCGAAGGCAATTGTATACACTGACCATGCAGCTCTTAGATATTTGATAGAAAAGGACTCTAAGCCAGGCCTGATTCATTGGGTGTTATATCTACAAGAGTTCGAACTTGAAATACGTGATCAAAAGGGCACTGAGAATCAAGTCGCTGATCATCTATCACGACTTAAGGGAGTTGAAAACACAATTGAAGTTGAGGAAATTCTGGAACCTTTTCCAGACGAGCAACTGCTCGCCACCACTCATCTGGAAGAGCCATGATATGCGAATTATGCCAATTACATGGCCAGTGGTATAGTTCCTCACGACCTTTAAACGGTGCAGAGGAAATGATTCTTTCAAAAAAGCCGTTCGTACTATTGGGATGAGCCCTATCTCTTTTGAATATGCCTAGATAACATGATCCGGAGATGCGTATCCAAGATGGAACAATCTTCTATTTTGTAGGCCTGTCATGCATCGGCTTATGGGGACACTTTGGAGGAATAAGGACTGCAGCAAAGGTGCTTGAGGCCGGATTTTTCTGGCAGACGATGTTCAAATATGCTCACACATGGGTGAATGGTTGTAATGAATGCCAACACATTGGGAACATCTCCCGGCGCCACGAGATGCCCATGAACCCGATTCAGGAAGTTGAAGTGTTCGATGTCTAGGGATTGACTTCATGGGCCCTTTCGTCAGCTCTTACGGAAATTAGTACATTCTTGTTGCAGTTGACTATGTGTCCAAGTGGGTGGAATCTGTAGCGTTACCCACCAATGATGAAAAGGTGGTGGTGGGATTTCTGAAGAAAAATATATTCACCCGCTTTGGGACAACACGAGCAATAATCAGTGACGGGGGCACTCACTTCTGCAACAGGGCATTCGAGAAGTTGTTGACAAAATACGACGTGTGCCACAAGGTGGCTACTCCTTACCACTCGCAGAGTAGTGAACAGGTTGAGGTTTCCAACTGAGAGATAAAGTGTGTGTTAACAAAAACTATAAACGCCACAAGAACGGATTGGGCTAGGAAGTTAGATGATGCACTCTGGGCCTTCAGAACAGCGTTCAAGACATGAATTGGTATGTCTCTATACAAGTTGGTGTTTGGGAAGGCTTGTCACCTACCTGTAGAACTTGAGCATAAAGCGTGGTGGGCACTGAAACAGCTTGATCAAGATATGGAAGTTGCGGGCACCTCAAGAGTCACATAATTGCATGAGCTTGAGGAGTTCCGACATCTTGCTTTTGAGAGCACAAGGCTGTACAAGGAGAGAATGAAGAGGCTACATGATCAGAGCATTGTGGGGTGAAGTTTCTAATCTGGGGACATGGTATTGATATACAACTCAAGATTGAGGTTGTTCCCAGGTAAGCTAAAGTCACGTTGGTCTCAACCATTTCGGGTAGTTGAAGTTTCCTGTCTGGAGTTGATGAAGTTACTACTGAGAATGACTCTCGCACATTTAGAGTCAATGGTCAGCGTTTGAAATTATACTTGGGAATGAGCGAACCTAAGGAAGGATCTACACTGCACTTGAACGAGCCACATCGAGCGTGCCGTAAATGCGCTAATCTGGGTCGTGCCTCAACGTTAAATCAGGCGCTGCATGGGAGGCAACCGATGATATTGTTGTAATCGTGAGCATTTAGAATATGAAAAAAAAATTCCTTCAGTACCAGAGAAGGGCCTAGACTGCGTTTCTACGGCGACCGCGGTCCAAACGCGCCCAGGACACCTCTCTGAACTTGGTCTACCGCGGTCCTACCGCGACCGCGGTCGAACCGCGGTGACCATGTTAGAGGCCCATGTACGTTTTCCTTTTAATTTTTTTTATTGTTTTACCCCACCCCTTTTACCCAAAATACCCCCACCACTTAAAACCCTCCGATCTTCTTCTTTTTCCCGCCACAACATCCCCCCACGCCCCATTCCACTCTTTTCTCTCTATTTTCTTTCTTCTTCTTATCTTCTTCTCTCTAAAAACACTCTCCCTCTCACCCAACTACTCTCCACCTTCACCAAACCCTTTCCCATCCTCCATCCAAGTAAGTTTCTCTCTCTTTTCTTTAGTTTAACTGCTAATCTAGTGCAATAAAGAATATTTTTTTAACTTATTCCTCTGTAGCAATAGTTTAATTTTTTGTTATAATTGTTGATTCTTGTTGTATATATGGTAGTAGTTGTTTCTAGTGGGTTATTTGGTTAGGCCTCCATTATACGTTGGTTGTAGGGCTTGTTTTGATATTTTGGAATCCTAGAATTTGTTTATGGGGTGTGATTATTGCAAGGCCTTATGTTGGCCTAATTTGTGGAGTTGTTGTGGTATTGTGGGGCGGGTTGTTAGGATTTATGCCCATCACTAGAAGGGAGGTGAATAGTGCGGCACAAGAATATTGATAAATATTGCGGAATTAAAATTGCAGGAATAAAATAAATTCGGTAATTAAAATAACAAGGAAAGAACGCACCGAATTTATCCTGGTTCACCACAACTTGTGGCTAGTCCAGTCCCCGAGATACTCTCTCGAGATTCCACTAACTCCGTTAAGCTTACGGGTGCTTAACAAACCGTTACACTTGCTCGTAGATGTACACTATACAAGACTTCAACTTGCTCGAGGATACCGCACCTCAAGACTTCACCTTGCTCGTGGATACCGCACCACAGGACTTCAACCACTAAGACTTAGGGTACTTAGCGAACCCGACAATTAATGAGAAGATATGTTCTTCTCAAACACCTTTCTCTTTTTACAATAAGAACTCTCTCAAAAGAGTAGATAAAGAGATACAAAATAAGCTCTATGAATAACACAAAGTTGTCTCTCAAGTGGCTCAACAAAAGCTCTAAAATGATGCTCAAATAATGTCAATATGTATATCAATATTGGGAGGTGTTGTGTGTTTAGAATCAGCTCAAAAGACCTCTTTTTATAGGTGAAAAATGGTGTATGTCCGTTGCTTAATTGGCAATCAATTATGCTGATTTTGTGCCCAGATAATCGATTATTCACAATCTGATAATCGATTATTCTCCAACGTTCAGAAAATCAGAAGCTGATTTTCTGCTGAATAATCGATTATCTGATACTGCATAATCGATTATTCTGAGGCAGTGTTCAAACGCCTGGCAACGGTTATAACATAATCGATTATGCACTTTGTATAATCGATTATTCTGTGGCAGTGTTCAAACACTTTGACCACTGTTATAACATAATCGATTATGCACTTTGTATAATCGATTATTCTGAGGCAGATTTGAAAACTTACTTCAAAAACCATTTTGGTTAAGATGAAAACTTTAACATCATTTTGTTTGAAGTATTTAAAATATGTTTATGATAAATATGATTTAATAAAATATCTTTATGATAAATATGATTTAATAAAATGATTTTATGCATATTTATGATGACCTATATTGAGCCAAAAGACGAGATAACTTAAGCGTTGCTCTTACATTTGTTCTACCTAACGACCTACACCTTGGGTCTTCGGTCTTGAACATTTGAGCTCGTCTTTGGCTTTTCCATTGCAATCCGTTCATCAATATGCTTCTCGGCATTCAAGCTTGATTGTTTGTCATATAATATCGTTGTTTGACACTTGACTTCATTGTTTGTCATTCATCAAAACCTATACTTGAAAATCATGCTAATACAACCAAAGCGCACATATCATAGATAGAATGATTTTCTACACGGGTTATGCCCATTCCTATTTGTGGGAAGTTGTATGTGGGGATTTGGGGTGTTGTAATTGTTTGAAGAATGGTTGAGGAGTAAGTGTGGGGTGGTGTAGGCCAAATATTATATGTAGTTATGTTTTGAGGCCTTCACTACCCTGCTTGGGGGGGGCAAGTTTGCAAAGATGAACTAAAAAGGGGTGTTGTTTTGGTGTCATCGGGTGGCGAAGTCTGAGCAACCACCCGTTTGGTATTATTTTGAATTTGATGGTTTGTCTGAACTCTCTACAAGTACTATGGCTCCCAAGAGGCAAAGGAGACAGGCTGGCACAGTTCAACAACCGACTTATGATGAGTTCAGGTTTGTCTCGGAACTGGCAGAGGATGATTTTAATGCTAAGGCTCGAAAGAAATTCATTCCTGGAATTCAGATTGATCGAGAAGCCCCCCACATGGAAAAGGAGGATATGTATGAGGAGATACGGAGGAGGCAGATGGAACTCCTCTTTGATGAGCTCTGCCTGGTCAACAGGATGATTGTTAGGGTGTTCTATGTGAACTGCCCTGCCAACCTCGCTCGAGATGTGATTGTGCATGGTAAAATAGTTCCAGCACACATTCCCTATATTCTCCAGGCCTTGCAGCTTCTTGCGTTCATAGGAGATGTTGACTATTACCACGATTGACCAGATGTCACGTGGGAGGTTATGATCGAGGCCATTTGTGCTGGGGGCGACCGACTTGGATAAAAGACCAAATCACCTTGCATTCCAAATCTTTCAAGCACTTGGCTAAGTGTTGGTTGTGGTCATTTGCAGCAGGATCATGCCGTCTAGCAACACAACGGACATGAACTTCAACAGGGACCTAATGACATGGTGCTTCGTCACCAAGAAAGATTTTGGCGCAGCTAAGGTCATTGGTGATGAATTGATCTTGAGAGGACCGCTGATGTCAAAGGGGTTTTACTTCCCTTCATTAGTGACTCAGTTGTGCTTATGGAAGAACGTTCCCACTAATCCTATTGACGGGACAGTGGCACCCGAAGCACCTTTCTGAGCTTCCCGCATCAGAGTGGGCAGGGACACACAGGCAACAATTGAAATAGATGATGATGATGCCCCAATTCCCTTCGCACCATCTAGATGGTCTACTGACAATGTCGGACCCTCTTGCTGCCCGATACTAGGGCCAGCTTCTCCAGGTCTCAATCTACTCGGCCAATGCTACGTTCCATGGAAGAAGAGGTCGCGGATCTACGCACCTCAGTTGATTGCCTACACACATGAATTGACGCCATGTCTCAGAGGCAGGCATGGTCCAAGGGACGGCTCATGTCATGGTTTCGTCCATTGGAGAGAGCTTGCAATGTGGACCCCAGCACCGTCTCCGACTCTGATTGAGTCTCAGGGAAGTCTTCTTACCTTTCTACGCTTTAATTTATTGATATGACATGGGACATGCCATGATTTTAAGTGTGGGGTGGGAGACTTACTATTTGTATGTGTTTTACTGTATATAGATATTGTGATTGTTGTAGCATGGAAATATCGTTGTTGTATATTGTTGACGGTAGATATATTAGGAGTATCTGACGTGGCCCGACGTTGGACACTTGTCGACGGGTCTCTTGAGGGTAGTCAGATACATAAAAAAAACTAAGGTAGATAACTCTTCCTGAGGACGGACCACTTGGATAGTACTCTTGAGGGAAGTAGTCCAGGTAGAATTTTTTTTAATTTTATTTATTTATTTATTTTCTTTCCTTTTCTTTATAGGTAGTGTATTAAGCCCCCCTTGGTTTTTCTTTTGACTACGGTTCTTTTCTAAGGTTTTTTCTTGAACCGGGTTAGGTAGATTTTCCTTTTGTAGTGATAGGACGAAAATGGGTATAAGGCTAGAATGCGACCCTCATGTTCACACATGCAAACAACTAAAATGAACTTGAGATTGTAAGTCTTGGCTCAGTTGTGGACTTGTAAGTCTATGCCTTAATTTTGCACATGTTGTCTTGCTTGAACGTTTGTATGTGTGTGTTGATAAACTGATTCTGAATGAGTTACATGCTAAGTGCGTGTGAGATCTTTACTCGCATTCTGTGCTTGCATGCGATATCTAGAACTTGCCCTGTGTGTTTGCAAAGCAAAATAGAAGTTGTTAGGTCTTAGAGATGATTGAAGCATTTCCTTGTGTAAGCTTGTTAATTATGAATCCACCTATATATATTTCCATTAGTTAACCCCTTTGAGCCTGAAGCCTGTTCTTTGATAGCCCTATAATTGTTGAAACACGTTCTCAAGTCGCTAAACTAAAACGTGTGTTCATATTTGTAGGTTTTGATAAATGACAAACTGACGTGAACGGAACATTGACATACGCCGAAGTCCAAGCACAAGAGAAACAAAGATCAAGATTTAGTAAAGCAATAAAGTTATACATGAGTCGTTCTATAATTGTGATCTTGATCCGACAATTGATTCAAGACTTGGCTTCTCTCGTAAAATCATTTTTATCAAATCATGCATCTTTAATTTAAAGCAAAATGATTTTCAAGCATTTCATTTTAACCAAAATGAATTTTAAACATGTCATTCAAATCTGGACAAAGATAATCGATTATGTACTTTATGATAATCGATTATGTTAAAGCAGTGTACACTAGATTTTATAAAGCTATAAGATAATCGATTATGTACCTTATGATAATCGATTATGTTAAGGCAGTGTACACCAGATTTTACAAAGCCGCAAGATAATCGATTATGTACCTTATGATAATCGATTATGTTAAGGCAGTGTTCACCAGATTTTTCAAAGCTACAAGATAATCGATTATGTGCCTCAGACTAATCGATTATGTTGAGACAGTGAGCATCAGATTTTTCAAAGTAGCAAAATAATCGATTATAGCTTTCTGGTAATCGATTATATTAAAGACCGTTGCCAAAATATTTTCAAACGCTGAAAAATAATCGATTATGTATAATCAGACAATCGATTATGTTAAGCATAAAAATTAATTTTTGAACGTTGTCAGGTAATCGATTATACGATTTGGATAATCGATTATTCTGCTTAAAATGTGGGATTGATTTTTGAACGTTGGCAGATAATCGATTATGCAGAATCAGATAATCGATTATCCTAGCACAAAATTAGCAATTTGTGATTGGCAATTAAGCAACGGTCCTGGGTGTTTTGAGCACTATAAATACAACTCAAATCACTCTTCTAAGTACAACAACTGAATACATTCTTGCTAAAGCTTACATACTCTCTTTGCAATGATTTTATATTCATTTCATAAGTTTTTGAGAGCCAAACTCTTGACGAAATTGTTGTGTTCTTGAGCGTATTGTTTTTACTCATATCTACACTTTAAAGAGAGTTTTGTCTTGAGTGCTAAGTGTTTGTACACACTTGAAGGGATAGTCTAATCCCTTGTTGTAAGAAGGAAAAGTAGTTCCTTGGTTTGAAGTCTTGAGGTGCGGTATCCTCGAGCAGGTCGAAGTCTTGTAGAGTGTATATCTACGAGCAAGTGTAATGGTTTGTTAAGCACCCGTAAGCTTAACGAAGTTAGTGTAAAACTCGAGAGAGTCTCTCGGGGACTGGACTAACCACGTGTTGTGGTGAACCAGGATAAAATTCGGTGTGTTCTCTCCTTATCTCTTTAATTACTGCACTTACGTTATTCCTGCAATTTTTAATTCCGCAAATTTACATTGTTTTTTATTATAACCCTATTCACCCCCCTCTAGCATTAAGCGTATATTCTAACAATTGGTATCAGAGCCTAACTCTCTGAAAGACTTAACAGTTTGAGAGAAACTTTCCATGGCTTCTACTCGTAGTGTTTATGCAGGACTAGGTGAAGGACTATGCTTCACAAGGCCACCACTTTTTGATGGCACCAACTACACTTACTGGAAGGAGAGAATGAGGATTTTTATACAATCAAACAACTTCCAACTGTGGAAAATTATCAAAAATGGAGAACTACAACCTACCAAAAAGGTTGGAGAAGAACCCGTTCCAAAAACGGAAGACGAATACAACGCCGATGATATCAGAAAAATAGAGAACAACGCAAAGGCAATCAACATGATGTATTGTGCAGTGAACCCGATGACTATCGAAAAATATCATGTTGCACCACTGCCAAGCAAATGTGGGACAAATTAGAAATCACCTACGAAGGTACGGACCAGGTAAGGGAAGCTAAAATTGATTTCCTAACCCATGAATATGAACTGTTTCGCATGAAGGAAAACGAGAGGATAGATGACATGTTCGAACGATTCTCAATAATCGTTAATGACCTACACGCCCTCAAAAAGACATTCACGGATAAGGAGCTTGTCCGGAAAATTCTACGAAGCCTCACTTCGGATTGGCGTTCCAAAGCCGATGCTATCCAAGAATCAATCGGCATCACAAACGTCACCATCGATGGACTACGAGGTAATCTTAAAACTTATGTATCAACTATTCTTAACTCTCCTTTGGATGATCAAAGGAAAAGAAAGATTGCGCTCAAAACATCAACTACTGAACCTCAAAACGATGAGGAGTCAAGTGATGAAGATGTCGAGCTTGGACTCGTTATTAAAAAATTTCACAAGTTCATGCAAAAGAAGTATGAACGAAAAGGTAAGCAACAAGGCGACCAATTGAAGTGCTATGGATGCAGAGAAATCGGGTATATCAAATCAAATTGTCCAAACATCAAAAAGGAGAAGAAACCATTCAAGAAACAAAGAGCATACATCTCTTGGGGAGGTGACTCCAGAGACGAATCAAGTGATGGAGAGGAAAACGAGACCGCAAACTTGTGTCTTATGGCACACGAAGAAAATCAAAATGAGGTATGTACTTCTTCTAAGAACTATTTCACTTAAAAGAAATGCAAGATGCATTTGATGAGTTGTATAAAGAGTTTATTAACGCTTCTAAATCTATAAAAGATTTAAGAAAACAATTTTCTTCAAAAGAAAAGGATTTTGAAAAACTCACTCTTGAGAATGAGAAATTAAAAGAGGAAAACAAGTTTTATGGCAAAAGAAGCGCCGATAAACCCGAAAGCTCAAATAAGGATTGTACTTCTTGCAAATCTCTAAAGGAAGAAGTAGAAAGTCTTAGAAGCACTTTGCACAAATTCAATTATTCACACAAAAATCTCAATGAAGTAATTGTAAATTTGAAATCCACTAAGCACGGTATAGGCTTCAAACACGAGCCAAAAGAAAAGGTTGAGTCCATTCCTAAACCACCTAAGACTCAACTTAGGCCAAACAAAATAAATGTCATCACTCAACCTAGAAATTTCAATCCTAGAATTGCATCTCATACTAGAACAAATGCTAGGAGAAATATTGGAATGTATAGACCACCTAGACGAGATTTTCGAAAACCACATCAAAACTATATTTCTAAAAATGTAGTGAACACTAGAAGAAACGTTGGCATGTATAGACCACCTAGACAAGATTTTCGAAAACTACATCAAAACTATGTTTCTAAAAATAGAGTGAAAACTTTAGACCCCCAAATTATTATCATCCTAGAAGAATGCACAATCCGAGTGTCATTTGTCATTATTGCAATAAAATTGGACATATTGCTCCCGCATGCTTCACTAGACATAGACATTTCACTGCAGGGCAATCGCACCAATATGTTGCACCTAACGCACAAGGACCCAAAATGGCTTGGGTACCAAAATCTCATTAATTTGTTTTGTAGGTGTGTTTGAAGGGATCAAGTGTACTTTGGTACCTTGATAGTGGATGCTCCAAACATATGACCGGGGATGCATCAAAATTCCTTCAACTAAAACCCAAGGAAGGAGGAAATGTCATTTTTGGAGACAATAACAAAGGAAAGATTATCGGGATTGGATCGGTTGGTAAGGACGAATCCTCCTCCATTAAGCATATTTTGCTTGTTAAAGGTCTCAAACATAATCTCTTGAGCATAAGCCAATTATGTGACAAGGGAAATCTTGTATTGTTTGACTCCGAAGAATGCATAGTTATCCGTCGTAGTGATTTTAAAATTATTCTTCGTGGTTTTAGAATGGATAACATTTATATGGTTGATCTTGAAAACTCTTCATCAAGTTATGTGAATTGTCTTTTGAGTAAAAGAAGACGACATGTGGTTATGGCATCGTAGAGTAGCTCATGTAAATATGAATCTTTTAAACAAACTAGTTTCACAAGATTTAGTACTTGGTCTTCCAAACATGAAATTTGAAAAAGACTCTACTTGTGATTCATGTAAAAAAGGGAAGCAAACAAAAGCCTCTTTTAAATCCAAAAATGTTGTTTCAACCACTAGACCCTTACAACTTCTTCACATGGATCTTTTTGGACCATCTCGTGTTGAAAGTCTTGGTGGAAATCTTTATGCTTTTGTTATTGTTGATGACTATTCTAGATTTACATGGACGTTATTTCTTGCTCATAAAAGTAATGCCTTTCATGCTTTCAAAATTTTTCTTAAACGTGTTCAAAATGAAAAGAACACAACCATCACTTCCATAAGAAGTGATCATGGGGGGGGGGGGGAGTTCGATCACAATCTCTTCGCGGACTTTTGTGATGAACTCGGTATTGAACATACCTTTTCGGCTCCACGTACACCACAACAAAATGGAGTGGTAGAACATAAAAATCGATGTCTCTAAGAGATGGCTAGAAGCATGCTCAATGAGGCCGAAATTCCCAAATATTTTTGGGCGGATGCCGTGAGTACCGCAAGCTATGTTTTAAACAGAGCTATCATTAGACCGATACTCATGAAAAATCCCTATGAACTCTATAAGGGAAGGAAACCAAATCTTTCCCATCTTAGAGTCTTCGGTTGTAAATGTTTTATTCACAACAACGGAAAAGATAACTTGGGAAAATTTGATGCGAAATCTGATGAAGGAATTTTTCTTGGTTACTCATCACGTAGCAAAGCATATAGAGTGTTTAATAATCGAACCAAAACTGTTGAGGAATCACCTCATGTAGTATTTTGTGAAAATGATGCTCGCTTGGCGAGAAAGGATTCTTGTGTTGATCTTGCAGATGCTTTAAAGAAAATCAATCTTCAAGACGAGGTACAAAAGGAGGATCCAAAGGAAGTTCAAGGTGAAGTCATGGAACAACCTTCGGAAGAAGTACCACCACAAGAAGAAGAACCGATGATGCCTAAGGCTTGGAGGACGTCTAAAGACCATCCTCTTGACAAGGTAATTGGCAACATCGAGAAAGGCGTAAGTACACGAAACCTTCTTAAAGATACTGTAGGACATATGGCTTTTGTTTCACAAATAGAACCTAAAACCATTTCTGAAGCAATTGGGGATGAGCATTGGACCTTGGCAATGCAAGAGGAGCTTAACCAATTCAAACGCAATGATGTTTGGGAATTGGTGCCAAGACCCGATAATCACACCATAATTGGTACGGAATGGGTTTTTCAGAATAAATTAGATGAAAATGGTATAATCACTAGAAACAAAGCTAGGCTAGTTGCTAAGGGATATAATCAAGAAGAAGGCATTGACTATGAAGAAACCTATGCACCCGTTGCACGCCTAGAAGCCATTCGTTTATTACTTGCTTTTTCATCATCTATGAATTTCAAATGGATGTCAAAAGTGCCTTCCTCAATGGATTTATTCAAGAGGAAGTGTATGTTGAACAACCCCCGGGTTTTGAAGATTTTACATCTCCCGACCATGTCTTCAAGCTTAAGAAAGCTTTATATGGTCTTAAACAAGCTCCTCGAGCTTGGTATGAACGTCTAAGTAAATTTCTCTTAGACAATGAGTTTGAAAGGGGGAAAGTTGACACCACACGTTTTATCAAAAATAAAAACAATGACATTCTATTAGTTCAAATTTATGTCGATGATATTATTTTTGGTGCTACTAATGATTTTCTATGCGAGGAATTCTCTAAGTTAATGACTAGCGAATTTGAAATGTCAATGATGGGTGAGCTAAACTTCTTCTTGGGGCTACAAGTGAAACAAATGAAAGAGGGAACTTTCATTTGCCAATCCAAATATTGCAAGGAGTTGCTAAATCGCTTTGAAATGAGCAACGCCAAAGCAATGGCCACCCCAATGAGTACATCCGACCATCTTGACAAAGATGAGAAAGGTAAGGAAGTAGACATAAAAAAGTATCGAGGTATGATCGGATCTCTTCTCTATCTTACTGCTAGTAGACCGGACATCATGTTTAGCGTGTGTTTATGCGCTCGATATCAATCATGTCCGAAGGAGTCACACTTAACTGCGGTAAAACGGATTATGAGGTATCTTGTTGGAACAATAAATGTGGGACTATGGTATCCCAAGATTCTTCATGCCAACTTGTTGGCTATTCCGATTCCGATTTTGCAGGTTGCAAATTGGACCGCAAGAGCACTAGTGGCACTTGCCATTTGCTCGGTAGGTCCTTAGTTTCTTGGTTTAGCAAGAAGCAAGTTAGTGTTGCGTTGTCCACAACCGAGGCTGAATATGTAGCCGCGGGGAGTTGTTGTGCTCAAATCCTTTGGATGAAACAACAACTCTCGGACTATGGCCTTAGTATCGATCATGTTCCTCTTCGATGTGACAATACTAGTGCCATAAGCTTGAAGAAGAATCCTATTATTCACTCAAGAACGAAACACATAGAAATTAGACATCATTTTATAAGAGATCACGTTCTCAAGGGCGATGTCGAAATTGAATTTGTTGAAACCAAAAATCAATTGGCCGACATCTTCACAAAGCCTTTAGAGAAAGAGTCCTTCTTCCGAATTCGTAGTGAACTTGGGATTCTTGACTCCACGTTGATCTAATTCATGCATTGTATTTTTATGTTTTGACGATTACTAACTTGAGCGTCGGAGGCGCCTAATTCTTTTTTGCAGGTATCGCTCCAAAGACAGGGGGAATTATCAGACACTGGTGCAGAATAATCGATCTCTCTAAAGTCAATAATCGATTATTCCCCATTTACGTTTTATGTTTGTTATGCTGGAAAATTGACATAATCGATTGTACAACACTACAATCGATTATCTAACAGTTTTGGCTTTGCAGGATTTTAGCTGTTAAATAAAAAAATCGATTATCACATATCCCTAATCGATTATGTTGACATTTATGTTCAGGTGTTTAGTCACTGTGTGAAAATAATCGATTTTTTAAAACAGAGTAATCGATTTTTCTATTACCGTCTCGGATGTCCGTTACTACATTTCCTGAAATAATCGATTATCTCAAACACACAATCGATTATTCCCCGAGTCAATGAATAATGTCTTGTCTCTTTGTTTTATTTTCATGTATTTGCAATATTGTTTAATCAATAAAGAGTTAGTTATTTTTTGCTAATGTCAAAAGGGGGAAGATATGGGCTATGCACATTGGCATAAATTGAGGGGGAATTCATAACTTGAGTCGTTGCATATCTATATACTTGTCTTGGATCGTCATTATGAATTAATTAATATGCATATCCCGATATTGGTTTGCCATTATCAAAAAGGGGGAAATTGTTGAAACACGTTCTCAAGTTGCTAAACTAAAACGTGTGTTCATATTTGTAGGTTTTGATAAATGACAAACCGACGTGAACGGAACATTGACATATGCCGAAGTCCAAGCACAAGAGAAACAAAGATCAAGATTTAGTAAAGCAACAAAGTTATACATGAGTCGTTCTATAATTGTGATCTTGATCCGACAATTGATTCAAGACTTGGCTTCTCTCGTAAAATCATTTTTATCAAATCATGCATCTTTAATTTAAAGCAAAATGATTTTCAAGCATTTCATTTTAACCAAAATGAATTTTAAACATGTCTTTCAAATCTGGACAAAGATAATCGATTATGTACTTTATGATAATCGATTATGTTAAAGCAGTGTACACCAGATTTTATAAAGCTGTAAGATAATCGATTATGTACCTTATGATAATCGATTATGTTATGGCAGTGTACACCAGATTTTACAAAGCCGCAAGATAATCGATTATGTACCTTATGATAATCGATTATGTTAAGGCAGTGTTCACCAGTTTTTTCAAAGCTACAAGATAATCGATTATGTGCCTCAGACTAATCGATTATGTTGAGACAGTGAGCATCAGATTTTTCAAAGTAGCAAAATAATCGATTATATTAAAGACGGTTGCCAAAATATTTTCAAACGCTGAAAAATAATCGATTATGTATAATCAGACAATCGATTATGTTAAGCATAAAATCGGGAATTGATTTTTGAACGTTGTCAGGTAATCGATTATACGATTTGGATAATCGATTATTCTGCTTAAAATCTAGGATTGATTTTTGAACGTTGGCAGATAATCGATTATGCAGAATTAGATAATCGATTATCCTAGCACAAAATCAGCAATTTGTGATTGGCAATTAAGCAACGGTCCTAGGGGTTTTGAGCACTATAAATACAACTCAAAATCACTCTTCTAAGTACAACAACTGAATACATTCTTGCTAAAGCTTACATACTCTCTTTGCAATGATTTTATATTCATTTCATAAGTTTTTGAGAGCCAAACTCTTGACGAAATTGTTGTGTTCTTGAGCGTATTGTTTTTACTCATATCTACACTTTAAAGAGAGTCTTGTCTTGAGTGCTAAGTGTTTGTACACACTTGAAGGGATAGTCTAATCCCTTGTTGTAAGAAGGAAAAGTAGTTCCTTGGTTTGAAGTCTTGAGGTGCGGTATCCTCGAGCAGGTTGAAGTCTTGTAGAGTGTATATCTACGAGCAAGTGTAATGGTTTGTTAAGCACCCGTAAGCTTAACGAAGTTAGTGTAAAACTCGAGAGAGTCTCTCGGGGACTGGACTAACCACGTGTTGTGGTGAACCAGGATAAAATTCGGTGTGTTCTCTCCTTATCTCTTTAATTACTGCACTTACGTTATTCCTGCAATTTTTAATTCCGCAAATTTACATTGTTTTTTATTATAACCCTCTTCACCCCCCTCTAGCGTTAAGCGTATATTCTAACAATAATGAACTATATCCTTGTGTTTGAATAATTGATTATTTGAACCTATACCTCCTAGAAGCACTTGAATCATAAAAGAATATACAAAAGTCAAAGTGTGGGGGTGGTAGGGAGTTAGCGAAAGAACGAAAATCATGAATGAATAATGATTGGTGCCCTGGTTTTGTAGAAAAAAGGTGAAAAAAGAAAACAAAACAAAATAAAAGAAAAAAAAGAAAACAAGAAGCTAGTTGCACCTAAAGAAAGTGGGGGTTACATGTGGAATAAAACTGTGGAGGAATGATTGGGCTGATTATGGAAAAGGAAGTATAGATTAAAAGTGCTTAGGGAGGTCAGTCACTACATCTAAATGTATCCTACCCTACGTTACAACCAAATAAACACCTCTTGATCTTTGGCTAAAACGGCTCGATTAGTAGAGTACTACATTAGGGGAAAGCTTACGGTGTGTCTGTGTGGCATATGAATGCTTTTTGCTGAAAGTGAGTGAATTCTTTCTATTTTTGGTTCCTTGTGTTGAATTTTTTCTATGTGTGTGGAACTTCTTTCAGACTTTTGATGTGAGGGCATGTGACTCAAGAAGGAAAAGTAAGTCTTCACCACAGTTAGAGTAACTAGAGTGGGCTTGAGTGTGTCATGGCAGTAGAATCTGCATTTGGGGTAGGATTGTTGCACTGCTTAGGTTGGTTCGTCAAAATGGGGGGTGTAACATAACTTTGGGCAATACAGCAAACAGTTAGGCCAAGAAGTATGGTTTAGCTTGCTCGAGGACAAGCAAAGGTTTACGTGCGAGGTGTTGATAATAGGTGAATTTAACTATATTCAGGCCCTAAATAACCACCTTTTTGCTTAGTTTTGGTAATGAAAGTTATAACAAAATGCTTTTATTAGTGCTTTTCATGATTTGCAGGCTATATATGACTAGGGAAGGCTAGGGAGCACTTTTGGAGTCAAAAATGAAGAAAAAGAGGCCAACTGTGAAATATCCCAAGTGAACCACGAGAAAGAAGGCCGAAGAGCCAGAAATAGGGTACTGTCGCGGTTCCACCGCGACCGCGGCAGAACCACAGTGAGAGATTGATGTAGACAAAATTGGTATCTAGGGGCTGTTTGGCCGCGGTTCCACTGCGACCGCGGCAGAACCGCGGTGAGGAATGCTCGCGGACAGAAGGAGATTCAGAGGAGCTGTTTGGCCGCGGTTCTACCGCGACCGCGGCAGAACCGCGGTAGGCGTGCGGAAGGCCATGGGAAGTTATGTTAAAGCGTAAATTTTAGCCCTAATACGTATATTAGTCACTAGGTTTCGCCCCTTAGAGGCATGTATTGAGTTTTTAGAGTTCTTGGAAGGAAAAACAATTGTGAGAGAATAGTTTAAACATATTTCTTCTTCCCTTTTGATTTTTATTGCTAGATTATGTTGAATATTAATTCATTGTGTTTACCCATAGCTATGAGTAGCTAATTTTCCTGTCTAAGGTCTTGATGGAACCTATTGGGGGATGAATTTATCGTTTATGTGAATGCAAATTTTCCAGTTTTAATCTTTATTTATTCAACTATGTTCTTGTTGTAGTTAATTGACAGGATCCTCAATTAGATGTGCCTAGTTAGTGTGCATAACTTGGAAAAGAGTGCATATTTAGGTAGTTGTTGAATAACACCACTCCTAAAGTAATAAGAGGAATCTATAAGTGCAGGTTTAAAGGCGGGATTAGGAATAACGAAGTCTTGGGTGCAATCTTAAATGAACTGTGTTAATTAAAGCTAGCTAGTGTATCTCGAGAGGGTGCAATAGTATATTACTGTAATTGCTCGGGAGAGAGTTATGATGTGGCGAGTGTTCATGATTGATAAAGTGCGTTGGTAAATTTTTATGAAGCATAAACAGAAGGGATTCCATCAATAGGGGAAGTCATTACCTTAGCTTTTCTCTCATTATTGTGTACAACCTTAGCTAGTTAGCTGTAGTTTGTTACTTTTCTGCATCCTTAGTTCGTAAAGAAAAATCAAACTGTGATTCAAAAGTCTTGGGAAGCTGGTTCTGAAGAATTTAGTGGATCTAATGGTGGTAGGTGATAGCTTGACCCTATGTGAATTTGACCCTGGGCATAATACTCGGGTTTTATTTGCAACGTCCGCAGAGTCCTTTCTAGAGGGCATACTTGGGCGTGATCAATAAGATGCCCAATCAATAAGCCATCTCAGACACTGCCAAAAATCTCATATTATACCGCAATGTTCCAACAAGCTACAAACTCGAATGTGATACATAAAAAAACGAACTCTGGAAAGGACTACTCAACTAGCATAACTAATTAGACAACAGAAAGGTGCTATGAACCTTCCTCGGAATATATGAAACAAAACACATAAGAATATGCATGGGAAGATGTTAACTAACATCACACTGTCGCGGGTTACAACCCGATCCAATCATGATACCCATGAAGGCGTACCACCCGATCCACACATAATAATATATAAAGGAATTACTTACTGAGCAAAAATGCTTATACATGTGAAATACATGAATCTCAACCACAAGCACACAAAGTGTATAAAAAGATTTCTTGGGGTACAGATTGCGCCATACTCTACAAATCAAGCATTACTAAGGCACAATAAATGATATGCATCTTGAGATCCATCCTGCTCACACAACACCATCGCTACATAGAACCTCAACACATATGAAATTTATCAAGCCATTTCATAACTCACATGGCACAACATGGTATTATATGAAATAGCCGACAACGAAATAACATTCAATATATGAATACTCCTCCATAAGGAATGCTATGCTGAGATAAACACACCCGCCTCGATATATAGAGCTCCCATTCACTCTTATATCCATTTGTGGACCTCACGCCGATTCTGATTCAACCCCGAATAGCCATCAAAATCGGAACAAACTTTTACACTCCATAATCAAATGAACCGAGCGCCCTACAAGCACAAATTATTGATTTAGCAATATAACCATAATCTTCATACTTGGTTTCAATTCTTCAGTCAATCAAGTGACTAAAAGTCACGTTTATACAATCTTCCCGTGGGATACGGTCCCACAACCTTCCGCACCAGGTAACAAGTCTGTACCTTTATACCATCGATCATACTAATGCTATAAACTGAATCATGGATTCGCAAATCAATACACAAAGCCTCTTACATAAGACACCGATCTCAGGTGAGGATGAAGATAATACCAGCTTACTTTAAATATCTAAATTCTTTTCCTACTCATCCAAGCTCTTTACCCTTGCCAGCACCGAACCACAACCCTGAATCCTCAACTTCCACTTCCCATATTACTCTCTGCACCAAAATCATGCCAATACACAAAAGTACAAGAATTTCACCTTAACTCCTGAACCATTAATAGGGTAGACACTTCATCATATAAAAATCTTCCGCTTAAATCCTTTCAGAAGAATCATTGCAACACATGATTGAATTTACAGAACTGCAGAAAATATAATCCTTTAGTAGTGTTCTAAACCACCATAACTTTTCTGGGATCCATCTACACTTAACAAGACATAATACTCAAGCGCCTCCAACTAAAAATCAATTTCGGCGGCCATCAAGCCTCGCACATAGTGACACAAATCACATAAATAACTCAACGCACTGAAGGAACGGATCTTTGCCACCATCATGCCTATTCAACCATTTCTAGCCAATTCAACTTCTTCTAAACTAGACTTGCATCAGGAATAATAATAGCTCCCCTTCAAAACATAACGAATCTAAATTTGCATTCATATTGAGTGACCTCATTTCACGAGACCACGTTGTCTCAAAATCCACAAACCATTTCATACCCTCATTGTGCGCATATTCACGTCTTCAACTGGTACACCCGTCTAATAATTTCTTTATGCCTCCGAAGTCATTTTCTCTCATTCCTCCAAATGCTACCTGCAAGACGAAGATAACATAGAACACTCCAAGCCCCTTCTTCATAGTTCGCTACAAAATCTTGATACTAGGACTTGAAATTCCCATGCTCCACACTTTAACTTTTGGATCCATTAGGGTCGTTGTTGGGAGTCACCCACTCTGACTTGGTCCCGAAAATAATCAAACTCCAATGCTCTTTTGGCACATGAACAACATCTTAAGAAGCACTCGGTTGTATCACTTTCCTTGTAAATCACCTCTACACAACACATAAATCCTAAATCTTCCCAAAGTCTAAACATGAATTAATAAGGCCAATTATAAAACACATTCCTCAAATCCTTTGCTTAAATCACCACTGATGTTCTCTTTCCTTAGTCGTAATAAACCATTAATATGCCAATAATAAGAAATCTTACAAGTAGATAACCATACAATCCAAGCGTAGGTGGTGGGACTCTCCCACTTAGCTTGAAGCTACCATTGCATAAACCTGGAATCCATCATGATTCTTTCTTCGTCGCTACACTGAGTACAATTGCTACAAAATTAGTAAACCATCTTGAGCCCGTGCTCATTCGCCAGTTCGTACGAATCTGTTCACTTCTCAGGGACATCAACTAACAGGTGCGACAATATATCAATCCAAATTCATGTTGTACCCTTCTTCATATCAAGAAACTATTTTATGTCATATCCTACCTCTCCCGTATAATATCCAATACTCCAAATTAAGTCTGTAGATCTAGTTACTTTCCAACAGGAATCGCAAATCACTCTAACCTCTTCTTAAGGTGTGTAGTCATCCTACCACAGAACTTATATGCTACTATGTCACTCTCCCACTTTGGTAAAACCCTCTTCCTTAAGCAACTACTTGACTTCTGCTTCGTACACCTGGCCTCCTAGGAATATAACTACTGCATGACACTTCCTACATGTCCTTCCTCATCCCTCGTTCCCCAGTTGTTGCCTTAAATCAAAATCTACCTCTTTAGCACTTAGACCAATAGATCGCTACCAACTTTATCCTTTCCAAAGATCAACTCTCTCGAGACGTCAACACTAGGAACATCAATTCGTTCCTGAATCACTGCACACCATGATCTCTAACAATTGCTTTCTCAGTACTACTTCACAATACTCTACCCTAAAGGCGAATTGAAGAAAACCATAACACCAGTAAACTTAACTTATTCAACAAGGACAATGAAATCGCATTACAGATAAATATTCTACCATACTCAAAAATACCAATTAGCATTCTTTATCAATCCAAACCTGCAAATTTGTAGTCCGATTGCCTTTTCCACTGCCAAAAATAAAATATCAAATCTCTGAATCATGCACTAAGCAAACCTCATCTCAAGTCATTTACTGCCCCCGAAAAATAGGCAAACATCTTACCATCACATCAATAATGTGCTATAACAACTCATGAGCATCATAGCAACCTGTGCTTAGCCTTAAAGCTCTCAGAAGTACATCTACTGAGCTGAAATGACAAAATATCCTTCCACAAGGCGATGAAAATAGCCCAATAAACTACGTAGGGAGAAACATCTTGTACCACATTTGAGTACCATTTCAATTATTCATTTCTCGATTTATAACCAGCGCTTCATATCGCATAAGATTGAAAAAGAAGGAAATGAAGGCATAAACCTCAAAGGAATCAAAGCACACGATGAGAATCAAGAAGGAAAGTGCTCCTAACAACCCTGTAGCCTCATGAAGATAACTACAAATGTCTTCATACCGATCTGCCAGACTCTACTAGACTCGTTCATGAATCGTGAGACCTACGGGAACCTAGTGATCTGATACCATGTTGTCACGATCTAAAATTCCTTAAAGAATCTGAAGGAGATTCTGCTAGTTGTGGATCGGCTCATATGATGCAGCTACCTAAGTCTCCGTATCAACCATCCCGACGTGCCCACAAGACATGCATGTGCATGTACAGAAAATGTAGCATGAGTACGAAAATAATGTGTACCCAGTAAGTATCCCATCTAACCTCGAAGAAGTAGTAATGAGGGGTCGAGTTTGACACTTACTAGTGGTCCAATAATATCAAGTACCGTAAATAAGTGAATAAATATGAGGCAAAGTAAATATATGAATCAAACAAATATAAAATGCGTAGTATAATTTCCTCTTTGCAATTTAATTAGTTCACCTATGTGGTTAATTCCCTCTTGCAAGGTTAGAAATGAGACTTACCTCTCTCCAAAGTTCCATGACCGGCTCTAACGCCACTCTAACACCTAAAACCGATGCCCAATAATAAAAAACTATCCAAATAATCGGCAAGCCAATGAAAATACACTCTAATACTTATAAAAATTCTATTTAAAAAAATTCCCAACTTGGCTTGAAAAGTTGATAAGAATCACCCTCGAGCCCACGTGCCCGAATTCCGAATTTTTTTGAAGTTAACATAACTCCACGAACTCAAATATATGATTTATTCTCAATCGCTTTCCTAAATTCATGGTCAAAATCCAAAAATACTAATTTTCTAGGTTTCTACCAAAACTCCACAATTTCTCCATGTTCAAATCCTTACCTTGATATAGATACCAGAAATCTCCCTTCTAAGATCTCCATAAATCGCCCAACCAATTGAAAAATGGAGGAAATATGTCAGAATCCCATCTTTAAAATAACACTACCCAACACAGCCCTTCTTCACGATTGCGATCATAGCCTAGCGTTTGCGAAGGCTCTCAGTCTCCCCCGCTTCGTGTTCGCGGTTAGAGCTCCATGTTCGCGAAGGCTTACCTGGGTCTGACCTCGCATTCACGTCTACTGCCTCACGTTCACAAAGGACAAAATCTCAGCTGCCTCAAAGTTCCTCTTCGAGAATGCGGGACTCCCTTCGTATTCGCGAAAAAGGAAACCAGATACAGCAACAACAGTAACAAATAACCCAATCTTGTCTGGAAACCAACGAAAAACACACCCGATGCCTCGGGACCCCATCCAATCGCACAAACCAGTCCCATAATATAATATGGACATGCTTGAGACCTCAAATCACATCAAATAATGCTAAAATCATGAATCAAACTCCAATTCAAGCTTTATGAACTTTAGAATTTCAAACTCCTATATTCAATGTCGAAACCTATCAAATCACGTCTGATTGACCTAAAATTTGCACACAAGTCACATTCAACATTACAGACCTACTCCAATCTATAGAAGCAGAATTCGAATCTGATATCAAAAAGTCCACTCCCGATCTCAAAAACTTTCAATTTAAATTTTGACAAACGACTCCGAAATGACCTACGGATCTCTAAATCCAGATCCGGGCGCATTCCCAATACCAAAATCACCATACAGAGCTATTTCCAGACTTGAAATGCTAAACGGACATTGATAATATTGAAATGCAATTCAACCCAAATTTATGAATTTCTTACCAAATGCCAACTTCCATTATAGACGCCGAACCACTCCTGAGTCATCCAGAACCCTATTCAAACATAAGCCCAAGTCCTAAATCATCATATAAATCTGTTGGTACCTTCAAATTTCAATTTTGGAGTTGTTTATTCAAATATCTAACCTTAGACAATTCTTCCAACTTAAAGCTTCCGAAATGAGAATTCTCTTGCCAAATCAACTCTGAAATTCCAAAATTCCAGTTTTGACTGCGTATACAAGTCATAATACCTGAAGTGAAGTTGCTCATGGCATGAAACCCCTAAACGACACGCTAGAGCTCAAGACGACCGGTTGGGTTGTTACACAACGTGTCTTATACATATCTTCATTCATATTTAATCTTTTTTGTGTGCATAACTCGTGCAGACAACTCATAAAGTTTCTCATATTCAGTCCTTCTTCTTGCTTTCTACTGTAAGGCCGTTAACTAAAGAGCCCTCTCGAGATTGGCAATGAGAGAGGAGGATTGTATATCTTTGAGTTAGGTTATCCAGCAACAACTTCTAAGAGTTTCCTTAAGACTAGTAGTAGTTCCAATTCGAGCAATCAATTAAAGCCTAGTGCTATTTCAATTCATATTTTACATTTTACGATTCCAATGTAAAAGACAAATTGTGGCACCATAGATTAGGCCACATGCCTTTGAGTAATATGAAGAATATATCATATACTCTTGTTCATTCATGTGTCAAATTTTTTGTTCATTGTGTTGTTTACCCAATGGAAAGTCAATCCAAACTCTATTTCCCTTCTAGTTCTATTACAACTAACTATGTGTTTGAATTAATTCCCCTGAATACCTTGGTACCTTATAAACATTCAACTTATGATAGTTTCAAGTTTTCTCTTACAATAGTTGATAGTTTTAGTAGAGGTACATGGACCTATTTACTGAGTACCAAATCTAATGTTTTCACAATTCTAATGTCCTTTCTAACCATGGTAGAAAGGCATTTTCAGACCAAAGTAATAGTCATAAGGTCAGATAATGCTTTTGAATTGGGAAGTGAAAATGTTCAATCATAGTTCTTTCTACACCAGACTACTTATGCGGCCACTCCATAACAAAATGGAGTTGTGGAAAGAAAGCATAAGCCCTTACTAGAAACCTCCAGAGCTTTATTATTTCAGTAGTATTTACCTCTATCATATTGGGGAGGTTGTCTTTTGACATCAACTTACTTAATCAGCAGATTCCCATTAAAGGTTTTTCACCTAAATACCACAGTGAGATTCTTTTCGATGTCAAACCTAATTTATTCCAATTTTAGGTGCTTGGGTTGTTTGAGTTTTTTTTCCATACTTTCAAGTCATAGAGGGAAATTTGAAGCAAGGGTAGTTCCTTGTGTTTTTCTGGGTTATACACATGGTAAAACAGGTTACAAGGTGCTTAATCAAAAGATTCTCAAACCATTTATTTCAACAAATTTAGTATTTCATGAGGAATTGTTCCCTTTTGCGTCTATTAAAGCTGCTAATCCTGTTGTGTCTTTTCTGCTTAATACTAACTAGAACACAAGTGTTAGCCGATCCTCCGATTTCCAACCTAAAATGTTTCATCTCCAAATAATACTCTTTCAATTGATCCTCTTTTGTCCAATCCTAGTTCATCCATTCCTTCTTAATTTTCTTTATTCAGTTACACTCCTAGATCTCCTATTGCTTTTCAGAACTCTTCATCTAGTTATACATTATGACCCTCTACAGTCTCTAAGAGTTCTCTTATTTTTTCCTCACTTGGACCAGAAGTGTGGTAGACACTCTCATTAGAAAATCCACCATAACACATAAACTCCATCTTATCTATAGGACTATATATGGAATGCTCTTCAGCTAACAACGGTTAGTTCTCTTGTTTTCTAGCCCCGGTAACACATACTTCAATTTCTTTCAGTAGTTTATCTTATTCAAATGAACATATGCTCAATTCTATGTCTAATGTTTATGAACCTATTAGCTATGTTCAGGATGCACATCATCCGGGTTGGCAAGAAGCCATGGATAAAGAAATTGAGGCTCTAGAGTTGAATAACACATGAGAGTAGTAGAACAACGCATGGTAAGAAGGCTTTACCTAGTAAGTGGGTGTATAAAGTGAAGCAACACTCAGAGGGGAGCATAGAGAGACTAAACGCATGATTAATGATCAGAGGTGATATACAACATGAGGGGATTAATTTCAATTAAACATTTTCGTTGATGGTCAAAATGAATACCATAAGTTGCATTTTAGCTGCAACAGTGAAGAAAGTATGGGGGTCTCTATCAATTAGATGTAAATAATGTGTTCTTGCATGGAGACCTCGATGAAGAGGTCTATATGAAGTTTCCTGCTAGGGTCACTCCACCTAGTCATATGCATGTCTATCACTTGAAAAAAAGTCTCTTTATAGACTTCGTCAAGCGTCTCGATAATGGTATGCCAAACTCACATCTGCCCTAAATTTTATTCTTTGTAATTATATGATAGGTGATTAGACATTAGGAAATAGGATACTGCCACTTGGAAATAGTTAGTTATAGCCAAATTCCTTTCTTGTTATATTTATTCGTGCACCCAGTACATTGTAATTCATTCTCAATACACATAAGATAAATTCTCAAAGTATATTCTCCTTTATTATTTTTACATAAAGACAGGGTTATCGATACCCTAAAAGTTCGGCTAATTTTTTATATATACGTGTGTTTTTTAAAATAGTGATATATTAGTTTTGACGCCCTATATACAAAATGGATTTTGGTTGAACATAAAAGTCTACATCGACCTTCAGATCTCGTGTTCGCCTCTGATTTGTCTCATAATTGCTCAAGGATACATGTGGAGCGGCTTTAATGCAATATGCAATAACTCAATCCACTACTAATATTGTTCTACTTGAACATAAGCATGTGCGGTTTTAAAATTGCGTCAGTAAGGTCCAAAGACTAGCTTCATCATATTCCTAAGTCGTAACATATCTCGTGTTTTATCGATATGAAATTTGCTGAGTTGCAAATATTTGTAGAAAATTCTTTCTCGGTGTATGATTGGTGAGATAACGTGCGCAGTGTTTGGAGATGCCTAGTGGGCGGCCAAAAGCTATCACAATTGCTGCGAGACATGCATCGGAGGTGATTAAGGAAGCTCTGGGAGTACGTAGCATAGAGAAAGTGGAAAGAAACAGCAATGGACTGATTACACCAAGCGGAACACCAATTGGGGGTATTCGAGGGGCAGCGCCAGTGCCGGAACAGCAACGGATTATGCCAATGCACAGACCCAAAAGTGCAGAGGTGGTAATTCAAGGAAAATCCCTAAGCAATCAACTGAAAACTGAATCTAATGGAGGAGAATTTAAAATTGCGATACCAAAAGGTGAAGGTTCGAGCAGAAGGAGCTTATCAACTGAAGAAGAAGCAATTGGTATGTTGATTGATCCTGGCGGAGTACAACCTAATGAGTTAAAAACACCATAATAGGTCCCTAATATGAAGACAAGGGAGCGGAGGGAGTGGGCAACACTCTTTAGTAGAAACAAAATGGCAGCAAGGGGAATGAATCTCACATATATTGCTCCAATTATACAAGATGGAGAGAATACTGTTGAGCTTAATGTAGAGGAAATTGGGAAAGGCAATGAAAAATGGAGACAAGCCCTAATTCGGTATGTTGTGGGAGAGGATCCGACTATTGGGGCTCTGGAAAGATTTATTGCTGCAACATGGAACTTTGTGTCAAAGCCAAAGGTATTTTACCATAACAATGGGTACTTTGTTGTTCGTTTCAATGGTATGGAAGATAAGGATGTTTTCCTACGCTCTGGGACATATACGATAAACAGCAAGCCAATTATTATCAAAGCCTGGGGACCTACGTTCAATTTTCACAGTGAAATACTGCAAACGATTCCTCTATGGGTGAAACTGCCAAATTTGCCTCTGAGTTTCTGGGAAAGGGAGACACTAAGCAGAATTGGAAATGGGCTGGGAGTACCTGTCTATTCAGATGAATGCACAACAAAAGTGGAAAGAATCTCATATAATCAACTGCTAGTGTAAATGGATGTTACTAGGCCCCTACCAAAGACTATAAAGGTCAAAGATCCGAATGGAGGAGTTTATAACCAAGAAATAGTATACAACTGGGTATCAAAGTATTGTCAGAGATGCTTACAGGCTGGGCATTCATGCACTCTGCCTCAGAACAAGAAGACACCTATAGGAAAGCAAAGAGATGAAGCTACAAAACCAAAGCAACAATGGGTGAGACGGACATGAAACGTTCAAGGGTAGGGGAGCGTGGTGAGATAGATAGACGTCCAATCCTGCAGCAGCTAGTTGCTCGGCCTTAGTCTTGGGCTGATCTCATACTTCAATCAACCCCTTCATACTTCGATCTAATCAATCGATCGATCAAGAGGCTAATCTCTTTTGTTTGGGCCGGTAGCTAAAAGAAAGTCCTCTCTTTCTCTTGAACAAGGGAAGGGAAGCATAGAATTAGCTTCAATTGAACATGCTCAACCTTGAAAAAAAAGGGGGTAGGCCGACGTTGAACGCTTCAAATTGGCCACTGAAGAAGGGCAATATGCACCAGAAGCTCAAAGGGAAAAGGGAAAAGGGAAATAGATTGAAGAAAGGAAAACTGGGGGGGAAGGAACAAACAATGAAGGCAATCCTGAAGAAGATTAATCACAAGGAGGCCAATGGGAAATAGTTTGAAACAAGCCAGCTGCCAAAGGGAGTTATAGCAAAGGACAGAGGAGCAATTCGTGTGAAGGAACAACAACTCATACTATACTTGCTGGGAAAGACAAACCTTTGGTAGTGGGGAATGGCTTTGAGCTTCTAAGTAGACATAATACAATACCAGAAGGAGAATAGATGATAAGTAACACAAGAATGAGTGGAGGAAGACAATTGCGAGATGAGAATGATATGCACTTGTTTATCCCCACATGAAGTTAGCTACATGGAATGTTAGGGGTCTTAATAAGACCTACAAGCAAAAGGAGAAGAAGATGTTTATATAGAATAATAATATAGTAATACTAGAAATAATAGAACATAGAGTCAAAGAAAATCATGCTGCACCAATTATTAAGAAGATAGTGCCCTGATGGAGATGGTGTCACAACTATAATCATAATAGAAGTGGCAGAGTTTGGATAGTGTGGGATCAAAATATTGTTACTTTTGATGTCGAGCAGAATGCAGAACAGTTTATTCATGGTAAAGTTAAAATGTGTAGCTTGGGCATGGAGTTTCAGCTTACAGCTGTATATGGTTTGCACACAATAGAAGATAGGAGAGGACTGTGGGAAGGCTTAATGAATATACAGAGATCACAACATGAACCTTGGCTTGCCATGGGTGACTACAAAGCAGTTATGCAGGCTGATGATAAAAAGTATGGTAACTCTGCTACTAAAATGGAAACTAAAGATTTTAGTGAGTTTCTTTTGATACTGGAATGAATGAAATGAAATCAGTAAGGAGTGAGTATACTTGGACAAATACACATATTTATAGCATGATTGATAGAGCGGTGATAAACTCAGAATAGTGTATCAAATATCATCACTTGGAGGTCAACATCATGGATCCACATTTCTCAAACCACTCTCCTCTATGTCTCAAGTTGGAAGAAGAGTTGCAAGGAGGACCCATGCCTTTTGGATTCCTTAATTGTCTAGATAATTATGAGAACTTCATTATGGCAGTGGAAGTAGCTTGGAACCAAAGGACAAATGAAAGTGCTATGAAGAATATATGGCAGAAGATGAAAACAGTGAAACAGGAGATGAAGAAATTGAATCGGGGTTTTAATGGGGTAAGTGAGAAAGTAAGTATGCTAAGACATCAACTAGCAGACCTGCAAACTCAAATGAGGGGACCTGGGCATACATTATTTGATCAAGAAGGAGCAACTAAAGCAGAACCAGAGAAATGGAGCAACATTGAGGAAAGCATATTTCGCTAGAAAGCTCGAATTCAGTGGCTGAAATTAGGTGACTCAAATAATGCCTTTTTCTTTGCTAACATGAAGAATAGAATGGCGCAAAATAAGATCAAGAATCTAATAAATGTTGAGGGGAACATTTGCAAGATCAAGAAGGCATAAAAAGGGAAATCCTGGATTTCTATGGCAAACTGCTAGGGTCTGCTGCTAGACAACTACCAGCTGTAGATTCCATGATTATGAAGGAAGGAAAAACACTGAATAGATAACAACAATTAGGCCTCATAGCACCTATAACTGCAGATGAAGTGTTCCAAGCTCTAAAAGGCATAGATGACCTCTAAGCACCTGGATGTGATGGCTTTAATGCCTGTTTCTTCAAAAAAGCATGGCCGATTGTGGGAGAAGATGTTACTAAAGGAGTGCTAGATTTCTTTGACACATGGGTCATGTGCAGAACCATTAACTACACTACCATACTGGTACCTAAGGTACAAAATCCAGTGAGAATCTCTGAGTTTAGGCCCATATCTTGTTGTACGATATTGTACAAAATCATCTCAAAAATACTGACGCTTAGAATGCAAGAGGTAATGAATGATATTGTTGATCTTGGTCAGTCAGCGTTTGTACCAGGAACAGTGATCACCGACAATATAATACTGAGTCATGAATTGGTGAAAGGCTATGTAAGGAAAGGGGTATCACCGAGGTGCATGTTGAAGATAGATATGAGAAAGGCTTACAACTCAGTTGAATGGTGCTATATAGAGCAGATCCTCACTCATCTTCACTTCCCTGCTCAATTTGTACAATGGGTGACAGCATGTATAGCTCAGTTTCATACTCAGTTATCATTAATGGATACCCTACTACCCCTTTTCCTGCAAAAAGAGGTTTGACGCAAGGGGACCTAATGTCGCCCTTCCTGTTTGTGCTAGCAATGGAGTACCTCACGAGAATCTTGAAGACACTAAAGAGGAAACCTGATTTCAATTATCACCATAAATGTGAAAGACTGAACGTAATACAGCTGAGCTTTGCAGAAGACCTCTTACTATTCAGCAAAGGAGATGCAGTGTCTATAAAGATTGTGTTTACCTTCTTCCAACAGTTCTCCAAAGCATCTGGTCTAGAGGAAAACATAGAGAAAAGTTCCATCTATTTTAGAGGAGTACATGAAGAGGAGCAGAACAATATAATACAAGCACTGGGTTTTGCAAAAGGAGAAATGCCTTTTAGGTACCTAGGGCCCCCATGAGTAAGGCTGTTGGGTGTAACGGTTCCGAACCGGAACCGGACCGGAACCGTGGCCCTGCGGGTTCTGGCGGTTCCGGTTCCGGCAGTTCCAGGGGACCGTGACGGTTCAGTATATACTCGGGAATCGGCAGAACCGGACCCGCCAGAACCGGAACCGGTTCTGGCGGTTCCAAACGGTTCTGCCGGTTCCTAGCGGGCATTTTTCAAAAAAAAAAACTTTTTAAAAAAAATTATTTCAGCAATGTCTCTTTGCAAAAAGTAGCCGTTTGAAAGTTTAAAAAATAGCCATTTGGCACCCAAACTTTAATTTAACCCCAAACTTTATATAATTACACTATTTTCCATTTCTCAACTATAAATACCCCCTCATTCTTTCATTTTTATTCACCAATTCATCAATATCTCTCAATCTCTCTCAAGCTCTCTTTCAATCTTTCTAGTGCAAGTGCTTAATATATTGTTGCAAATTCGTGAAAAATTGTGAAGTTGTTGAATTGAAGTTTTCAAGTGTTCAAGCTCAACGATTTTCAATTTTCAAGAAGTTGTTCATCAATCCGGTAAACTCTTTTCAACTCTTACGTGCTAATAGTAATTTTTTTGGGTTTTTAGTTTGCTTAATTCTAATTATTATGGCATTTTCGTTGAAAAAAATGTTCGGTAAAGGAAAAGCTAAAACCGGTGAAAGTAGTGGCCAAAATACTACCCTTCCACCGGCTCCCCGACCTAGAAAAGATAAGCAAGTTGAAAGTAGTAGCCAACCTAGATGTCCTAATGAACCCTTCGGGATCCTTGATAGTGATCACCCTTGTTTTCAATTTAGCGATATTGATTTTCTACATGATGTAGCAGTAGGTGATAGAATAAACGATGATATTATGAATGCTCTTTATCCTAATGCACCTATATTATAGGAAAATGAGGATGATGAGGATGATGATGAAACCCAAGCTCCAGTAGATTTAGATGATACACCTACTAGTCCTGCTCATAACTTAGGTAATGAACCGGCACACCCACCTGTACAAACGCCCACTTTTAGTAGACAACCTCCTAAACGTACAGAAACATCACTAGTTTGTCAATTTTTTATTCAACTAAGAGAACAAGATAAGGCTAAGTGTAAATCTTGTGGGAAATTATTTGTACATAGGTATACTGGAGATCGTAGCGGCATGGGTAGTTTAGTTAAGCATATAAAATTACACCCTAGTGATAAGGCTAGATTTTTGCAATTGAAAGCGCAACAAGGGGGGAGGACAAGTGTTGATTCTACAGTTAATCCAAGTACTGGTTCAAATCTAGTTCAACCAGGAATAAACATAGTCACCAGAGGTATTTTATATTACGATCCAAATAAGGATCGTGAAGAATTAGCGAAAATGATTACTGTTATGTGTTTGCCTTATTCTTTTGCTTCTAATCCTGCAGGATTCATTATATTAGAAGAGTATTTAATCCTACGTATAAAGGTTGGCCTCGCGCAACAGTTAAGGCCGATATTTATAAATAGAAGCATGAATATGAATAATACTTGCGCTATTTATTTACTCATATAACTAATCGTATTTCTATTACAGCTGATATTGGTAGAAGTTGAAATGATTGTGATTATCTAACCGTAACAAGTCATTGGATAGAAGACATCTGGACAATGCAAAAACGCATAATTGCATATAGGATAATTAATTCACGGCACACGGGTAGGTTTATAGCTAACACTGTTTCAGATGTATGCAGATATTTTTGCTTTAGTGATAAAATAATGTCAATTTCTATGGATAACGCTTCTAGCAACACTAGTGCAATAGGCATGCTAACAAGAACACTTAATCCTGCATTTACTAATATTTTCCATGATAGATGTATTTCTCATATTTATCATTTAATTGTTGGTGATGGTATGCGAATATTAAACATAGAAATTGAAAAGGTTAAAATGGCTCTTAATTGGCTATTTTATTCAAACCGTAGAAGTAGACTTAGAGAATATTTTAAAAAGTGTGATGAATATGGCCTTAGAGAAAGAAAGGTTCCTAAACCTTGCCCGACTAGGTGGAATTACATGTACGAAAGTTTAGTAGTAGCGTATGAATATAGAAACCCAATTAACGCTATGTATAATTCTCGGGATTGTGGTGAGGAAGATGATGAAATGCTAGCTAAACAAGATTGGACTAACGTTAAAATTCTTTTAGATTTTTTAGAACATTTTCATGTGGCTACAAATGCTTTTTCTGGCCAATATTATCCGACTATTTCTAACTGTTTAGTTTATATTGCCGCACTTGCTAATTTGTTTGTTGATTTTAGCGAGGGAGGGGACATTTATGAACTTGCAATAACTGAAATGAAAAAGAAGTTTAAAAAATAATTTTTGCCAATACCTCCTATTTTTGGTGTGTCTGCTATGTTAAATCCAACTATGAAATTAGGAGGTCCTCACTTTTGATATTCTACTATTTATCAATCTTTAGATCTTTCAGAAGTAGAAATTGCTACACTAGCTGATGCGAAAGCATCAATTAAAGTTAATGCTCAAACTGTTTAGTACCATGTTGTGCTCATTCCATTGGGGGAAGGAAGACTAAGAAAGATATGCCATTTTGGTCAATAAATATGCTCTTTATCATATCCTTGAATATCTTTTGTCTCAATATTTCTTTGTCTTTACTTCTATATCTATCCTTGAATATTTATATAACATATAATATATAACATACAACACAATATACTAATTACAACATTCTTTTATCAATATATACTACTTATATACAATTTATACTAATTACTAACTACAACACAATATACACTACTTATATACAATATATACTACTTAAATACAATATATACTACTTATATACAAAATATACACTACTTATACACAATATACTAATTGCCAAACACAATATTTACTATACTAATAACATAATACACTATATAAAATATATATTACAATATACTAATAACTGCTATACAAGATATTGAAAAAAAAATTCAGAACCGCTGGAATCGCCAGAACCGCCGGAACCGGAACCGCCAGAACCGGAACCGCATGGTACCTGGAACCGTCACGGGCTGATTCCACCTTCAGAACCGCCAGAACCGGAACCGCAGACCCAAATAGACCCAGAATCGGAACCGGATACAGCCTTACCCCTGAGTACCAAAAGGACTACAATGTTACAATATAAGCCACTTCTTGAGAAGATTATGGGCAGTCACCTCATGGACTTCAAAGCTACTAAGCTATGCTAGTAGAGTTCAGTTAATTAAATCTGTTTTATTTTCGGCATAGGTGTTTTGGTCCTAGATATTCATTCTTCCCCAAAAAGTGGTAAAGACAATTGAATCAATATGTAAGAAGTTTCTTTGGACAGAGAGTGTAGACATGACAAAGAAAACGTTAATAGCATGGGACAAGCTCTGTTATCCCAAGACAGCAGGAGGACTCAATTTTCTGGATGTGAGAACTTGGAATAAGGCTGCTATTTGTAAATTGTTATGGAATCTATGTCAAAAGAAAGACAAGCTATGGGTTCAATGGATACACATTTACTATATAAAGGAGGGAGCTGTTTGGGATGCAAGAACATCACAAGCTTCATGGGTAGTGAGGAAGATACTGAAGGCTAAAGAAACCTATATTGATGTAGGTTATATGGAGGATGATATTAAATGCATGCAACAATTCTCTACGAAGGCTATTTACAACAAATTGAGAGGGGAATTTCAGAATGTAGTCTAGAGACGACTTATATGCAATAATTAAGGATCACCAAGATGGATTTTCATACTGTACCTTGCTCTAAACAACAGACTGCTCACGCAAGACAGACTAGTACAATGGATGCAGATTGGAGACCTAAGATGTGTGCTTTGTAAAATAATGTCGGAGACCATTGAAAATCTATTTTTTGAATGCACGGTATCAGCTAATATATGCAAGAAGATTTTGCAGTGGCAAGGCTTGGTGAGACAACCGATGGCATGTCAAATTGAAAAAGAATGGGCAAAGAAACAGGGGAAAGGAAAGGCTGCTGAAGCACAGATCTACGGGATGGCACTTGCAGCTACTATATATGCTATATGGATGGAGAGAAATATGAGAATGTTCCAAGTAAAGAGCAAATCAATGATGAGTATAGTGAGGCACATCATACAGGAGGTACATTGTCATAGCACTTCATGTGTTAGGCTACGGCAGAAGATGATTGAGTTGAATTTTTACCCTTACGTTTGTATATAACATAGAAAAGTGATAGGGATAGAAGACTAGAGGAGATGAAGATGCAAGTTTGGGGTCATCTGTCCAAACTGTGCTATAGGAAGTTTTTTGATCTTCTTGTATATATTTACTTGGTAAATAAAAAATTTAATTGCCAAAAAAAAAATTGTTGAGTTGCTCGTTATGCTCAGAAACCACATTTACCAACCCAAGTAGGAAGGAAAAGCTTCCAAAATGATTAAAACATGAAAGATATAAACTTAACTTAACTTAACATGGTCAACAACAATATAACAAATTTTTAGCTAGAAAACGACTAAAAAGGAAAAGGTAATTGCAGCAAATAAGAAAAACAGCAAGATGAAATAAGATTAAATCAAAGAATGCAGTCGAACTTTAAACAATAATAGCCATCTATGAATAATCCATGGATAGTTATAATTAGAAATTATTTATTTCAAATATCAGAAACTATTTCTTATAAAAACCAAAATGTTGAGACAATTAAAAATTCGGATTATCTGTTTGCAAATTCGAGCTCCTTTTCTAATTCAATTATCCATAATTATAAGATTGTAAATCTTCAAATAAGAGGTAGGTTTTTTAGTTTTTCAAACATATTATCATCATACAGAAAGATTTACAGCATTTCACTGGAAGACCACTATATCTCAAAATTGTTAGTAGTAGTTTTCTGTGTAGGGGATCGACATATATTTGTATTTGTTTGGAAGACTAAATTTTTTTTCAATTATTTTCGTTAAATTGTTTTACCTTTTATTGTCTCATTTCAATTTGTTTGGTACAGTTGGACTTGGCACACAATTTATGAAAAAAAAAAATTACTAAAATCTATTAGTTTAACACGGCATAACATTTGTATGACAATTCGATTTTTAAAATTTATGGTCTTAAAAATGCCATAATATTTGCATGGTTATAAAAATTTCTTCAATAAAAATAAATTAAAAGTTCAAAGTTGATTGATTCAAATATAAATGTCTTATTTTTTTGAAACGGGCGAATAAGACAATATTGTCAAACAAATTAGAATGCGTAGAGTAATTAAAAATGTCGCAAATTTTTTTGGTGCCATACAATTTTTTTTTCCTTTTCTTCTATTTTCTCTTTTCTGGTTTTACTTAATAATTTCTAAAGTAGAAACTGAAACCTCATTCAAACGCAAACTTTTCCGAAGTAATGCGTCTTCAGCTTCGAGTTCAAAGCTAATACAGGGATAAGCTGTCACACCTCCGCCACCATTTAGTGGGAGAGATGCACAAATAGTCATTCTTAGGGCGGCTTTTTTGGGATTAGTCAGTATTATTTTGTTTGAAATTTTAAACTAAATTTTTTAATTTTAAGATAATTTAGGACATAAATTATCCTGAAAAATTAAACTAAAAGACTGAAGTTCAAGATATATTAGCTAATTCCTAAATATCATCTGTTTAGAGTGGCTACCTGATGAAATTACTATCCATTTATTACATGGATAATTAAATTTCATATTATTCGTTAAACTAGTAAAAATTGTATGGGGTGTCCTGTTTGTTCACCCCCATTTAACTTATACTTACTTTTTAATTTTTTAACTTGTACTCACTTTTTAAATAACTTCAGCCATATTTCTCATCCTTCTCCTCCTTCTCCTCCTTCGTTTACCTTCTCCTTCTTCTCCTTCTCCTCATCCTCCTTCGTCGGGTGACAATGCTTTTATATGGTGGTTGTGAACATATTTTAATATAGCTTATAATATTTTACAAGGTGAGGTTTTATGATGCTTTATCTTTTACTAGTACTTAAAGTTAATTACAAAATGGTTCATTAGATTTATTGTTGTTTTGACAAATTGATGATTAAAGTTTGTTCATGATGATATTTGGAGGTTATGTTTCAAATTTGAGCTCATTTGCATTAGATTTATGTATTAAATCGTATATTGGATTGTTATAATTCGAAGAACAAATTTGTGCAATTTGCGCTTCTGACCTATTTGGCCTTAAGTGCATAAAAACATTGGTTGCACTTCAGACCTTTTGGCCTTAAGTGCATCTGAAGTGCAATTTATCACTTCAGACTTATTGCTGTGTAGCAAAACATTTGTTGCCCTTGAGACTTTCGGGTCTTAAGTGCATCTGAAGTGCAATTTTCACTTCAGATTTATTGGTCTTAAGTGTAGCAAAACGTTTGTGCATTTCAGATCTTTTGGCTTATGTGAATGAAAATATTTGATAAAATTTTCACTTCAGACTTATTGACCTTAAGTGCATCTGAAGTGAAATTTTTCACTTCAGACTTATTAGCCTGAAGTGTATGAAACTATTGGTTGCACTTCAGACCTGTTTGGCCTTAAGTGCATTTGAAATGTAATATTTTCACTTCAAAATAATTTTTTTTTAAGTTTAAACCCGATAAGTCTGAAATTGATTGTAAAGCGGGTACGTTTGCAAACTTTTTTGCAAAGTCGGTATAGGTTCAATAGTAACATCAAAACTGAGTATAGATGCAAAAGCCCTGATAAAATATAGAGAAATTTTCATAAAGCACTATCTTTTAGTAGTAATTAGCTATCTATAGATACCATTTGCTATTTACGGATTGTACATACGTTTTCTGTTTTTATAAGATGTATTAGATGTATTTAAGCTACCGTATTCATGAATATAATAGCAAAAATAGGCGCGAATCAGGGAAGTTTAGCTAATCAGTTGCTGTATTCGAGTGTATTCGACTGTATTCATGGCATGAAACATGGGATTACAGTGGAACCGATTATTATATTTGACTGTATTCACGGCGTGAAACGGGGGATTATACTGTTTTTAACGGAAAGTGAATCAATTAATATAATAGACTCCTAATATAACTCAACAAACTCAATTATAGCACACAAATTTTGTATTTCGGTTATAAAAAGATTCTCAACCGAAACATATCCCAAAAACATAACAATCTTCAGAGAAATTATATAATACATCTGTATACATAAAGTATAATAATTTAAAAAATATATGAATATATTCATGACATATAGAGGGACAGTGAATACAATGAAATACAGCGAGATATATTGAATTACAATAAAAAAAGACAATGAATACGATAAAATACATTGATATATATTAACAGAAAATCAATTTGCTCGCGAAGCAACACCAGATGGGACGTGCAAGCGTTGACAGTGGTTGTCCTCGGGCGCACCAAAGCTCACTTTCAGGTTTTTCCATCGGGAGTTGGTACCTCCCGCTCTCCTGTCTACTTTGTACACTCTTTTTTGTATTATACCTAGCATCTTATGTGTGGTTTACTCTGTGACTATCAAATTAGCAACCTTCCCGTATTCTTCTAAGGTTCGTTTGTTCGTCTCTGTTTTCCGTAGTCGGTTGGAGGTATAGTGGTCGTGGCGGGGGATGGTAGTGTAAGGTCATATCCTTGGGGGGAGGGGGTGGTGGTTGGGGTAAGTAGGGGGCAGGGACCAGTTCTGTGGATGGGACGAGAGGCAAGGGTGGGAAGGGGATAGCAGAAGCTCATAGATTGAGGATCGGGTCGTGGAACATTGGCACACTGATGGGCAAGTCCATTGAGTTGGCGAAGATTCTTCAGAAGAGGAGGGTTAGCATAGCTTGTGTGCAGGAGTCTAGGTGGGTAGGGTCGAGGGCGAGGAATGGAGACGGGTTTAAGCTGTGGTATTTTGGGGTCGTGAAGGGTAATAATGGAGTGGGAATTTTGGTGGATAGGGATCTTAGGGAGTCAGTGGTTGAGGTTAGGCGAGTGAATGATAGGCTAATGTTTATTAAGTTGGTTATTGGTGAATGCATGTCATCAACGCTTACGCGCTGCAAGCAGGCCTTGAGAAGGAGGTTAAGAGGCGCTTTTGGGAGGGCTTAGACGAGTTGGTGAGTAGTATTTCCCGCTCTGAGAAGTTAGTTATTGGAGGGACTTTAATGGTCATATTGGGACTGCTGCCGGTGGTTATGGCGGGGTGCATTGTGGCTTTGGTTTTAGGGTTAGGAACGGAAGGCACTTTGCTGCTTGATTTTGCCAGGGCTTTCGAGCTTTAGATTGCGAACTCGTCATTTCCAAAGAGGGAGGAGCATTTAGTTACGTTCAAAAGTTTGACGGCGAGGACTCAGATTGATTATCTCCTCCTCAGAAGGAGCGATAGAGGGTTGTGCAAGGACTGCAAGGTTATTCCAGGAGAGTCCCTTTCCACTCCACATAGGCTCCTACTGATAGATGTCGGTCTCTGGGTGAAGAGGAAGAGGAGTAGTTCTCGGGGTCAACCGCGGATTAGATGGGGAGCTTTGACAAAGGAGAAAGCCCGGGAGTTGGAAAGGAGGTTAGAAGATGGTGGATCTTGGAGAAGTCCGGGGATGCAGACGCAATGTGGGGCAAACTTGGTTAGAGAGGAAGCGCGGGTAGTGCTTGGGGTAGCAAAGGATTATTCAGGCGGACATCAGGGTGATTGGTGGTGGAACGATGTGGTCCAAGGAAAAGTGGAGGCAATGAAGGCGGTGTTTACTAAGTTGGCCGGGAGTACGAGCGAGGAAGAAAGGAGACTGAACAGGGAGAGCTACAAGGTGGCGAGGAGGAAAGCGAAGCTAGTGGTCACGGAAGCTAAAAATGCAGCGTTCGGTCGTATTTACGAGGAATTGGGGGAGAAAGGCGGGGACATGAAGTTATTCCGTTTGGCTAAAGCGAGGGAGAGGAATGCGCGGGATCTAGACCAAGTTAGGTGCATCAAATACGAGGAAGGTAGAGTTCTGATGGGGGAGTCTCAAGTCAAGCAGAGGTGGCAGTCGTACATTCGAGACCTGCTTAACGAGGAGGGGGATCGAGTCATAGAGCTAGGGGAGTTGGGACAGTCAGAGCGTCATAGAGACCTTCGATACTGCATGCGCATTAGGGTGGAGGAGGTCGTGGGGGCTTTGCGTAGGATGAGTAGGGGTCGAGCGAATGGGCCACGAGATCCTGGTGGAGTTCTTGAAAGGCATGGGTAAGATATGTGTGGAGTGGCTGACTAGGTTGTTCAATGTGATCTTCAGGACTAAGAAGATGCCGGAGGAGTGGAGGTGGAGTACAGTTGTGCCCTGTATAAGAACAAAGGGGATATCCAGTGTTGTAACAACTATAGGGGCATCAAATTACATAGTCACACCATGAAAGTCTGGGAGCGGGTGATTGAGGCGAGGGTGACGGGGATGACGTCCATATCTGTGAACCAGTTCGGTTTCATGCCGGGCCGCTCCACCATTGAAGCTATCCACCTTGTCAGGATATTGGTGGAACGGTTCAGGGATAAGAAGAAGGAACTGCACATGGTATTTATTGACTTGGAGATGGCGTATGACAAGGTTCCAAGAGAGGTGTTATGGAGGTGCCTAGAGGCGAAGAGCATGCCAGAAGCCTACATCAGAGCAATCAATGACATGTACGATGCAGGGAAGTCTAGGGTTAGGACGGTGGGTGGCGACTCAGGTCACTCCCGGTAGATATGGGTCTTCATCAAAGATCAGCCCTTAGCCCTTTCTTATTTGCCTTGGTGATGGATGCACTGACACGCCATATTCAAGGGGATGTGTCTTGGTGTATGCTATGTGCTGATGACATTATCCTGATAGACGAGACCAGGGTCGGTGTTAACGAGAGGTTGGAGGTCTGGAGACAGACTCTCAAGTCTAAGGGTTTCAAACTGAGCAGGTCTAAGACAGAAAACCTGGAGTGCAAGTTTAGCGCCAAGTCTAGCGAAGTAGGCAGGGATGTGAAGCTTGGAGCCCAAGTCATCCCCAAAAGGGACAGTTTCAAATATCTTGGGTCGATGATTCAGGGGGAACGGAGAGATCGAAGAGGATGTTACCCACGGTATAGGGGAGGGGTGGCCGAAATGGAGGCTTGCATCAGGAGTCTTGTGTGACAAGAAAGTACCACCGAAAGTCAAAGGGAAGTTTTATAGAGCTGTAATTAGACCTACCATGCTGTATGGGGCGGTGTGCTGGCCGGTTAAGTACTCGCATGTTCAGAGAGTGAAGGTTGCGGAGACGAGGATGCTCAGGTGGATGTGGGGGCACACTAGACTAGATAAGATTAAGAATGAAGTTATTCGGGAGAAGGTGGGGGCGAACCCAGTAAATGAGAAGATGCGGAAAGCGAGGGTCGGGTGGTTCGGGCATGTGCGGAGGAGAAGTCCTGATGCCCCGGTGAGGAGTTGTGGGCGGTTGGCGGTGGTTGGCGCGAGGCGAGGTAGAGGGAGGCCTAAGAAGTATTGGGGAGAGGTAATTAGGCAGGACATGGCAATAATGCGGATTTCCGAGGATATAACCCTTGATAGGAAAGTCTGCAGGTCTAGTACTAGAGTTGTAGGATAGGGGCTTCTAGAGCTTTTCGTACTTTTTTCCAGGGGCTAGGTGAGGTTCGGTAGGCCCTTCATAGATGTCTTGCGTTTTGTATCGTGCCCACTATGGTAGTTACTGGTAGATGTTACTGCATGCCTTTTATTTTCTGGTTTTAAATGTAGTTAACTATTTATGCGATTTCTGCTGGAGTCACTAATGCTCTTTTGCTTTTGTTTTTCTTTCTCCTCCTCTTTCTCTTCCCTTTCTCCTGAGCCGGGGGTCAATTGGAAACAGCTTCTCTGTCCTTTCGGGTAGGGGTAAGGCATGTGTACGTATTACCCTCCCCAGACCCCACTTTGTGGGAATACACTGGGTAGTTGTTGTGTATATATATATAATACAAATTTGATATACTTTTTCAGCTACCGAATGTAAATAGTTTTTGGCACGTGCTAAAAGTAATAATATCCCTCAAAATTATGGTCGTGCTTGGCCAAACATCCGCTTTAACTAGACAAGTAAAAACAAGGAATAAGCTTAATATATGATCCACATCACATAGATAATTTGGCTAAATATGCACGGAAATTGAAGAACCACAACCATAAAAGATGGAATAATACTGTCCATTGTCCATCCAAAGGGCAAAAGTCAAGTACTGTATAAGCAAGTGCCTGAAGATTTCATTTAAATAGCACGTTGTCTACATATTGAGGTTTCAGCTGAAAGGGAGTTAAAAATAGTGGTTGGCCTGCATTGCGCCAGATCCAGAGCTTTAATCTAAATTAACGAAATTAATATCTAATCGCATTAGCATTTCCCGACTTGTTTGCTTTTACATAATTGTTGTGCCTTCTTATTGAGGACTTCACCAAATGAAATATGCAGAGCCAGATAATCCTTCATTTCCTGCATGGAAGCAATGTTCCAGTGTCAAACTCGTCATTATCAAATACAGGCAATTTTTTCCAAATGAGTTAGCTGCTTATTATTCTACGTGAGCATAGAGTACTTTGTCGCACGTCTTTCTTTTAACGATGGTAGAGAGCAATCTAGTATCTTATCCAGCAAAAGTGATATAGCATTTACTTGGGTACTGTAACGTAATATCAATGTGTCTCATGTATAGCATAAAGGAACGACAAGAGGGGGTTGCTCCGACGGTCATCACCCTCCACCTACAACCTTAGGGTTGTAGGTTCGAGTCACCAAAGGAGCAGTAGCTCCAACAAAAGGGGGATCAAAGGGAAATCAAAAGCATAAAGTAAAGACTAACCAGAGAACAGGGTAACTATCCATAAGGTAAACACCATGATTACTCAATCGTTGAAAGGAAGGATTGGATTCCGAAAACAATGAAAAGAGATCCACCCGCAAGTGCCACCTACATCACGCAACAACTTTGTTCTCATGAAAATGGACAAATGGAAAATAAGGGTAAAATTGAGCAGGAGTAAAATTAAATACTTACTATTCTTTCAGATATTGAAGTTGCGAGGCCTTTCCCTCCTAGGACAGCAGCTGTAGTACATAAAGCTTGTCCCCTGAGAAAGATCAACTACATCATAAAACTGTGCATCTGACCAATTTTCGACCTCAATTATGTCCTTAATGTGTTGAGAGAGTTACAACTGATGTCTTTCTCTTTTACAATTTTTTTTTTCTTTTGACAAATATAAATACTAATTAGCAGAGAGATTTCTTGACATCTTTTTCTGACTTCAGGAGCGACATAGGAGCCGTGAAGCAATACCAGAATGACAATTATAGCTGGGAACATAAGAAGATAACACAAGGCTTTATGTTAAGGAGTAACCTACAAGATTCCGCCAAGAACAACTCCTAGTGGATTCTCATCCGCAGCCAAACCAATGGTAGCAAGCTGAGAAATTGTTACACAACATTAGGAGCTACCTCAGGCAGATTAAACGCTACTTTACATGATGTGTGGTAGCATACCTGGCTCTTGTCACCCCATTCACCAAAGAAGGTAATTGAAAAAGCCTGCAAAATCAGAGCAATATATGTTATTGATTATTATGGTGACCTTCAAAAGAAAAATTCTGGTAGCTATTACACAGATATTAACCTTCAGAAAGATGGGTGAGAAGAATTGAGTGACAAGAGGCCGCCTCTGCTTCTTTAACTCGTCAGAATCCTAGCAAAACATAACATTGCTAAAGCTATTAAGAACGGTAATTGTCCCTTGTACATTTTGCAGCAAAGCTTACAGCCGTTCTTATCAGAGCTAGGAAATTCGAAAAAATAAGAATCTGATAGCAGACATCCCCGAGATAGAAATACGTCTTTGATAAGCTGAGATCTTCTCTTAAGACATATTTATTTATCTAATTCTTGAATATGGGACTTGTATATGGAAAGTTCTTAGATATTCAACAAATTAGCAGATCAAATGGAGCTGACTTAAGAAACTAACAAGCGAACCAAGCTCTCCAGAGACCATCCTCTACTTGCTTAGAGCATGGTTCGTAAGTAAAAATAAAGCAAAATGGAACAATCTCTGAGAGTGTCGCAGCACTGGCAGTATCAACCTTAAGTTGAGCATGTTTCCCGTATATAATATGACTCAGGTGAGAAATGTAGAGGAACAAAATACATGCACAAGAAAGCCTCAAAGGGAAGAATATATTCTCAAAAATTGGAAACAAGGAAAAGAAGTAACCAAAACCAAGTAGGCAGTGAGTACATAAACACGATCCTTGATCCAAACTGAAATCTGTAAAATAGTGGCTAAATAAGGAGGACTATTAAGAGGTAGTACGTGACACAGGTCTAGAAATTGGCACCCAGGATGGACGAATTAGAGCAAGTTGGAGAATGTGAGCTTGGTCTCGTTAAAAAACGAAAGAAAGAAAAAGAGCTAGCTTGCTCTTTTTGAGTTAACATAAATGATCAGCATGGAATGAAGCTGGCAAATGGTGGTGAACGTTATTTTTTCTTGGCAGAAAATTCAGAAGCAATGGTGTTTGTATACCTTCATCACCGAAGGAATGCAACCTAGCATGCGTGTTTTTGCTTTTTATAAAGTTTTTCTCTTTTTTCTGTTTGTTGATCTAAATAAGGTATTTTGTTCAAGATTTCTGGGAAATGCTAAAAACAACTATTCTTGTTGTCAGCCAATAAGATTTATCAGTGTACTTATTGAAGAGGAAGAAAAACAAAAGAACTGCCATCTCAAACAGAGAGATGCTAGAGGAACAACATTCATAACTGAAAAAGAAATCTTGATCACTGTAACCACTCAGTAGCATTTGCATAAGGCAATAAGATTCTTACTCCCTCCGTTTGACTGGCGGAGATTAAGAAAAAAAGAAATATTCTTGACACATGAGTTCTAAAACAAGCAAAAGGTATTTCTGTGGTTATAAATCATCTCATCAAAGATAAAATGAGAAGTTTAAAATTAAATTATTTCTAGCTATAGAAAGGTTTCATTCTCTTTGGGGCAGACTAACCAGGAAAATGTGCCAGATAAAATGGGACAGAGGGAGTATAAATTGCTGCTACAAGACTTGAAGGAAGCGGTTGGTACTTTCCTTCTCTTAAAATGATTTGATATTTTCATCTATCTTCTTTTTTTTTTTTTTGCCCTATGTCCAGGGGAGGCAGGAAGAAGGAGGCTGTTGGATATAGATATTGGTAATTTACTTCTCTTAACAGATTTGTCATTTTAATCATTTTTAGGCTGTATGGCCAGAGGAGGCAGGATCTGGGTAGTTGGAGAAGTCCAAAATTTTTTTTTTTTTAAAGAAAAAAAGATATGCAATGTACACTCTGAGCAGGAATGCTACCTTATTCTTCTCCTTGCTTGCTCCACCATTAGCTTTTATATCCGCATCCTACTTGCAGCATAAAAATTAAAATAAGAAAAGCTAAAATACATGTATGGCAAGAGGTGATTCGAAAAACACAGACCAGCTCTGCTTCAACTTCAGCCAGTTCCTCAGATTCCCTGTGGATGAAATTAGAATTAGACTAATGGAAAAGCAATTGAAGCATAGAAGGGATACAGAGATTAGAGATTTACAGAAGAAGTATAATCAGAAGCAAGAAGGAACCAAATGATTACCCATCATGGAATGCATCCCACAAAGACCATACTCCAAATCCCAAGAACAGCAATGTTGTAATATGATGGGTCCATTTGCGGGAGACCTGTGGGGAGTATATATAAACTTTATTCGTGCAAATAAAACAGATACAATTAAGAGCAGATTACATAGTGCTTGATACCTAAGCACGTGAAATTGAATTGGAAATATTATGATAGGCTAATCATAATGATAGTGAACTTGAATAAACTAGAAATAACTGTTCTTCATCTAATTTGCTCCAACTGCACCCCACACATATCTAATCCATGACAAGAATCACTATTTATCAGTATTATAAAAAGCGGTCGCTTCCTCGCTTAAAGTGAGAAGCGAAGCGACCCTTTACCTGCTTCTATCATGCGAAGCGACTCACGTAGAAAAAAGCGACCACATCCCACTAAAAAGCTAGAAGCGACCAAGCGAAGTGACGCGATGCGAGCGAGCGCTTCTTTGTTTTAAAGAGCTTCCAGGCTATTTAATTAAAAAAGAAAGGTTTTCAGCGTTCTTTTATTAAACACGACCAACAGAGCATCTGAGAGTCTAAAGAGGCGACTAGGGTTCTTCAACTTCAACTTCAAGTCTTCAATAGAGATTCCAGCAACAGGTATGTGATGATTTTCCTCCTTCACTGTCTCAACGTCCAAATAGCAGCCAAATGCTGGCGATTTTTTTTCCTACAGTTCATCTTTCTCAGTCTTCTCCTCTTCGTTGAAATGCTGCCCAGTTTTTCTTTCATTGTTTTATGCTGCCCAGTTTTTAACAGCAACCACAATGCCCTTCCTCTTATTTTTATGCAGTATTTATTTTAATTTTTTTTTTATAAACTTCGCTTCACTTCAAAATAGCGAGCTCTTCGCTTCTCGCTTTAAGAGAAATGGGGTTTGTCGCTTTTCCTCGCATCACGCTCTTCACAACACTGCTATTTATGAGAAACGAATATAGATAACGGATGCACAAGATGACTTACTACCGGTGTGACCTATAGGCCACGGGTTCAAGCCGTGGAAGCAGTCATTAATGCTTGCATTAGGGTAAGCTGTCTACATTATACCTCTTGGGGTACGGCCCTTCCCCGTATATTTTGCCTTTAAGATGACTTACTACAAGTTTTAAAATGATACAGTTTCGTTATAATATACAGCACATGCTATTTTATTATAGGTGCAAACAGCCTATCACAATAAGCAAATATTTAGCAAGTGGAGTTTGTCGATGGCGAAAAAAAAAAAGATAACTTTTAAAGTAGCTCAGAACTGATCACTAGCTAACGGTGAGGCACAGACCTTGAGATTAAGCATACAGCAATGTCTTTGTTATTGGACATAATGTCTCAATTACCGAAACAAACTAGGATGTCTAACCATTTCACATAAGAATGGGGGAAATGTATATTTCCAGTTATGGTTATCACTTTACATCAAATAAAATAGACAGCTCAAGTGAAATACAAAATTAGAACACTTATTAAAAAAAAATATTAAGATTAGAACGTTGTACTAAAAATTGCAAATAAGCGGAACTCACCAAATTGGGAGCAGCCCAACCAACAACAGCAGACAGAATGGTCATTACCTAGAAAGATCAACAATTTTCAGGAAATTGTTATTGCCCACAATATAAAGAAGAGAATGTCAAATAGATAGAACAAATACTGATAGAAGGGTGCAAAAAGTCTTACAATTAAAGCTCCAAGGCACCCTGACAAGACGAGTCTCCTTGGGTGACGCATTGCCAAGATCTTGAAATTTAAATTTGTCAAAACAATATGGTAAATATAAGAGAATATTCTGAATAACCTGATTAAAAAAAAAAGAACATTCTGAATAACAGAAACAACAAAGGTGCTGAAAATGAGGACATCAGAATAAATGAGAACATCACGAAAACCTTTTAGTTAACAAAGAAGCAGCTAAGAGTTAGATGTCAAAAATAGTTTCAAAAAAAGAGGTAATAATCTGAAAGTTCACCCATATGCAGCTCAACCTATTGCAAGAAAAGTGATGGACCGCAAGTTAAGTCTCACAATTAACAGCACTAATGTGTTATAGAGTCTATGAAAAGATATACAAGCAATGCAAGGGGGCTATACATACTGAAAGTGTGATACTATGGGTTTCATCAGTACTGGTAGGGGTTTTAATTTCAAATTAATTGTTTTGATAGGTTGGTTTAATTTACAATAATAATTTTTGGTTTATTTTTGCATAGCTCAAGTAGGCAACGATACGGTCTTCTCTCTAAGCTAAATACTGGTTTTGGCGAGAACCTATACTAATTAATAAAGTCCACAGTAAGCAAAAGAGTAAGACATTTTGGTATTCAACAATCCCATAGAATTGAATGAAGGGAAAAACTAAATAGGAATGAAAGAGTAGCTTCCCCTGACATAAGAAAGCAATGAACTAGGCAGACTTTTTGGGAGGGTGTGATGGACAGGGAAGAGGCGGAACTACTTTTTCCAGTAATTAATTATTAGTGACTACTGGGAGAAGAGTAACGCAGAAGATTAGAATTTATCCTCAGACCACTGTATCGTTCATGATTCTAGTGCCATCAACTTTAAGAATCTAAGATTCCCAAATACAAGTAGCAACTCATACGAAACAAAAATCAACAGGAGCTACTCATAGAAGAACATAAAAAGTTCTAACTTTACGAAGTGTGAACAATTCACTTGAATATTAGGTGAGCTGAGCAGTTGACGCAACTTATTACTAACTTTGAAATCTCAGAATCCAAAACAGCAGCAGCTCAATCAAGCTTTCTAATTAGTTTGTGCTTAAATATTATCCTGGTCCCGAAAAAAGCTTTACTTTCTGGCAAATAAGAACTCCATAATTTACTTACAAATAAAACAAAATAAGAACCCCATGATTCGCCTTGCATAGATCAAACCTCAAACTGTTTTACTCAGCTAACTCAATCTTTATTTTATGATGGGACCAAAGCTTGACTATTCCACCTAGTACCTACTACCTCCGACCAACACAAGTACCATGTAAGTCCATTTAAACTCACTCTTGAGCTCCCAACTTCCATTCACAATCCAATACATTTTTAAATACACATATCAATCAATCAATCCTCAATCTCAAACTAGTTGAATCAGCAACTACGAATCCTATATTAACAGTAGCGGACATAGCTTAGTAGCTAACATTATTTTTGACATGAAACATGAATATATATGTGAAAAAACATTAAAATTTTAATACATATTATTTTCTGAACCCATTTTTATTAAAAGTACAAGAAATTACCAATCAAGTTCATATCCTGGATCCGTCCTAATATATATCCACTCCATTTGACCAAATTTTATTCAAAGTACTTACAATTTATTAGTCTTTCAAGACAAATTATTATGTATTCACTAACGCAAGTTCCGAATAAATTACAGCTAACAGTCAAAACTGAACATAATTCCATAGAATTAATTAATTAATTGCAATTAAATCTACAATAAACTCACCGCAGCGGCGAAGAACGTCTTGTCACCGATCTCAGACAGTACTGTCATCGCCAAAGACTTCGTAAAACCCTGGTCAAAATAAAAAATAAAATAAACATAAAACACAAAAAAGAAACAAAATCAAATTGATTTAATCAAAAGCTAATATCTAAATGCAAATATACAAAAGCGAAAGGAGAAGAACTAATTACCTGCGCCACTGAAAGAGTACTCATCTTCTCAATTGCTCCTCGAAGTAAAGCTTGAGAGAGCAATTTTTGTGTGTGTGTGTTGCGAGTATATATTATGGTGGAGAGGAGAATGAAGACGGGAGATCGAGTTGTTTAGCTCTGTGGTTTGAAAAATGCCGTGTACGACAGTGTACGTTTATGTGAAAGGCAAGGCGCGTGGTATTGGTGTTTTTGAGAAAGGGGTTTTGAAGGGGGTGTGTGTGACACTTAGGGGTGGTTTGGTAGCTGGTTAGAAGAAAGGTTATACATGTATAAGGGGTAAATATAACTTATAACACGTTTAATAGATATTAGTTATGCTGTATAAAATTTTGCATAATTAATACTATGTTTGATTGACAATTTTTAATTATGATTAAATAATGCATGTATAAATTATGATTTAATAGGGGTGTTATTTTATGCAGGGTAGAAGATGAAATAATTAATATATATGTATAAAATATTGAAATAAAAAATTTACCCCGATCATTTTACATATAAGGCTTCCCTGGGTTAATCAATTTCTACTTGGAAGTTTGTTCTCAAGAACTGCTTCCGAGGCTTTAGTCAAGAATGACAAAATGTTCTTCATTTTTTATTCTTGTTTTTTTAGTTGAATATATTGTTTATTGAGGATTTTTTGTTGAATATATCTTTTATTAATTTTCTTAAATAAATGGAAAGTGGAGAAAAAATAATGCAAAAGAAGTATATTTGTAAACAAGCATTTTACTTTAAATTATATATAATGTATATCAATTTCTAATACAACAAACAAAACATTCAAAAAAAATTATTATGCATTACTTATCCCTGAATAACTAATACATGCATAACTAATCTCGCATTACATATCCCTGCATAACTAATACCTGCATAACTCTAACTGCTAACCAAACGACCCCTTAGGGTGTACAAAGAAACTGACAAACCACATCAACACGATAATTCGAGTCAAAAAGAAAAAAATCCAATTATGATTTGATTTAATTTGGATTGGTGTTGAAAAAAACCCGACCATAATTGATTTGGTTTGGTTTTAATTAAAGAAAGTCAAACCGAAACCAAACCAAACAGACATTATATATATAAAATTTTAGATATATTTAATATATTAATACACTTATTGTGATGTAATTTATAAATATATCTTAAACTTTTTCATAATTTTATCTTTTAAAGCATTATTTCAAGGTTGGACTTAGAACCTTTGAATGATCATAGGCATTAATAATGCTAACAAAAGTCCAAACCAAAATTAAATTAATATTAATGCTAACAAAAGACGTTTAATTCAATGTATTGAATTTTTTAGTTTTGCAATAATTTAGATAAAAATGCATTACTAATTTTTATTTTTTTCTTTAATGCTTAGTCATGTAACTAATACTCCCTTATTAGTTACTTATTTTAGCATGACTTAATACTTTTAGATCATGTTTATTTTTATTATGAATTTTTAATTAGCAAGATTTATATTACATAATTTAATTATTTTTATTGTTGAATATTTTAGAATAATATCATGACACATCTCATATTTTGTATTATTTTCATGGAAAATACCTTATATAGTTGTATCTTACTAGGATTAAAGAAATATTTTGAGCACAAGTTATATGTTTTGTGCTACGAAAATTTTAACGGGAAAAATCTAGAAAAAAAACTCGAATAATTCGAAAACCCGAAAAAAATCAAAATTGAAAATCTTCAATTTTATTAGTTTAGTTTGGTCTTAGATTTAATAACCGACATGATTGGCTTGATTTGGTAATTGCAAAATTCGAATCAATCGATATGTGTACGCCTCTAGTGACACCAACACGCGAGGTGAATCCATTTGATTTGGTGAAGCTGAAAAGATGAAGTTTCCACGCGCGAATAAATGGCGTGAAATTATTTACTCACTCTGTCTTCTGTTTTATGTTAGGTTATTTAACTAGGCACTAAATTTAACCAAAAGTTACTTTTAAAATTATAATTTAAAATGAGCCATTGACATTAGTTTCTAAAGATACTTATTTTTAGAGAATTGAGATGTCCGGCTAAAACTATTAGAAAACAATTTGTGCTTTTGAGCAATGAAAAAAATTATTTCTTCAAAATTACTTTTGAAAAGCTTTGCCAAGTATAAATTATTACCTTAATATTAACAAAGTGTCTCAAATTAAGGGCCGGCTTGGCCACTAAATTCTTTTGACTTCTTTTGAAATTTTTTACTTTAAAAAAATTAGTGTTTGGCCATGAAATTCTAAATTTTCACTTAAAGACGAATTTTGAAAATTTGAAAAAACTCCAAAAACTATTTTTCAAACTTTTTACTTTTGATTACTCACAAAAATTTAAAAACATACAACAATTGTATTATATCCAAATACAACTGTAATTTCAATTGATTTTTTTTTTTACTTTTTTTCGAAATTTTACAATTCTTATGTTCAAACGCCCATTAATAAACAACAACAACAATAACTACCCAGTATAGTCCCACAAAGTAGGGTCTGGGGAGGGTAATATGTAGACGGGCCTTACCCCTACCCAAAAGGGCAGAGAGGCTATTTCTAATCGACCCTCGGCTCAGTGAAAACGCCCATTAATAGTCAAACACAAAATTTTGAAAGTATTTTTTGTACGAAGGACTTCTAATAAGAAAATATTGTTCAAAATGAGAAGGTTTTGAAAATTTGAGCAAACAATCAATTAACTAAAAACTATTATATTGGTGTTTTAAGAAATGTTCTTTAAGGTATGTGTGTGAGTGACACGGAAGCTGAAGCGAATTGATCGGCTGAAGCTGAAAAGATGACTGTACCACGCGCGACAAAATGACGTGGAGTTGATGGAGTATATTTTGTGGGAGTTTAGGGAATTTTCGTTTTTGTACTTTCAATAATGGACTTGTCCTGTCAAGTTTGGTGCAAATTTTGATACACAAATTTGGAAAAAAAGGCCAAAAATGGGAGAAAGTTCGTGTGAATTGGATTTTGATAGCATTTGGCGTCTCTATATAAGTAGAGTATAATATTTATCTTTATACTAAATGGTAATTGTAGAAATTTCTTACTCCTACGTTTTGACAAAAGTTAATTGAAGTTGAAAAAGAGATGAGAATTTACATTGAATGTTGAAAAAAAACCTTGATCTATATTGTTTTTTTTATATTTTTCCTTTATAAAGTACTCCATTAAGAAAGTTTGAAATAGTTATAAATATAGAAAGGCAACACTACTATTGATGTTAATAAGTGGGTTAGACTTGAACAAAGCATTCGAGTAATGATCAAATTGTTTTAGTGTAACTTATAGATTATCAGTTCAAGCCGTGGAATCAGTCATCGATATTTATATTTGAGTTGGTTGCTTACACCATACCTCCTTGAGGGTGTGATCCTTCCTCGAACCTTGCGTGAATCATGAGCGACTAAAGGGTGAAGCAGCTCAAGCAAGAGTTTTACGCTACATATTTTTAGGGGCCATAAATTTTTAATAATAAATATATTAATTTTTATTAAATAAATAAGTGTTTTAAAGGAGAGGCTATTCACCTAGTCAGGCGACTGGCGGAACAATTCGGGGATAAGAAGAAGGACCTTCACATGGTGCTTATCGACTTGGAGAAGGCGTATGACAATGTCCCGAGGGAGGTGCTATGGAGGTGCTTGGAGGCGAAGAGTGTGCCGAAAGCCTATATCAGAGTAATCAAGGACATGTATAATGGAGCTAAGACTAGGGTTAGGACGGTGGGTGGCGAATCAGACCATTTTCCTGTGGTAATGGGGCTCCATCAAGGATCGGCGCTGAGCCCCCTGTTGTTTGCCTTAGTGATAGATGCTCTAACCCGGCATATCCAAGGGGAGGTGCCTTGGTGTATGCTTTTTGCTGATGATATAGTATTGATAGACGAGACGAGGGTCGGTGTTAGTGAAAGGTTAGAGGTGTGGAGACAGACCCTCGAGCCTAAAGGTTTCAAAATTAGCAGATCAAAGATAGAATACCTGGAGTGCAAGTTTGGCGACGAGCCGAGTGGGGTAGGCAGGGACGTGATGCTTGGTTCTCAGGCCATCGCCAAGAGGGATAGTGTCCGATATCTTGGGTCTGTGATTCAGGGGGACGGAGAGATTGACGGGGACGTCACCCATCGAATAGGAGCGGGGGTGGTCAAAGTGGAGGCTTGCTTCAGGGGTCCTGTGTGACAAGAAAATTCCACACAAACTCAAGGGGAAATTCTACAGAGCCGTGGTTAGACCTGCGATGTTGTATGGGGCGGAGTGCTGGCCCGTGAAGAACTTCCATGTTCAGAGAATGAAGGTTGCGGAGATGAGGATGCTTAGGTGGATGTGTGGGCACACCAGGCTAGATAAGATTAAGAATGAAGTTATTCGACAGAAGGTAGGGGTGGCCCCGGTGGATGAGAAGATGCGGGAAGCGAGGCTGAGGTGGTTCGGGCATGTACGGAGGAGGGGTCCCGATGCCCCGGTGAGGAGCTACGAGCGGCTGGAGATTGTTGGCGGTCGGCGAGGAAAAGGGAGGCCTAAGAAGCATTGGGGAGAGGTGATTAGGCAGGACATGACTAGAATGCAGGTTTCCGAAGACATGACCCTTGATAGGGGAGTCTGGAGGTCTAGAATCATGGTTGTAGGCTAGGGGCTCATAGAGTTCTTCGTACGCCTCTCCCGGGGTTGGGGGTGGGATAGCAAGGTCACCCATAGATGATTAGTGTTTTAGCTTATGTCCCCTTATGGTTGTTAGTATGGTAGTTACGGTTTGTTATTATTGCATGCGACTGTATTTATGTTTCTTATGTTTACATAATTATTTACGTTATTTCTGCGGGATTTACTAATGCTCTATTGTTTTGTTTTGTCTTGTTTTTGTTTCTAATGTTGTCTTTGTTTTTGTTTTTGTTTTAATGCAGCTTTTCATTTTATCCTATGCGCCGAGGGTCGAATGGAAACAGCCTCTCTACCCTTTCGGGTAGAAGTAAGGCTCGTCTACATATTACCCTCCCCAGACCCCACCTGGTGGGAATATACTGGGTAGTTGTTGTTGTTGTTGTGGTAAAAGGAAAATGTGAGACGTTGAACATAAATTGGAAAATGGTATCATCCTTTTGGTAAATGTGTCTTTTTGAAATTTCTTACCATATTCACATTTTGACAATTACCTCATCAACGAGCCTAAATCATTTTTATATTTTTTTCGAGGTTTAATTCTTAAAATCTAGAGTGCTTAAAATATTTTCTTACCTATTTTTTTGATTTTTTTCTATAAGTTTTCAAGTGTCGTAACAAGTAATGTTTTAATAACGGCTCACACTTTTTTAATGATCTTTTTATGATTATGTTGGCGATGATAGGTGGATCTGGTAATTGGTCTGTTCCGATTCTAATAGGTGCGCCTGATATGGTATTTTCACGATTAAATAAAATTCAATTCTGGTTGTTTTCTCTAAGTCTCTTGCCCCTATTAAGCTAAAAAATATCTGCTTAACTTTCATTCCATTGTTAAATTTTTCATTATTATTTTTTTGCTCCAAATTCTTTTAACCTTGAATGTTCTTTAAAACATAAATAATCACTATGATATTGATGATTAAGACTTTGTTTTTTCAAATTAAAGTGTTAGGGGAAATAGTATAGAAACTAATACTTTAATTGATATATTCAATAAAATAAAAAAACTTCAGTCTTTTTCAACTAACAATTCATATAACAATTGCCTCAGTGAAAATGACTTTTTCAAAATTAAAATTAATATAATTTTATCTAAGTTTAACAATGACTAAATAGATTGATTTCTTTTTTTGATAACCAAAGTGGATAGCTATAGTATCAGTTGGAAAGAAGTTTTTCAGAAGAAATCAATTATAAGAGCTATTAATTATAACTAGTGTTAGTATCCATGCGATGCACGGATAATTAAAAAGAACGATGTACATCATAAAGTTTAATATGTTAGTGTTAATACCATCTTTATAACCAAACATTAAAAACATATAAAGACTTCGGTAAAACTTTCATTCCATCTCCTAATAAATGTTCCATAAGAAATAATGATACTATACAATTTGCTTGATATGAAGCATGTGCCTAAAGGAATATTATTGTAGCAAATGCTCATGGACATAATTTTTCAGAAGTTGTCCTATGTATTGAGTTTATCATTACAAAAAGGCATGGGTAAAAATTCAAGAATCTTTTGTCCTTGGGCGATAATTTTTTACGAGGAGACAGGGGCGGATTTACACGGTGGCAAGCGCTGTCACGGGACACCGCTTCGTCGAATTTTTTTACTATTTTTATATATAAAAATAATAAGTAAAACAAAAATACAAGATAAAACCATTAAAAGCGACACCACTTGCAACAAAACGTATTAGTAGCCTAGTGGTTGCTAGCTTCAAGAATTATATAAGAGGTCTTGGGTTCGAACTCCCTTGGCTCCACAAGTTTTTTTTTTTTACTGTTACAGTCCTTTTACTAGAAATATGAAAGGAAACTTCATTGGCATCTAAAATTATTGTGCACTTTCAGATATTTTAATTAAGTGTAGAATAAAATATATTTAAATACATCACATTCTAGGAAGCTAATAGATCTCATCACTCCAACATCAAAATTTAGATGAGCTTCGTGCACTTGGACTGCAGATAACATAGTCACATGCCACTTTTCCATGTCACTACAGGTGACATCATTTTAGACTTTCTCAATGCATCTAGCTTATATTATGCTCTTTGCAATAAATTATCCAACATTGGATAAAGTAAAAAAGTTGCATACTACCTCAATATATAATTCTCTTCTGGTTCTTTAGCCACTATGTTGTCCACCCAGCAGCAGATGAGGATTGCTAGTATAATCCAATAATATTCTCCATTTCTCACTAACCTGCAAGCTCTAACACGACAGTATCACTCAAATATGATTAAAACTTGTGGCAGTTTAATCACAACAACATGACAATAAAATACACAAATACAGTAACCAATAATGATAGAGAGTGAATCATATATAAAGAAAACGGAGAAATACTTAATTGGCTTCAAGATTCAAGGAGTGAGGCGTTAGAAAAAAAAGCTAAAATGTCATCTCTGATGAACTGCCACATAACATAGTTATACCAAATTAAAAATATTAACTAAAGAAAATGATACATAAGACCAAAGGATCATAAAACAATAACAATACTCAATAATTATATGATAAATCATTTAATAATAGCTCTTCCAATAGTTACATGAATTTGATCTTCCCAAATTAAAAAATTTGAAAAGAAAGTTAAGTTAGTAAGGTGCATAGCTTGAAGAAAATACACCACGACTCGAAAAAATAACAATAACTAAAAGAGTACGCACCTTTTATCATGAATAATTAATTAAATATGTTAGTTTTCATTACACAAATAAATGTTTTAAAGGATAAAGTACAATTTATTTTCATTAAAAAAGAAAATATGAGACGTTGAACATAAATTGGAAAATGGTATCATCCTTTTGGTAAATGTGTCTTTTTGGGATTTCTTACCATATTTACGTTTTGACAATGACCTCATCAACGAGCCTATATATATATATATATATATATATATATATTCCAGGTTTAATTCGTAAAAACTAGAGTGCTTAAAATATTTTCTTACCTATTTTCTTGATTTTTTTTATAAGTTTTCAAGCGTCGTAACAAGTAATGTTTTAATAACGGCTCACGTTTTTTTAATGATCTTTTTCATAGTTATGCCGGCGATGATAGGTGAATCTAGTTGATCTGTTTCGATTCTGATAGGTGCGTCTGACATGGCGTTTCCACGATTAAATAATATTTCATTCTGGTGGTTGCTTCCAAGCCTCTTGCTCCTGTTAAGCTAAAAATATCTTCTTCTTCTTTTGGTGCAAAAGATACATGCATATATATAGATATCAACTATTGCACAGAGAGTACTATTATCTTAGTTAAGCTACCACCATGTAGGCTAATATCAGTACCACTACTGCCTTCAATGTGCATACTATTTACACAAGCATTATGACCGAAGTCATGCATTGTTTGGGTTAAGGTTACATCCAAAATACATTATTTGTCATCTTCCAGAGCTTTGCTTACAAAAAGAGGTGGCACATGATACACATAAGGATCCATCATAGGAACAAAAAGTTTGGCTGCCTTTGCTAGCTGATCCGCAACCATATTTTGCTCTCTATATGCATGTTGTACTTGCGGATTACTAAGTCGATGGAGGAGGTACCTGCAGTCAGCTATCATACTAGAATAAGGATGGTTATCGGTTTTCAATAAGGAGACAATTTGTTTAGCATCCAGTTCCACTTGTATAGGCGTCAAGTTATATTCTAAGACTAATTTAAGGCCTGCAATCAAAGCATATAATTCAGTAGATATTACAGAGGCCTTGTGTATGCATTGTGTGAAACCAAGTACCCAAACTCCCCTTGAATTACGGATTAATCCCCCAATTCCATTGGCATTTGGACCAGTAGCCTCATTAATGTTTAACTTATAGAAGTTTTGTATAGGAGGTTGCCATTGAAGGTTTAAGGGACGTTTTTTCCTAGGCTTATAAAATGAGTTGTAAGATAAGCAAACTCAGTGGCTTGCATAGTTATGATAGAAATATTTAAGTTATCCTTTATCGAGTTGAAATTATTCTTATTGCGAGTTATCCAAATATCCCATAAACAGATAGGGAGAAAAGTCTTTGGGTTTACTTTATGCGGAAGAATAACATTATTAACATGAATTAATGCATATAACCAATTAGTAGTGCCTTGAATGGGAACAATATATCCTGTAAGAGTGGTCAGATCTAGTTCCTCCAAAATAATTTTTGCATTAGTACATTCAAGGAAAATGTGGCGTATGATTTCTTCAACGTGTTGGCAGTATACATAAATGTTGCTTTGTATAAGTCTTATATGTGCAAGATATACTTTAGCGGGTAGTCTATCATGGCAAAACAATCAAATAAAAGTTTTAAGTTTTGGTAAGATTGACAGCTTCCATATCCAAGTAAAGTTAGAATAATTAATTAAGTTTGTGGATTTTGCTAGTAGACTGTGATAGCTAGATTTTGTTGTAAATGTACCAGTTTGTGATAGTCCCCAGTATGGGAAGTCTGAAGTAGTTATTGTACGTGAAATGTAGTTGCTATGTATTGCTTGTATGATATCTCTAGGTAGCTCAAATGACATTAACTTTCAGTCCCAATCGGCATTATTAAGGTAAGAAGACAGTTCAATATTTAGCTGATTTAATGGTAGGGGTCCTTGTATGAGTGATCGAATTGAAGTACCAGGTTGTATCCAAGGGTCATTCCAAATTAATATGATGGCATGTTCCAATTCTCCATTGTAGGCCTCGTTGGCATGACTTCCAGCCTTGTGGTATATTCGACTGAATACGGAAATGCTTATAACCTCTATTTCTATTTAAGTATTTATTCAGTAGAATCTGAGCCCAGATTGTATTAGGGGATGTAAAAGCTCTCCAAGCCAAATTAGCTAGGAGTGCAGCATTTTTAATGTCAAGTTTTTGAATTCCCAAACCACCATCTTCTTTGGGATTAGTGACAGTGTACCATTTGAGAAGGTGGATTTTTTTCTTTGTAGAAGTTGTGCGCTACAGGAAATTACGCTGATATTGATTCATTCTTGCCATAATAGCTGCTGGAATACTAATATATTGCATAATATGGGTAGATAAGTTTTTTTTTTTGATAATTAAGTATTTTTATTAATCACCAAAATGGTTTGCTTACAATCCCATAGGCTAGTTTACTCGAAACTGCCTATCATAATAGGAGGAAAAATCAACAGACAGAAAACAACTAGTACCTAGGGCGTTAGAATTACACAAAAAGATTTTGGAGATAAATCCGAACTTTAGGAGGTGCTCTCACATTGCAAGTATAGACAATGTTCCTAAGTAAGATTTCACTGGGACAATAGTTGTTTCTGAAGATACGCGCATTTCTCTCCAACCAAATGGCATAAAACATCTCTGCACAAACCATTTTGAATACTTGAGCTTTGGGGGATTTCCCTTTAGCCTTCTCTGTGATCCAGCTGACAAATTGAACCCACGACTGTCCAGGGGGTTGAGGCATATCAATCCATCGCAAGATGAGGTTTCTCAGTTGAGCAGCAAATGAGCAATATAGGAACAAATGGTCTCTTGATTCACTTGCTTGTTTGCACATAACACAGCAACCATCTACATTGAAGTGCCATTTAATCAGCCTCTCTTTGGTAGGGAGTTTGTCTTGAAGGAGTAACCAGAAGTTGAAGAGGGACTTAGGTCGAGCAGCATTTTGCATAAGTAGAGCTTTCCATGGAACTCTAGGCATTTGACCAATTTGTTTAAGGTAGATCAGTTTGATGGAACAGTTACTATTATGTAGGAGCTGATATTGTTGGAGTAGTCTCAAGCTCTCAATGATCTTCCGGACGATCCAACTAGCTTGTGCTGGAATCTTCACATCCTCCAGCTGTTGTTGTTTAATGTACACAGTATGAATCCACTTCACCTATAGCAAATCTTTCTTGTGAGCCAAGTCCCAAGCTAATTTTGCAACAGCAGACTTGTTCCAGATGAGGAGATTAGTTAGATTCAAGCCCCCAGCGGACTTTGGCTGACAGAGTTTCTCCCATGCTACATAAGCTTTCCTGGTGATATTAACTGAAGCAGACCATATGAAGGATCTGCACATAGCCTCTATTAATTTCATGACCTTTGATGGGAAGAGGAACAACTGCGCCCAATAAGACTGAATACCAAAAATCACTGTTTGGACCAACTGCAATCGACCTGCATAGGACACCTGTTTTGCAGTCCAGGATGTAATCCTTTTTGTGATCTTATCAATGAGTGGCTGCCACTGAATAACAGTTAGCTTCTTGGATGATAGTGGAACCCCTAAGTATTTAAAAGGAAGCTCCCCACGAGTATAGCCAAGAGTACTAAGGATCTGTTGCTGCTGATCAATTTTGACGCCTCCAAAATACACTGCACTCTTCTGCATATTAGCTTTCATTCCAGATGCTGCAGTGAAATGATCAAAGTATGTGAACATGGTTTGCACAGCTTGACTATGACCTTTAGCAAATAATAAAAGGTCATCTGCAAAACTGAGATGTGTGATTCCCAACTTCTTGCAACCAGGGTGAAAAGAGAAACCCTTCAGTTTGTTTAACTCTGCTAGAGATCGACTTAAGTATTCCATCACTATAGCAAATAGGAAAGGGGATATGGGGTCACCTTGCCTCAAGTTGATTTGATTATAGTTGCTCTGCCTGCTAAGGTAAGAAATTTGGTTTTCCATCCAGCTAACTTGTTTTTAAAATTGTCAAGAAGAAACTGGAAATCTTGTGTTTTTGGTATTCCTTAGAACATAGGAAATCCTAAATATTTTCCAAACGAGCTGCCTTCTTTTATACTAAAAGAGTTTGTAACAAAATGCCTATCTTCCTACTTGCAGTTTTTGGAGAAATAAATATTTAATTTTTCGAAATTAATGTGCTACCCTGAATGAGACATAAAATCATTTAACACATCCACAATAGTATGACAGCTTTTGGTGGTTACTTTTGAGAATAAGATGATGTCATCCGCAAAGAAAAGATGTGAGAGAGGTGGTCCATCGGTTTAGAATTTAATAGGCTGCCATTGAAGGTATTCCACCTCTCTTAAAATCTTATGGGATAACATTTCCAGAGACATTATAAATAAGTAAGGAGATAATGGATCCCCTTGCCTTATTCCTCTAGTTGATGAAAAATACTGAGTCCTAGTTCCATTAATAATGATTGGTGTAGAGCTAGTAGTAACACATGACATAATTAAAGATATCATTATTTCTAGAGTATTAAAATAATGCAGTATTTTCTTTATAAAGGACCATTCCAAACAATCAAAGGCTTTTTCCAAATCTAGTTTAAGAATTATGACTGATGATTTGCCTTTCAATTTTGAAATATAGTTAAGGGCTTCTTGGACAATTATGGCATTATCATAAGCTCTTTTGCCTTGTGGGAAGTTAGTTTGGGTAGGTCCTATTATTTTATTAACTACAGGTTTCAGTCTACTAACAATAATCTTTGTAATTAGTTTGTATAAAGTATTGCATAGACTAATAGGACGAAAATAAGTAATAGTAGAAGGATGTTTGACTTTAGATATTAAACAAATAAGTGTTCTGTTCAGCTCCTCAAGAATACTCTTAGTGTAGAAAATATCTTCACACAACCTAATGACCTTATTTTTATCGCTGGCCAATATTTTTGGAAAAAAATAGATGTGTAATCCATCTGGTCCAAGAGCCTTATAAGGCTTAAAATCAAACACAGCATTATGAATATCATCATGGCAAAACGGATCAGTGATATCATAAAAATCTTTGTAAGTAGGATTCCAAGTGTTAGGGCTCCAATATGAGTTAGTACTATGTGATTGTTGGGTACTAAATAGATTTTGATAATAGTCAAGGATAAAATTATGGAGCTGAGTATGGTCATCTATCTAATTTCCAACCGAATCCTTTAAAGCAGTTATTTTATTCCTACATTTTCTATGAAAAGTGGACATATGGAAGAACATTGTATTAGCATCACCGTCATTAATCTAGTTAATCCTAGATTTTAGTTTCCAATATTCTTCTTCCATACGAAGTAAATTACTATATTCTAAATTAAGATGTATTTCTAAATTTTGGAGGAAGATGCTAGTTGGGTAATGCATTGATTGTTGTATTCCTCCCAGTCTTGCTAAAATTTTCCTTTTTTCTTTAAAAATATTTTCAAAAGTTTATTTATTCCACCTAGATGCTACAACAATTTATAGATAGTGGGAAATAGAGGTTGATCCTCTGACCAGATGTTATGGACTAGCCTTTGGAATTGAGGATGCGAAGCCCACATAGTTTCAAAACGGAATATATTTTGATGCACATTTATAGGAGGCTCTAAAGTAAGTAAAAGCGAACACTGATCAAAGTGTGTTCGAGGTAAATGACTAGCAAATGCTTCAGGATATAAGTTTAACTAATCATATTTAGCCAAAAACCTATCAAGTCTTTCTAAAATTGTGAATCCAGACCTTCGTTTATTCGTCCAAGTATACTTGCTACCCTGAAAACCTAAATCAATTAAATTGCAATAATTAATAAAATTACCCAAGTTGTCAGCTCTATTATTATTAATGAGAAGTCCCCCAAACTTTTCATTGAGTTAATAATTTCATTAAAATCACCACCAAGTAACCAAGGCATAGAAACAATTTCATGCAAGTATACTAAGTTATTCCATAATTCATTACGCAAGTGATAATTTGAACTACAGATGGCAGATAAAAGCCAACAAGGTTTATTAGGACTTACCTTTACCACACAGTGGATTTCCTGATCAGTGAGCCTCGGTTCAGTAACATTTATGCTAGCCTCGTTCCATAACACCAGTAAACCCCCAATAACCCCATTTGCTGGCACTTGTGACATGTTAGTAAAGCCAAAATCCTCATGTAGTCTACTGTGATCTTGCATGTGGGTTTCAGAAGGATAGCTAACACCAGTCTGTGATTATCAAGGAGGGACCTAAAGTGCCTACGAAACTCAGGGTTATGTGACCCCCTACAATTCCATACCATAAAGTTCATATAAGAGTTAGGAGAGGTTATCTCCCTCATGGGAGATGGATCCATTTGAGTGACTGTTTGAGTCACAGTCGGACATAAACTCAGAGAATGACTGTTCTGAAGTAGAGTAGGAAGTATTATCATGGGAATACTTGCCTATCACTGTATTTGTTGCTTGACGAAAGTTCAAACTGCATGTTATCATTTCTGGGGGCATTTGAGAATGAAATTTTTTTCGAAGTGCTCTTCTAGGGTGTAAAAATGAAGACCCTTTAGCCATCAAAATTCTATCCTCGTTGCTCTCATTTCTGCTAATATCTCTGCTAGCTCATGACTTGTGTGAAACATCTAGTGCGTGAGAAGATTGAGGAGGTGTGCCCTGTGGACTGTCCTCGGGGGTAAGCTCCTCTAATGGGCTGAGTGGACTTGCATAACTGGAGAGAGGGTTGAATGTATCCAGTGCTTGAAACCAAGGTGCATAAATCTGTCCCATATGATGGGGTAGAAAGGTATGAAATGGAAATTTTGGTTCCCGTTGGAGGCAGTGGAAGTGGACTGTACTGCCATTTAGCTTGCATGGAGGAAGAAGTTTGGCCGCCTAAGAGGAGTGGGGACAGAGTCGGGTACCATTGATTTTGAATGTAGGATTCCATCCCTATTCTCATTCCCTCGGTTACTATCTCTACTATATGAGTAGGGTTCTGAATTAGGAGTACCACTTCTTTGTTATTCAACTCCATCATGAACGCTAAGGCATACCCATGGAGGCCCATCTCGAGCCATTATTGAAGGGCTGGTCCATACTGATCTGCTGAGAGGTGTATATTATGGGTGCTGAGATGTGTGGAATTTGAGGGCCTTGCATAATCAGTCTGGGTAGTTGGAAGAAGTGGTTGTTCACTTCCATGTTTTCTCTGAAGTTTTGGTTCCGATTGAGGTTTATAAAGATTGGTCGCTGCATCTTTGCTCTGTAAGTTTTGAACTAAGGGATGTGTATTGTTTGAAGTTTCTGCAGAAATGGCATTAGGCACTGGGGATATCAAAGAGGAATGAACTGGGGTAGCGTATGTTGATGGTGTGTGATCACATGGGGGTAATTATTATCCATGCATGTAACAGTAGATTTGATCTCATCTAGAGTTACTGTGGCATGCAAACTACCAGCGTTACTAATGGATAGCAAAGAGGACGTGGCTAAAGGGGGATGAGGTGAATGGCAAGATAAGAGGTACTGATGGGTCCAATTGTGTATGCGTACTAACAAGTGTCATCTCCATCCTAGGTGGCATAAGAGGCAGATGAGACGTGTAAGGGTTAGTTGATAACTCTATTAAGGCTTGAATGGTGGAAGTAAATTTTTGATTGGTTAGGGAGGGAGGCAGTAATAAGGGGTATGTTAAAAGAGTATTACTACTTGGGGTGGGTTCGAACTGTGGTAAAGTAACTGGATTAGCATTATTGACCATTGGGCTTGGGTCCATAGAGTCAAATTGAGGCCCAATTGGATCAGCTAGAATGCTGAACGAATTTTGTAAGCCATTATAAGGCTGTAACGGCCCACTAGACAGTAGCTCGTTTGAGCCCAAAGCTGGGCCCGTAGGGTTAGAAAACTTACCTGGTAGCTCAGTCGCCGGCAACTGTTCCCTGCGTGATGTAGATATAGTGTTTGTACTCTATTATTGACTATAATTTGTGTTGAATTTCCTTGGAAAGACAACCGTTTTCCATTCATGGTCAATATTGATAGAAATGGAAGGTTTTGCCGTTGTAGGAGTTGTTGTATTTGGAGTAGGTGTTCAACAAGTTTGGAGTGTATGTCCAAGATGGCCACAGCCCGTACACAGTACATTCACACCTTCATAGAGAAGGATTTGTCTGTGATTGCCTATATTAATATAGGATTTAAGAGGTCATTCTAGAGGCACATCTATACAAATACGAGCATAACGTCCTCTTGTAGTTGTAGATGTGCAGGTGTTAATTTTTAAGAGCTGTCCAAGTTTAGAACCAACTCGTTGTAGAATTTCTGCATCATAGAACTCCATTGGCAACTCCGATAGCCTTACTCAGATGACCGAGTAAGTTAGTTGAGTAGTTGAGGCTGTAAATTTGGATTCCTATCGGCGTACTAATAAGAAATTATTCAAAACGAACCACGGACTTCCCTGAAGAGCTTTTAGCATGTTATCTTGTTGTTGAAATTTAATAAGGAAGAAATCCGATCCTAAATCAATAAGGGGAAGTTCTTCAGTAGGCTTCCAGATTTCCTTGAGTTTTGTCTTCAAGACCTGATGCCCAATTCTTCTGCCAAATAGCTTAACTATTACTGAATGTTTCCAAGGCTCATATAGTCTCTCCTTATTAGTAGTTGTTATTGGAATAAAGTTGTCATCTTCCTCCTTTTCCTGAGTTATCTCGTCAGTTAAGTTATGCTTAGGTATACTCTATTGATGATTGGTTATAGAGGATGATAGGTACTTATTTGTAAGGAAGGTTTGTAGGAAAGAAGTTGTTGGTAAAGGTTTTTCGTCAATTTGCATAGAGGTTAGATCTGGTGGTTCCTCAAGATTATAGTGGAGGGATGTTGTTGAAGTAGTCATATAGAAGATGATCTTAATGGTAGGTTGAAGAAAGTGTAGAAGCTCATATTCTATTGTTGCAAAATGAATGAAGGTAGATATGAATTTACATGGGAGTTCTCGACTTCAGAGCATCCGGGCGTCGGAAACTTAAAGTAATATACTAAGGGAAATTATAAAATAAATCATGTGATTCTTTTTATTTAACACTAGCTATTTTTCTATCAATGAGACTTTGTGTAGAGATGCCTAAAAATATCTACTTAACTTACATTCCATTGCTAAATTTTCTATTATTATTTTTTTAACCTTGGATGATCTTTAAAACGTAAATAATCACTATGATATTGATGATTAAGACTGTTTTTTTAAATTAAAAGTGTTAGGGAAAATAGTATAGAAACTAACAATTTAATTGATATATTCAATCAAATAAAAAAACTTCATTTTTTTCAACTAACAATTCATATAACAGTTGCCTCAGTGAAAAAGACTTTTTCAAAATTAAAATTAATAAAATTTTATCTAAGTTTAACAATGACTAAATGGATTGATTACGTTTTTGGATAACCACAGTGGATTAGCTATAATATCAATTGGAAAGAAGTTTTTCAGTAGAAATCAATTATAAGAATTATTAATCATAATTAGAGGTTTTATATTTAACGAAAAAACTAAGGTCTCTTATTGAATTTGGCTTTAGGCCCCCAATTTCATTAAGCCGCCCCTGACTTGAATACGTAATACTTTACATACCAGGCTTCCTCTTTTTTAAGTTGGTTAAAATTGATATGTTTAATCTCAAAGCAAAAATATTGGTAGGTGTGTTTACCTCAAAAATACGAGTAACAATTAAATTTGATTTGTGGTTTTAAAGATATGTGATTTAGTTCAACACCATTTAATAATCAAGAAGTATAAAGTGTAAATGAAAAAAATGAATGAATCAAACCAAAGTTTTTATGCAGTATCGACCTCGAGATGGATCACAAATAGTAAAGCAAAAATAATAAAGCTAAAGGACAATCCTGATGAACAATAAGCGAGAAAAGTAAGGAGTATATTCTTTGCAAATGGTTAGATCATCTTTACAAGTGATTGGAGTCCCATTTATATAATAGGAGAGCCCTAAATAAGGTACATCTCCAATTACAGTAAGAAATCTTATTGGGACGGAATCGTACAATTCTATTATGGGATTTGCGCCATGATTTTAGGTACGTGGCAGGAATCTTGCTCATTCTGTAAAAAATCCATAACTGCATTATTTCGGGGTTGAGCATACTCAGCTTCGATACTCATCGTACTTCGATCCTCGGGCATTGCACTCTATCTTCGAGCTCGAATCTGGTGCATCGAGCTCGAACTCGACCTTGCCTGAATTCAGGCTTAAAACGACCCCTCGAGCCTGGGAAATCGGTCATATCTGATTTCGACCATATACAAAGTGATTTCTTACTATTTGTTTAAGTGATAAATAACCATTTTCGATGCCTAATAAAGGGTGATAGATAGTTAAATACTCAATAGTAATCGAGATGCGTCCAACTAGCTCCGGCAGGCATTATAGAGAGAAGGAAAAAAAAGGTTTAAACTTGGTTCATTGTGATATTGGAAAAAAGAACTCGGTTTCGTTGTCAATGGTGTCAGCCACTTTACATTGCCACATCTTCTCAAATTCCTCATAAAGGCAAGTCAACTTGGAAAAGAAACAATTTGGCTCATAATATTATTGAACCTACGTAGATAATACACTAGTTTAAGGGTTAAAGTGTAAACATAGAAACTTCTAACTTAAGCTCAATTAGTCGGTTATTAGTTGTCACTGTACATATAGCTTAGCTTCTTTTACATTTTGAGATTAGATCAGTTCATACGACTTGAGAGCTATATGAAAATGGCTTCCGATTAGGCTGGTCTCTCTCTCTCCCTCATTTGCTCTTCTAGAATCATCCAATTGCTTGCATGTGACCTTATCCTTTCTAGTCAACCGCTCAATATGGTATCAGAGCTTTCCGATTGAAATCCGGTGACTGGTTTCAAATTCCGATTCAGAGTTCTTGTCCATTGACATACTCAATTTCAGAGCTAGGATTTGTTACTTTCTTCTCAACTCAGAGTATAATGGCGATTGAAGAGGCAACGAATAAAGATGCAGTGATAAGTCAAAATCATCCTCTGTATTTGCGACCTTCGGATTCGCCAGGTGAACATCTGATTGATTTGAAAATATTAGGCACTGAATATTACAATTTGTGGTGTCGATCCATGAGAATTGGACTTTTTACGAAGAACAAAATCGGATTTTTTGACGGTACTTGTTGTAAGGAAAATTTTGGGACAAACCTTCGTGATCAATGGGAAAGGTGTAATGCTTTTGTTTTATCATGGATTATGAATGCGGTAACAAAAGAGTTAGTAGTGTGGTTTATGGATCCTCTGCACACAATGTGTGGAAGGATTTGAAGGAGAGATTTGATAAGAGGAACATATCACTAATCTACAATTTAATTCAGGAAATTAGTTCTTTAAAGCAAGGACTATCACCTGTATCGACATACTTCTCTAAGGTCAAGGATCTGTGGGATGAGTATGATGCTATGGCTCCCACTCAATCATGTCCATGTCCAGAGTCGAAGGTGTTTCTAGAGCACATTCAACAGCAGCGTTTGGTGCAATTTCTAAGTGGACTGAACGAGTTGCTCAAGCAAAGGGCCAAATCATGATTATGATTCCTACACCTACTATCAATGAGGCCTATGGGATGGTAGTACAGGATGAGATTCAACGAGCAAAGACAATGAATATTGCTGGCTTGGAGATAGGAGCAGCAGTTATGGCACACAACTCAGGACAAGGCTTTTCTGGTGGTTACAAACAGAAAGCTCAGGTATTCTATGATTATTGCAAATTTAGAGGACACACTAAAGATGTTTGTTACAAGTTGGTAGGTTATCCACCTGACTATAAGCCAAAGAAGAAAACCATTGGAAGAAACATGGCAGCAGCACACAATATACAAATGGATCATTCAAATGGACCAACAGACCAAGGAAGTTCTAGTTCTAAGATAAAAACTACAGGGAATTTTTTCACAGAGGAGCAGCATAAACAACTATTTCAACTACTGAGCCAAAATACAACACCTGTTGAAACAGCAGCACATGCCAAAGTCACAGGTATACCATTATCACTCTTAAGTAAGGCTAAGAAGGATAGATGGATCATAAACTCAGGTGCCACTAACCACATGGTATCGAGTTTGGATTTTTTTCCTTATTTCATGGAGATACCTAAATGAGAAGGTAGGAAAGTGCAGCTGCCAACTGGTGAAACTAGTAGGATTACACACCTAGGATCTTCTAGTATTCTCAATGGTCTACCAATAAAAAATGTCCTGTATGTGCCACAGTTAAGGTACAATTTGCTATCTGTTTCACAACTTACAAAGGACATTGGATGTTTCATTGCGTTCTTTCCTGTTTGGTGTATCTTCCAGGACATTTGCAATGGGAAGGTGAAGGGGATTGGTAAGCTGGAGGAAGGGCTCTATGTGTTGGATCTCGAGCAAAAATCAGATCTCAAGTTGCCAACTGGTGTTATTACTTCTGCTTTAGTAATAAATAGAATAAGTGGGTCTTTATGGCATAAAAGGTTTGATCACATTCCTTTACATGTTGTAAAGAGATTACCAGTTTTCCACAACAAGATATTTGTTGATTGTAATGAGCATTGTACAGTATGCCCTTTAGCAAAACAATCAAGGTTACCTTTCCCTATTAGCAATATTAGATGTGATGTCTTTGGTGAACTTATACATGCAGATGTATGGGGACCTTTTAAGGTTCCAACTTTTGATGGTAAGAGATATTTCCTGACTCTAGTTGATAATTTCAGTAGGTGTACATGGATCTGCCTTATGAACACAAAGATGAATCAGTTGTGATTTTGAGACACTTTATTTCACTATTAAGAAATAATTTCTCCACTTCCCCTAAAACACTAAGAACATATAATGGAGGAGAGTTTTTTAACAAGGAGTTGACAACCCTATTGCAGTCTGAAGGGATAGTCCATCAAAGCTCTTGTCTATACACTCCTCAACAAAATGGTGTTGTTGAACGAAGACATAGGTACATTTTGGACACTGCACGAGCCTTGAGATTCCAAGCTAGATTTCCTGTAAAATTCTGGGGTGAATGTGTATCAACAGTTGTTTATTTGATTAACAGAGTTCCTTCCAGACTTTTATCTGGTAACTCACCTTTTGAGCTGGTATTTCACAAAAAATGTCACCCTAGATCATCTCAGGGTGTTTGGTTGCCTAGCCTATGCTGCAAATCTTAAAAGACAACACAAATTCTCACCTAGAGCAGTACCAGCTATATTCTTGGGGTACTCAATGGTGCAAAAGGGTTACAAACTCTATGACTTGCACAATAACTGTCCTTTTGTAAGTAGGGATGTTATTTTCAAGGAAGATGTGTTCCCTATCCTCCAACACATGAATAATTTCATGAAGGATCAACATTCCCCTGATAGCTCCATCTTATGATTCTGACTCTGATGATCTTGTGTTGCCTTTGCCTCAGCATTCCATCACATCACAAGATACTTCATCATCTGATTTGGTACACCAAGATGGTTCACTTGCTATCACTGAAGATCTTCAAGGCAGTTCTACAAGTTCTGAAGACTTTTCATTTACAGATGGTATTCCAGGCGTTCCTGTTAATCCTACTACTGCAGTTCAAGTTCCTGCAGTTCTTCCTACCACTGCAGTTCAAGTTCCTGAAGTTCTTCCTTTTTCTGTTGCTGGTGACTTACCAGCTGCTGGAATCAGGAAATCCACTAGGACCTCTAGGCCTCCTATATGGATGAATGATTATGTGGTTGGCCAAAATGTTGGAACACCTTGCAATTATCCTATTGCTAACTCTATTAGTTATCAAGCTCTGAAGCCTGCCTACAGTCAATGTCTTGCAGCTTATTCAGCAGAGGTTGAACCTAGTTCATTCTCAAAAGTAGCTAAGGATCCTAAATGGGTGACAGTAATGCATCAAGAACTTCAAGCCTTAGAAGACAATGACACTTGGATCATAGTTCCTTTACCTCCCGGGAAGAAACCCATTGGATGCAAATGGGTGTTCAAAGATCAAACATAAGGCTAATGGAGAAATTGAAAGGTACAAGGCCCGTCTTGTAGCTAAGGGTTACACACAATAAGAGGGGCTAGATTATACAGATACTTTTTCACCTGTAGCAAAAAAGGTCACAGTCAGGACCGTTATTGCTATAGTTGCTCATCATGGTTGGTTTATCTACCAAATGGATGTTCATAATGCCTTTCTTCAGGGTGATCTCATAGAAGAGGTATACATGACCATTCCTCCTGGATTTTCCTTTTCTCATAACACTGCAAGGCATGGGGGGTATTCATCTTCTGTTTGTAGACTTCACAAGTCCTTATATGGACTCAAATAGGCTTCTAAGCAATGGAATCTTAAGGTCACAGATGTCTTGCATACAATGGGGTTCACACAAAGTCATTATGATTACTCTGTTTTCACTAAAAGAGAAGGTTGTAATCAAGTGCTAGTTCTCATCTATGTAGATGACTTGTTAGTCAATGGTAGTGATGTTAAGTTGATCAACAGAACTAGAACAGATTTGTAGAAATTCTTCGAGATGAAGGACTTTGGGGAGCTGAAGTTCTTTCTTGGGATTGAATTTGCAAGATCCTCTAAAGGGATATATATGAGCCAAAGAAAATATGCTTTAGAGTTAATAGCTGAACTTGGCCTCGCAGGATCAAAACCAGCTAGTACTCCTCTATAAGTCAATCAGAAGTTAACTACTGTGGAATTTGACAAAGCGACAACACCTACTGCTGATAATGATCCTGTCTTAAGGGATGCTAGTATGTATCAAAGGCTTGTTGGGATATTGTCTTACCTGACAATGACTCGACCAGACATCTCTTATGTTGTACAAACACTTAGTCAATTCATGCATGCTCCTAAACAATCACATGTACATGCTGCCATCAGAGTGGTGAGGTATATAAAGACTGCTCCAGGTCAAGGTCTGTTGCTACCGGCAGAAGGAGATGGACAATTATTAGCATATTATGATGCAGATTGGGGTGCATGCTTACATACAAGGAGGTCTGTTACAGGCTATCTAGTATTCTATGGTGGTGCCCTGATTTCTTGGAAGTGAAGAAATACGAAACAATTGCAAGAAGCTCAGCAGAAGCAGAATTTCGAAGCATGGCTTCAGCAGCAGCAGAGATAGTGTGGCTGACAGGCTTGTTCAATGAATTGGGCCTTGAGATTAAGAGACCAGTCACCTTGATGTGTGATAGCAAGGCAGCAATACAAATTGCAGCCAATCCTATATTCCATGAGCGTACGAAACACATAGACATCGATTGTCATTTTATTAGGGAAAAGGTGAACGCTGGATCTATCAAAACTGTGCATGTCAACACAAAGGACAAGATTGCAGACATTTTAACGAAAGGGCTGGGCAGAACTCAACATTATTATCTACTTGGCAAGCTAGGAGTGAAAAATATGTTTCTTTCCTCTAACTTGAGGGGGAGTATTGAACCTACATAGATAATACACTAGTTTAGGGGTCAAAGTGTAAACATAGAAACTTCTAACTTAAGTTCAATTAGTCGGTTATTAGTTATCACTGTACATATAACTTAGCTTCTTTTACATTTTGAGATTAGATCAGTTCATACGGCTTGAGAGCTATATGAAAATGGCTTCCGATTAAGCTGGTCTCTCTTTCCCTCATTTGCTGTTATAGAATCATCCAATTGCTTGTGGGAACTATCTGTTTAGAATAAAAGATAGTTAAATGATTAAAACGTTATTTTACTAAATTTCATTTAAAAATTTATTACAACCAAGCTAATTATGATTAGAGATGATGGGACAATTAAGGACTTGTATCGGAGTTCCTTGGACTTTTGCAAGGAATATTGTTATATTTTTATAAATAAATATTGGAAAATAAATCACACTTAAATAAATGGGTGGTCCAATAATTTCATTTTGACTTTTTTTTTTATCTTTTCTGTTACAAAGTCAAAGGATACAGTGCAAGCACTTAGTTGCATCATGTTTTCTAAACTACTAGAAAATAATTATATTCGTTTATGTTACTAACCTCAATTGAGCTCCAAGATAAATAAAGAGAAAGAAACCCAACAAACAAAACAGACAAAGTTTTAGCCTTTAAGCAAACTCAATTATGCCAAAAAGAAAATAATTTGATTTGGGTTTTGCTATCATGTTAATATTGACGTTCTTATTTAATTATTATTATGAATCGTTTGGCTGTCTACTAGGTTGATTCAACTCAATATTTTAAATTTTAATTATCGTCTATTCGATGTACAAATTCTACAAAGACATATTAGTGTTTTTTTTTGTTTCTTTTTTTCTTGTCAAATTCTATTTGAGAGACTTCATTGAACATCGTCAATTGTGTATATTCCTCCTCCTAATTATGACATCGTCGAAGGAAAGAGAAATGGGGAAAAAAATTGAAAAGTACACACTAAGACCCCGTTTGTCCATAAAAGAAATTCAAAAATGTATTTGTTCATAAAATTTGTAAATTTTTGGAAATTTTTCGAAAATGAATTTTTCAAACACCAAAACTTCAAAATTTTCAGAAAAATTCTCTTTCTTCACTCACAAAAGTGTAATACTTTTTCAAATAAAATACATGTCCAAACATGATAAATATTAATACCATTTTTCAACTTAACTCTAAATACTACTTTAATTAAAAATTATAATTTTTATGTCCAAACACCTACTGAATTAAAGCTCTATCAAGAGTCATGCCTAAGATCACCGGAGTATGTGGTGCAGCAAATTGGTTTGCTCCTCCCTTAATCAGAATTTTCCGGTTCGAGCCTTGAGCATGAAAAAATTCTTAGTAGGGAGCGCTTCCCTAGAATGGAACCCTATCTGGCATGAATCCGGATAGAGTCGGACTCCAATGCGGATACTGAACATTCGGTGGGAAACCGGAAAAAAAAGGTCATGCCTAAGACTTCTATTTTTTTTATATACATAATAATTCCCCACAAACATATTAATAACTTGATTTTTAGTACTAATAATTAATCCCTAAGATGATTTATATAGCAGCGAAGCAAGCGTTACGTAACGGTTCATGACATATACTATATTGATTTGAATTACATTTTATGTAACATAGTTGTCACCATCCATAAATGTACAATTAAAATATGGCTAAGGGAATTGTTAATTGTAGCAATATTATATGGTGTTTACTTGTTCTAGTTTCGTAGCTCATTTGAAATCTTGTTGTTCGATATTACTAAAAATAAACTTTACAAAATAATTATACAACATCAATTATACTGCTCTTAACGAATTTCAATATATATATATATATATATATATATATATATATATATATATATATATATATATATATATATATATATATATATATATATATATATATATATATATATATATATATATCTGTGTGTGTGTGTGTGTGTTTGTGTATGTGAGAGAGAGATGTGTGTGTATGTGGATAAACTGTCTCAATCATAATCTAATCAAGAAGACTTTGTACTAAGCCTTTGGAATTTAGTGATATATATATAAGGGTGTATTTTGTCCCGGGCCAGGGTCTAAACGGGCTTCACGGGCCGGGTTTCGCGGTCACGGGTTTTGTGGTCCCGGGCTTCGTGGTCCTGAGCTCTAGCGGTCCTGGGCCTGACGGTCCCGGGCTTCGTGGGCCTGGCGGGTGAGACCAGCCCGTGACGGCCTAAGCCCACAGTGTTCCCGGGCCTAGCGGGCCTAACGATTTTTTTAAGGCAATATCTTGTATAGTAGTTATTAGTATAGTATAGAATATAATTTTATATAGTATACAAGTTATTATTATAGTATATATAATATATATTTCATTGTATATTGTATTGTAGTAATTAGTATATATTGTATCTTATGTATATATATTATAACTTATATAGTTATATACTTTGTTGTAGTATATATATTGTATCTCTTATGTATAATGTATATATATTCTATTATATATATATATATATATGTATATATATATATATATATATATATATATATGTATATATATATATATATGTATATATATGTGTATATATATATATATACATATATATATATATATACATATATATATATATATATATATATATACATATATATATATATATATAATAGAATATATATACATTATACATAAGAGATACAATATATATACTACAACAAAGTATATAACTATATAAGTTATAATATATATACATAAGATACAATATATACTAATTACTACAATACAATATACAATGAAATATATATTATATATACTATAATAATAACTTGTATACTATATAAAATTATATTCTATACTATACTAATAACTACTATACAAGATATTGCCTTAAAAAAATCGTTAGGCCCGCTAGGCCCGGGAACACTGTGGGCTTAGGCCGTCACGGGTATATATATATATATATATATATATATATATATATATATATATATATATATATATATTGTAACTTATAAATAATTCGAAGTAAAGACAAAGAAATATTGAAAAAAAAGATATTCAAGGGTATGTCTTATAATTTTTATTACCAAAAATGGCATATCTTTCTTAGTCTTCCTTCCCCCAATAGAATGAGCACAACAAGGTACTAATACCACCATTAAAAGGAAAAAAAAACTAAAAGAAGATGTGCCAATGTACAAGTTACATCATAATCTACATTGTATCTCTAACAAATCTCATAAATCCGTCAAGGTTGGGAGGAGGTTGTGTTGTGGTGGTGGAAAGGAAGCTTGTTCATCACCACTTCCGGGCGAAGCCGAATCCTCCGAAAGTTCCGTTATCATTTCTTCATAAGCTTCATCTATCACCGGTTGTGATTCTGCAATTCCAAAGTTTCTTCTTTCCGCGTGGATCCAATCTCTAAAAAGTACCCATTTTTCCAAGCTATCCCTCATCACCGCTTGCTTGACTGAAAGCGCTCTCCGATGCAACAGTTGAATCTTGAATTGATAAATATCTCGAGCCATCCTTGCAAGAACCGAAAAATATTTTTCCCTTGACTTCCACCATTCCAGAAGATCGAAAGGGCCGTATGGATTCTCCTTTTCAAGTCCCTGAGAAAGTAAACTTGAAGCTCATTTAGATGTGAAGTTTCATCATGATTATCACCTTGAGAACCCCGGAACTCCGTCCAAGATTTAAGAGCTGTTAAGCCCGCAACTCTTTTAGACGATTGTGAGCTAGACGGAGTAGGGGTTGGAATATTTGGTCTAGCATGCTCTAAGGCAACTTGATAAGCATTATAAACTATTTGAGCATTAATTTTAATTGATAGCAAGTTCATATATATCCCCACCCTCGCCAAATTCAACAAACAAATCAGCTAGTGCAGAAACATAAACTAAGCAGTTTGAAATAGTAGGATAATATTGCTTAGAAAATGCATTTGTAGCAACTTGAAAATGTTCTAAAAAATCTAAAAGAATTTTAACATTCGTCCAATCTTGGGTAGTAAGCATTTCATCATCATCCTCACCACCTACCTGAGAATTAAACGTTGCATTAACTGGGTTTCTATATTCATATGCAACTACTAAACTTTCGTATATACAATTCCATCTAATCGGGCAAGGTTTAGGAACCTTTCTTTCTCTAAGGCCATATTCGTCACATTTTTTAAAATACTCTCTAAGTCTAGTTCTACTGTTTGAATAAGAAAGCCAATTAAGAGTCATTCGAACCTTTTCAATTTCTATGTTTAAAATTCAAATACCATCACCGACAATTAAATGATAAATATGACAAATACATCTAACATGAAAAATATTACTAAGTGTAGGATTTAGTGTTTTTGTAAGCATGCCTATAGCACTAGTGTTACTAGAAGTATTATTCATAGAAATTGCCGTTATTTTATCGCTAAAGCAAAAATATCTACAAATATCTGAAACAGTGTTAGCTATAAACTTACATGTGTGATGTGAATTAATTATTTTATACGCAATTATACATTTTTGCATTGTCCAGTCCTCATCTATCCAATGACTTGTAACAGTTAGATAATCATAATCATTACCACTTCTACCAATATCAATAGTAATAAAAATTCGATTAGGTATATGAGTAAATAAATAGCGCAAATATTGTCATATTCATGTTTTAATTTATAAATATCGGCCTTAACTGTTGCGCGAGGCCAACATTTATAAGTAGGATTAAAATCTCTTCTAATATAATGAACCCAATTAGGATTAGAAGCAAAAGTATAAGGTAAGCACATAACAGTAATCATATTTTCTAATTCTTCACGATCTCTATTTGGATCGTAATATAAAATACCTCCGGTGACAGTGTTTACGTGGTTGAACTAGATTTGAACCTGTACTAGGGTTAACCGCAGAATCTACACATTTTCCCTCTTGCTGCACTTGCATTTGAAAAAATCTAGACCTATCTGTAGGGTGTGTTTTATGTGCCTAGTCAAACTACCTGTGCCGCTACGGTCTCCAGTAAATTTATGAACCGGTAATTTCCCACAAGTTTTACACTTAGCCTTATTTAGTTCTCTTACTTGAGTAAACAAATTCCAAACTAATGATGTTTCTGGACGTATTGCAGGTTGTCTACTAAAGCTCAGGTCTATTGCACTCTGGCTGTCGTAATAGACACCATACTCCATCTATCTCAATCCAAGTTCTTGAAGAAATCTCTTGAGTCATATCATCTCTTTGCTAGCTTCAGTAGCCGCAATATACTCTTTTTCAGTTGTAGATAGTGCGACACACTTCTGCAATTTCAATTGCCATGGTATAGCTCCCCCTAAAAAAGTAAACAAATATCCAGTAGTGGATTTTCTATTATCAAGGTCACCTGCCATATTAGAATCTGTATAGCCCTTCAAAATTGGATTTGATCCTCCAAAACATAAGCATTCATGTGAGCTTCCTCTTAGATACCTGAGTATTCATTTTACAGCTTCCCAATGCTCTTTTCCTGGATTTCAAGAAATATGCTAACAACACCGATTGTATGAGCAATATCTGGTTGAGTGCATACCATTGCATACATCAAACTTCCTACGGTAGAGGAATAAGGAATTTTGGCCATTTTCTCTTTTTCCTTTGTTGTTGTTGGACACATCTTCTTGCTCAACTTCAGATGACCAGGAAAGGGTGTGCGAACCAACTTAGCACTTTTCATATTGAAGCGCTCCAGTACACGTTCTATGTACTTCTCATGTGACAAGTAAAGCTTCCTTTCGTTTCTCGAACGAGTGATTATCATGCCCAAAATCTGCTTAGCATGACCCAAGTCTTTCACTGCAAAGACTTTTTCAACTGTTTCTTCAACTCATCAATCTTGGAGGAATTTCTACCCACAATCAACATATTGTCCACATATAGCAAGAGGATGATAAAGTCATCATCAGAAAATCTTTATACAAACACACAGTGATATGAAGAAGTCTTCTTATATCCTTGTTCCCCCATAACAGACTCAAACTTCTTGTACCACTGTCTGGGAGCCTGCTTCAGTCTATGTAGACTCATCTCAAGTTTGTATACAAGATTTTCTTTACCTTTGGCCTTGAATCCCTCAGGTTGTTCCATATAAATCTACTCTTCTTAGTCAACGTGAAGAAAAGCAGTCTTCACATCCATCTTTTAAGTCTCCAAATAAAGAGTAGTAGTCAAACAAAGAAATGTTTGAATGGAGGACATTTTCACAACATGAGAAAATATTTCGTCAAAGTAAGTACCTTTCCTTTGACAAAATCCCCTGACAACTAATCTAGCTTTGTATCTGGGCTTCAAACTATGTTCTTCAGCTTTAACTTAGAACACCCATTTGTTTTTCAAAGCTCTCATGCCCTTAGGTAATTTCACAAACTCATAAGTATGGTTCTCATACAGAGATTTCATCTCATCTTGCATGGCTTCAATCCACTGATCCTTGTGCTCATCTCTATGGCCTCCGCATAACATTCAGGTTCTCCCCCATAAGTGAGTAATACATACTCATCGGGTTAATAACAGGAAGAAGGAGTATGGGGTCTAGAAGACCTCCTGAGTGGAATATCTAGTTGTTCCACAGCTTCGTGAGTAGGAGCATCTACCTCATCAACATTAGCATTGTTATCACCATCACCATCAATATGCTGATATGGAATATGGTTCTGAGCATCACCATCATCATTTATTCCACCAACTTCATCCGCATTTGTATGAGGAACTTGATCAAGATTAACTAAACCTTCAGAACTTGAAGATTTTAGCTTCTCCGCTTTATTAATATCTTCAATGGTTTTATCCTCCACGAAGATAACATCACGGCTTCTCACGTCCTTCATTTCAATTGGATCATATAGCCTGTAACCAAACCCAGCAAGGCCATAATCAATGAAAATGCACTGCCTTGTCTTGGCAGTTAATATTGACCTCTTATCTTTAGACACATGTACAAAAGCTTTGCAACCAAACACTTTCAAGTGATCATAGGGAACATCCTTGCCATACCAAACTCTTTTTGGAACATCGCTTTTCAAAGAAACTGCATGAGATAGATTAATAACATATGCGGCGGTCAACAAAGCCTTACTCCAAAAGGAATTCAGCAAATTTTCTTTAGGAAGCAAACATCTTACTCTTTCCATCAAGGTCCTGTTCATCCTTTCTGCTAAAGCATTAAGTTGATGAGTCTTTGGATGATTCTTCTGGTGTCTGATACCTTACTACTTGCAGTATTCGTCAAACGGTCCACAATATTTACCACCGTTATCAGTTTGAATATTCTTTAGCTTCTTTCCAGTTTCTTTTTCAACTGAAGCCTGAAACTGCTTAAAGAGACCCAGCACTTGGTCTTTGGTCTTCAAGATGTAGACCCAAAGTTTCCTTGAACAATCATCAATAAAAGTATCAAAATATAGTGCACCACCCAAAGTCCTTGTCTTCATTGGACCACTTAAGTCTGAATGCACCAACTCAAGCAAATCTATCTTTCATGAAGGAGGGTGAGATTGGAAAGAAACTTTTTTTTGTTTTCCAGCCAAGCAGTGCTCACATTTTTTAATTTTGCACTGTCACAATTTGACAACAATTTCTTCTTGGCCAGAATATTTAGTCCGTTCTCGCTAATGTGGCTAAGCCTCTTATGCCATAACGTTGAAGAGTTATGGCTCTCAAAGGCATTCACCATATCAACACAGGTAGAGGCCATAGTCCAGTATAAACCACACCGCTTTTTCTCATGAGCCACAATCATGGAGCCCTTAGTGAGCTTCCACTTTCGAGTACCATTGGTACTGACATATCCGTCATCATCCAAAACACTAAAAGAGATCAAGTGAAAACGAACATCAGGTGCATGCTTTACATTGTGTAAAACTAGTTTAGTTCCAATACTAGTTTCCAAACAAATTGTTCCAACACCATCCAGCCTAGATACAGTCTCATTACCCATACTCAAAGTTCCAAAAGTCACCCTGAGTATAGGATGAGAAAAATTCCTTCCTTGATGTCACATGAGATGCATCACCACTGTCCACAACCCAACTTGACTCATCACGAGCAATATTTATCAGATATGCATCAAGGACAATAACGAGATCTTCTATAGTGATGGTGGCCACACGATTTCCATATTTCTTCTGTTGTTCCTTGTCTCTATTCTCCTTTTTCAAAATCCGGCATAACTTCTTTTTGTGCCATTTCTTCTCGCAATGATAGCACTCAATATCTTTAAGTATGCTTCTGGATTTGCTTCCATTATGTTCTCTATTTCGAGAACCACGATTCTTGCTTCTCCCCTAGAGTCAGTCACTAAGACATCTGGTGAGGAGGAACCTTGGGATTTTCTTCTCATCTCTTTATTTAAAAGGTTGGCAAGATCCATAGAGATCACACCATCCGTAGCAGAATTTGATAATGAAGTTCTAAGAATTTTCCAAGAATCTGGTAGGGAACCAAGTAGAAACAAGCCTTGAATTTCTTCATCAAATTTAATGCCCATAGCAGATAACTGGTTCATGACCCCTGAAAATTATTCAGATGATCTGTCATCGCGGAACCATCGTGGTATTTTAAACCCAACGTCTACTTTATCAGAAACATCTTGTTGTTTCCAGTTTTTTGAGCATACAAACTTTCAAGGTGCTCCCAAAGGGCCCGAGCATGTGTCTCCCCAGAAATATTGTTCAAAATATTATTGTCAAACCCACTGTCTAATAAAGCTGCAAACCTGCCTGTGTAACAAACTCCACCCTTCATCTGATTTATTATTCATGCTTTATAATGGTGAAGACATGTAGATGAAAATTCTTGACTTAGAGAAAATATTTTATTTTACCCTTTCAAATAGCCTAATTTGTGCAATTCAAAGTAAACATTCTACTAGTGTTGGCTTCCATCGTTTATCACACATACTAATACTATTTGTTATGAGACTAAAAAAATTCTTTTATGATGTGGAAGATCAGACTATGCTACAAAAACAGAGCATACTTACATAACCTTGGCTCTGATACCACTTGTTGGGAATAAACTCCGTAAAAATAGTATTCACGGTATTAGTGATAAACGTGGAACACTAAGTTATGGTTAATTCTACAAGATTAAAAATGCAACAAAATTGACACCAAGATTTTACGTGGAAACCCTTCTGAATAAAGTAAAAACCACGGCCAAGAGGAGCAGCTGATATCACTATAGCGAGGAATTTTACACTGTATAGTAACGAGTAAAAATACTCCTAAGACCACTACACCCTCAAAAGAAGTAAACACTCTTTTGCTTTTTCCACCTCACTACAATATCTCTCACACTCTATTTTACTTAAACAATTTTCTTATAGTTTATGGAATACCTTACTCTCACTTTTCTCTCTTTGCTGGTGTATAGAAATGAGAGTAAAAGCTCTCATTTTATAGCCAAAACCTCACTCTATAAAGCCTAAAATATTTGACAATTGCACACCCTTTTCACAATTTCAGCAAGGTTGACTACCAAACCAAACCAAGTCGATAAAATTGGCTACCAAATCATACCAATTCAAAGGTTGGCTACCAAACCAAACCAAGTCAACAAAATTGGCTACCAAATCATACCAATTCAACAAGGTTGACTACCAAACCAAAGAAACTTTTATTAGACACATGCCTAATACTTCTTCAATAAGGAAATAAGAGACTTTTACATATGGGGATGGACCCCACAATAGGACCTAATATCCTGAAGAAGCAGCACTAAACCTCGATGACCAAAAGGAACCAAGGTAATTAGGAATCCGGCACAACATTTATGAACTTTTTTTGTTGCTAATTTATAAACTGTATTAGGAAAAAAAAAGGAAAAAAATGAATTTAAGATAAATGAAATATACTACAATCTAAAAAATAAATTTCATTTCAAAATATTAACATTTAAAATTTCAATCCAAATTATCGGCAAACAAAGTCTTTTGAAAACGAAAAAAGCAAGACCTAGCTATAAATAAAGAACAGCAAAAGAATTGAAGCAAACAGAGTATGATGTGATATCTGATATCTCCACATCCCCCTTTCTGATTTATTCTTCTCATCTCCCCTTCTTTTACTGTTTCATTGAGTTTTTATTTCCTTGTATTCTGTTACATTGTTGCTTTCACTGATCCGAGCTCCATGACGGGTTTTCCAACTATTCCATCAAAGGTATCTTCTTCTTTGGCTGTGGCACCATCTAAGGAAATTGCGTATCTCAGAGTTAGCGTCAATGATGTCATATATGCAGTCGCTGGGAAGCAGAAATTGTTTGTCGATTTCATGTCTGGCGTGGTAAATTCTTCACACGCACAGGCTTTTGCGACTACGGTTCCAGCTGGTTCGACGGTGGTTCCTGGTATGCATCACAAGCCCTCTTCGATAAAGATTCCTCGCTTCAATGGTGATAACCCGGAGTCTTGGGTTTGTCAGGTAGATAGGTACTTTGACTTTTATAATATACCTGCATATCATCAACGAACAATGGCTTCCTTCTATCTTGACGGAGATGCTTTGGAATGGTACTGCTGGTTGTTTCGAAATAAACAACTCGATGATTGGGATCTGTATTGGGAAAAATCGAGTTTACATAGGTGACGTGTCATGACACATGAATCAGTCAAATAGTCAAAGGAACAAAATTAGCTAAGAGATACGAGCAATAATAGATACGAGCAAAGATAGTGGAAAAGGCACGAGCGATTACTCAGGATATGCAGAGCCCGCACCTATTCAAGATATTTAAGCACAAAGATCAAATGGGATGAACCTGATAGCCTATAAGAGACCAGATACATTATTTAATGCATATTAAATACTAAAACTATTAGAGAATATTTATTTAATGTCTGATTGTGTAACATATTATTAAATGACATTCATTACTCATTATTGCCTCATTATATCTTAAGGCAATGCTCATAGTCTAAAAAGGATATAAAAGGGGAGAGAACCAACAATTGTACGACACAGAAAATTATTGGAATATACTTGATTTACTTGCTTTCTTATTATCTTATTCTCAAAAGTCTATCATTATATTTTCTTCTAGTTATCAATAACCCGTATTTTCATAAATTCTTAGCTTTGACCAAAGTCCCATTTTTTGGTTAAACAAATTAGTTTCGTTACCGGAAATCTGATAATCAATTTTCTTTAACTACAGTTACTTTGTTGTTATTATCATGTCGAACAACAAGGAAATCATACAAGACAATCAAACACAACAAATTGACAGAGATCAACGAGATAATAATCCTCCACATAGCTCTCCTCATAGATCTCGTAAAGGCACTCCTGAGTTTCATGCAGATGAACATGAGCAATCTAAACATTTTGAAGGGGTAGATGAGGATTTACAAAAAGTAATTGATGCACGTGTTAACAAAGCTTTTCAGGCTCTAGTCAGTCGCTTACCTGCTGCACCGTCTACACCTATACCCAATAACAACACGTTGGAGAATTCCCGTTCTAGGCTTGTTAATAAAGGAAATGGAGTAACCCCCAGTGAATCACAGGAGGGAGAACCAGGTAATTCAACTAATTCTCATTTGCAGAATTTAGTACTAACTTTTCAGAAACAACCCAATGAACAAAATGACCGCATATAGCAAATCCCCGGAGTTCCACCTGTAATCAAAGGAGTGGATATGGATAAATATTCACAATAACCGTGGAAGCCAATTGCTGCTCCCCTCCCAATTTCAAAGAAATTCAAAATGCCTGATGTCCCAAAGTATGATGGAACAACAGACCCACGAGACCACGTGACGACATTCACAACTGGCGTGAAGGGCAATGATTTGACGAAACAAGATATTGAATCAGTCTTGGTCAAAATATTTGGTGAAACACTCACCAAAGGGGAGTTAACTTGGTACTCTCTCTTACCCAAAAATCCTATAAACTCTTTTGCTGAGCTTGTAGATTCCTTCATTAAAGCACATTTGGGAGCCCAAATCGTAGAGAAATGAATGGAGGATATCTTTAAAATCAAGCAAGAATATTCAGAACTACTCGAGATTTCGTTGATAGATTTCAACGTGAAAGAATGAATTTACCGCGTATACCTGACAATTGGGCAGCTGCTAGCATTCACGAGTAATTTGAATGAAAGAAGCTTGGAGGCCACGAGGATACTCAAGGAAAGCCTTCGATAATTTCCTGCTACAACGTGGAATGATGTTTATAACAGGTACAACACGAAGCTGCGGACTGAAGAATATACTATTCTAAGATTCCAAAAAGAGGAAAAAGTAAGTTCGAGACGTACAGAAAATGAAAGGAGGTCCGGTAAAAATAGGTACGAGCCCTACATGGGACATACGGGAAAAGAATAATTGTCAAGATCAGATAATCAAAGGTACAATCACAAATATAGAAATAATGAGTCAGGTTCCTCATCTAGATTGGAACGAGCGAAACAAGCAAGAGTCACGAGATGATGACATAAGTTTAAAGGCGAGATTCGGTGGCTATAATTTCAATGTCATCACCTCAGAGCTCGTAGCTATTTTGAGAAGCATGGAAGATAAGGTCCAATGGCCAAAAGAGATGAGGTCAAATCCAAACCGGCGTAATCCTAATCATTGGTGCGAGTTTCATAATGATCACGGTCATAAAACCTCTGAATATAGATTTTAACAAAGTGAAGTTGATCATTTATTGAAACATGGTATCTTACTGAGTTTTTCAGTGAGAAAGGCTAAGAGGCTAACATGAAAAATAGGCAGGTGCCCTCAAAACCACCATCTCCTAAAAGAACTGTCAACGTCATAAGCGGGGGAGAAGATATCAATGGTGTAATGTACACAACATCCAATAAAGTTTCTATAGTCACTATCACTCACGGGAAGTGGGTACAACAAGTCTTGGAGGAAGAAAGTATTACCTTCGATGATGCATATGCGAATGGTGTATTATCTCCACATAATAACGCACTAGTAATATCTCTACTTGTATATGATTCTAATGTGAAACGAGTTTTGATTGATCAGGGAGTTCTGTAAATATTGTCATACTAAGGATATTGCGTAAATGAAAGCTGAATAAAAATGATTCCAAAGGCGCATACCTTGTCTGGATTTTATAATTTTAGCGTGGTAACAAAAGGAGAGGTAATACTAACAACCTTTGTAGAAGGTGTTACTAAAGAAACTAAATTTCAAGTGGTAGATATGGAAATGGCTTATAATATGATCCTGGGAAGACCGTGGATCCGTGAAATGGATGCTGTCCCATCCACTTTACACCAAGTTATTAAATTCCCATCACCTTGGGGAATTTTCCAAATTCGTGGAGATCAAATGCGGCGAGGAATATCAATTCTATGAAAGAAGAGAAATAGCAATGACATAGAGCTGTTGAGGACATCAAAATTCAAACCTCAACTGAACAGGAACGCACTGATATAGACTTGAGACCTGACACAATTCAAGAGGCAGAGGAGAATGAAAACATCAAAACAACTTGAAGAATTGGAAGCTGTTATATTGTTTGAACAATGGCCCGAGCGGAAGGTTTATGTTGGAGAAAATCTGAGCCCAGATATAATAGGTATGATAATTAAATGTTTAAAAGCTAATATGGACTGTTTTGCTTGGTCCCATGCTGATATGACAGGTATACCACCAGAGATAATGACCCACAAGTTAAATGAAGACCCACCATTCACACCAATCAAACAAAAGAAAGCTTTCAAAAATCAGGTGATTCAAGATGAGGTTTAAAAATTAGGTCTATCCACTAGGTAAAATATCCTAACTGGTTAGCTAATACCGTTGTGGTGCCTAAAAAGAATAGTAAGTGGCGAGTTTGTGTGAATTATACATATTTTAATAAAGTTTGTCCAAAAGATTCTTTTCCTCTACCGCATATAGATCAACTAATTGATGCTACTGCAGGGCATGAGATACTAAGTTTTTTAGATGCATATCCAGGTTATAATCAAATCAAAATGGACCCTGACGATGAAGAAAACTTCATTCATAACAGACATACAGACTTATTGTAATAATGTAATGCCCTTTGGTCTAAAGAATGCACGAGCAACATATCAAAGATTGGTTACTAAAATGTTCCAAGAACATTTGGGATAAATAATGGAGGTATACATAGACTAAATGCTTGTCAAAACTCAGCATTCAAATGATCATATATCTCATTTGTCTGAAACATTGCGAAAGTTTAATATAAAGCTTAATCTAGAAAAACGTGCGTTTGGAGTCGCATCAGGTAAGGTTTTAGGTTTTCTTGTTTCTAACCGTGGCGTTGAAGTAAACCCTTTCACAAATCAAAGCAATAGAAGAAATTCCTAATGTTCTGTCAAATAAAAAAGAAGTTCAAAGATTAACATGAAGGATTGCAGCCTTGGGAAGATTCATTTCCAAATCTTCAGAAAAGTGTTTCAAATTCTTCGCAGTACTTAAAAAGGAAGATCTTTTTGAGTGTAACAAATACTATTAACAATCACCCAGAAATTTGAAAGCATATTTGTCAAATCCATTGTTGCTGGCAAAGCCAAAGGCAGGGGAAAAGTTACTTATCTATCTAGCCGTATAAGAAGTTGCGGTAAGTGATATTTAGCACGGGAGGACCAAGGTAATCAATCCCCTATCTATTATGTTAATAAATTTTTGTTAGATGCAAAAACACGGAATCTGCAATTAGAAAAACTAGCACTCGCTTTAATCATGGTATCTAGTTAAGACCTTATTTTCAATGTCATCTCATTACAGTAGTAACTGCTTTCCCGTTACGTAATATTTTACATAAGCATGAATTATTAGAGAGGTTTTAAAATGGGCTATTGAATTAAGTGAATACAAAATTACTTATCAACCTAGAACTGCTATAAAATCTCAAGTATTAGCTGATTTCATGGCTGATTTTAACCAAGGGATGCAATTAGAAACGGAAAAAGAGTTACAAGTTTTCAATTGTGAAAATCGAGGGACTTGGATTTTATTTACCGATGGTTCATCCAATGTAAAAGGTGCATATTTATGAATCGTTCTTGTACCACCTACGAGCGAAACCACTAGACAAGCTATAAAATGTCATTCTATAACTAACAATGAAGCAAAGTATGAAGCAGTAATTGCAGGTTTGGAATTGGCACGAGAACTTGGCATAACCCAAATTATAATCAAAAGTGATTCATAACTTGTGGTTAATCAAATACTAGGGACTTACACAGCCAGGGAAGCAAGGATGCAACAATACTTAGAAAAAGTACATAAATTAATAAAGCAGATTCAAACCTGGAAGGTCGTGCAAATTCCAAGAGATGAAAATATTGAAGCAAATATTTTAGCCAATCTCACATCTGCAGCTGACGTGGCAAACGATGCAAATGCTTCAGTTATACATTTATTTCATTCCGTTCTCAAACATGATAAGAGTGATGTAAATTTTAATAATTTAACTTGGGATTGGAGAAACGAAACTGTTGCTTTTTTGCAGTACGGTACCGTACCTGATAAAGAGAAAGCACATGCGCTTCATAAAAAGGCTGCCCATTACTATTTAATCCAAGGAAATCTTTATCGAAAAATGTTTGGTGGACCTTTAGCAAGATGTCTCGGACTTCCCCAAACGGAATATGTAATGAGGGAGATATATGAGGGACATTGCGGGAATCACGCAGGAGGAAGATCGTTGGTAAGGACGTTAATTAGGGCAAGATATTATTGGCCTAAGATGGAAGAGGAAGCAAAAAATTTTGAATCTAAATGCGAAAAATGTCAAAGGTACGGTAATAATATGCATAAACCAGCGGAGTTATTGCATCCAGTCATATCCCCGTGGCTATTATGAAATGAGGGATGGATATTATCAGACCATTTCCCTGTGGTAATGGGGCTCCATCAAGGATCGGCACTGAGCCCCCTGTTGTTCGCCTTAGTGATGGATGCTCTAACCCGACATATCCAAGGGGATGTGCCTTGGTGTATGCTCTTTGCTGATGATGTAATATTGATAGACGAGACGAGGGCCGGTGTTAGTGAAAGGTTGGAGATATGGAGACAGACCCTCGAGTTTAAGGGTTTCAAAATAAGCAGATCTAAGACAGAATATCTGGAGTGCAAGTTTGGCGACGGGCCGAGTGGGGTAGGCGGGGAAGTGATGCTTGGTTATCAGGCCATCGCCAAGAGGGACAGTGTTAGATACCTTGGGTCTGTGATTCAGGGGGACGGAGAGATTGACGGGGACGTCACCCATCGGATTGGAGCGGGGTGGTCAAAGTGGAGGCTCGCTTCAGGGGTCCTGTGTGACAAGAAAATTCCATACAAACTCAAGGGGAAATTCTACAGAGCCGTGGTTAGGCCTGCGATGTTATATGGGGCGGAGTGCTGGCCCGTGAAGAACTCGCATGTTTAGAGAATGAAGTTTGCGGAGATGAGGATGCTTAGGTGGATGTGTGGGCACACCAGGCTGGATAAGATCAAGAATGAAGTTATTCGACAGAAGGTAAGGGTGGCCCCGGTGGACGAGAAGATGCGAGAAGCGTGACTGAGGTGGTTCGGGCATGTTCGGAGGAGGGCCCTCGATGCCCCGGTGAGGAGCTGCGAGCGGCTGGAGATTGTTGGTGGTCGGCGAGGGAGAGGGAGGCCTAAGAAGCATTGGGGAGAGGTGATTAAGCAGGACATGACCAGATTGCAGGTTACCGAGGGCATGACCCTTGATAGGGGCGTTTGGAGGTCTAGAATCAGGATTGTAGGCTAGGGGCTCCTAGACTCCTTCGTTCGCATCTCTCGGGGTTTGGTTGTGGGATAGTAGGGTTACCCATAGGTGATTAGTGTTTTAGCTTATGTCTCCATATGGTTGTTAATATGGTAGTTACTGTTTGTTATTATTGCATTATTGCATGCGACTGTATTTATGTTGCTTATGTTTTCATGAGTACTTACATTATTATTGCAGGAGTACCTATGCTTTATTATTTTGTTTTGTTTTGCTTGTGTTTCTAATTTTACCTTTGTTTTCGTAATGCAGCTTTCCCTCTTTTTATCCTACACGCCGAGGGTCGTTTGGAAACAGCCTCTCTGCCCTTACGGGCAGGGGTAAGGCTCGTCTACATATTACCCTCCCCATACCCCACCTGGTGGGATAACTGGGTAGTTGTTGTTGTTGTTGTACGATGGTTTACGGGGCTGAAGCCTTAATTCTAGTTGAAATAAGAGAATCGAGCACACGGTTCGTGCAAAGCAACGAAGAAATCAAATAATTAAAAAAGATGCGGGTTAACCTTGATTTACTCGAGGGAAGAAGATAAGATGCATTAATAAGAATGGCAGCGCAAAAACAGGCCATTGAACGATATTACAACCGAAAAGCACGCCTCAGATTCTTCAAAATTGGGGAATTTGTGCATAAAAGGCTTTTCAGTCTACAAAAGCTGCTAATTCAGGAAAGCTAAATCCAACATGGGAAGGACCCTATAGAATTCGAGATATTACAATAAAAGGAGAGTACGAGTTGGAGACTATGGATGGGAAAATCGTACCTTCACTCTGGAATACTGTTCATTTGAAGAGATATTACTTCTTAGGAAATACCCGTGGTCAAGTATCACCATGCTAAAATTTATTTTTAAATTATTAAGGTTTTACTAATGATTTTAGATTCTAGGCAAAATGCTAACCCGTACTAAATGATGAGTCACGACCTGTAAGGCAAAATGTAATACACTAAAATTCCCGGGCTAGGGTTACAATTATTCTGATAGAAACATAAACAGGTTAATCAGTCTTCATCTATAATTGCACCCCCGAGTCCCGTATGTTTTTCCTTTTCAGGAAAAGGACCAAGTGAAAGAAATTAACAAGTGCTCGAGGTCTCATACTTCAACAATCAAACACTTGGGGACTACATAGTATGCTCATGCACGTGTATGCAGATGGCGAAAGAAGTTGTGGAAATTTAAGCTTAGAAGAAGCAAGTGCAAGATAAAAGCTGTGAAGATGCGACATTCATCATAGTGTTCTTTCCCATCAAAACACTCATCATAGTGTTCTTTTGCCATGAGAACGATTGAGTCACTACTCAAACCCTTCCTAGTGTTTCGAAGCTTAAGGGATCCTATGTACCCTCAAAATAGTTAGGGTAAAGACTATGTATCAAAACGAGTTATAAGGAAAAACCATGTTTCTATTGTTCCTCTTTTGTGAAAATGTGTTACAAGAAAAATAGTTATGCGAAAGCGATAGATGTAATTCAAATACATATAAATTATTATTCAAAAGCTTGTCAAGTATCATAAATAAAAACCTGTCAAAGTTATTTTTCAAATAAAACATGTGTGTTCCTGTTTCTTTCATCGTATTATAACACCATTATGAAGTTGCGATATCTTCTTCATTAAGCGTCGATATATAAAAGGGCCCTCTTTTATAAAACTCATGTTATTAAGGCATGAAATTAATCATAAAGCATTTTCAAAAAAACCCTTAAAAACAAACTAAGGATTTGACCATCATATTCCAAAAAGAAAAAAAAGAAAAAAAGTTAAGTTATAAAAACTGGTCACTGGGAGGCAAGAGCATCAGAAGTAACGATGCTAACTTCGGAAAGAGCAGCCACATGCACGGTGTCAACTTGACTTGAAGTAATAGGCTTGATGAGGGGAGCGAGAGTCATGAAAGCTTCAACTTCCAAAGCTTAAGTCATGGTAGCTTCACTCTCGGGAGATTGAGACACTGTATTTTTAGCTTCGAGAGCTTCAATCACGGCTACTTCATTCTCAGGATTTTCAGCCACGGGGGCTTCAGTTGCAAGAGAAGGAAAGTCTAGTGGTTGCTGCATCTTTTCAATAGTTTCCAAGACCTTAGCCAATTCTGACTCTAAATCGAAGTTTTCTTGGCTAGCTTCAGTTAAGGCATCACGTCGAGAGTTTAGAAAAGTCCAAGTTATTTCAAAATCCAACTTATCTTCAAGAAGCTCATAGTCTCTTTCCCAGATGGCGAGTTCACTTTTCAGCTCTTCATTCTCGGCCAAAGATGAATCGTAAGAAGCTTGAAGGGAGGCATGAGAATTTTCTAAGGCACGTACCTTATCAGAAGAGATTCTCAAATCTTCTTGAACTTGAGTCAAATTTTACACCAACTCTCCAGCATAAACTTCTTTTTGGTTTAGAAGTGCCCTAAGCTCTCTAATTTCTTCACTCGACTTCGGCATTTGTTTCGAGAAAGAACACTCAAGGCATTATTTGTCCTTTTCTATTTGTCTTGAAGAAGACTTGGCCATTGCCAACTCTGAAGTCAGTGTACACTTCTGCTGCTCTAGGCGATTCCTACTCTCCTCCAAATCTTCCATGGCTATTTGAGCACTTTCAAACTGCCCTTTCCAATAAGTTGCTTCCAATTTAGCTTCATGATCCACTCTCTTGGCTTCAAGAATATTTTTCTCAAAATCACGGGACACCTTCTCTAAAAGAGAAATTCTGCCCATCAACTATGTGTCAATGAGATTAGCCTGCAATAGCAAAGAAGAAAAGTAAGAATGCAAAGGTAAAAAGAAACTTTTTTAAGTAAGGAAAATACCTTCAGAGTGGCATGAACAATGTCATTCATCAGGGTCAAATAGCTATGGCTGTCCATCTTATCTTTTTCAATTGAGCTAATCAAAGACTCGAGCCAAAGGTTTGCTTGACCAGATTTTCTCAAGAGGCTGCTATTAGCGGAAACTTCGATGGTCATGCTCCTCATAGTAGTACTTCTGCTCGTAGAACCCACTTCTATATGTTGAACAATAGAAGGGGGAACTATGGTAGGAGGAGGAATAGATGCAGATGAAGTAGGTAAGGAAGAAGTTACGGGTAAAGAAAGAATGGAAGGAAATGGAGTTGAAAAAGAGGAAAGAGGAAGCTCATCCAAAATAGGACCTAACTTACCACTCTTAAAGCCCCCAACAAAAAGTTGTCTAATAGACTCATGATTGTCCTAAGGGTAATATCGTCATCAGAGACGAGGTGACCAGGTTCATCAGGAGAGGTACGAGGAGGCGAGGCTCCAGCTTTGTCATCAGATATGATACGCCTCCTAACTCTTGGCCTAGAAATCGAAGAACTATCTTTATCCTCTTCTTCCTCAGAATCATCTCCAGTGATCTTTCTCTTCACTAGAGTACCTTGAGCTCTACCTAATGTAATATAATCCCAAAAGAGGCACGAGTGGGTGTAAGAGCTTCAGCAGAAATCCCTCGAATTGAAAATACTGATAAAAAAGATGAAGATAAAATCAATAAAGGGAGAATTTTACATACGAGAAGATACAAAAAGGAAAAGGAAAAAAAAACTCTTAGCATGAGTTTTCACTTTCCAACCATGACCTAGCCTCTATAGGCATGGTATTCAATAACTTATCTGCCCAACCATGAAAATCGGGGATGGGAACCACAATTCCCATGGTTGCTAAAAAAAGTAGAAGAAAATAAAATTAGAAAAGGTATTAATTTTAAGAAAAGAGGTACGAAAGAAGAAGAAGACTTACATGGAAAGTTCCACTTTTCAGGAAAGGGAATATTATCGTTTCCCACAAAACCCACAGTGGGTACAACAACAAATAGGGCGTACCTGCCACGGTCTTTTTCATCTTCAAAGCTCACAAAAACGCTTTACTCCTCGATACTAAGGTGAAAACACCATTGCGGAACAACCTAGGGGAGTAAAGATGAATAAGGTGGGGGAAGGTAAAATCAACACCCGCCTTATTTGACAAATATCTCAAACAAGCCACAACTCTCCAAATGAGTGGGCCAATCTGTGCCACCTTGAGGAAATGACAAAAATTAAGAATGACTGGGTCGATAGCTGGTTTAAATCCCAAAGTAAAGGGATAAGTGTAAACAAAAGAGTATCCCGTTTTGTAAGAAGATATTCTTGGCTTTGATTAAGGATATCAACAGGAAAATTACTGCTCCAATGGCAATCTTTACGGACCGTAGAAGTTAAAACTTATGTAATCATGGAGGGGTAAATATTGACATGATCTAGACGAGCAACTTATTTCCGAAGTGATCCTCTATCATGATCAAAGGACAAGTCATTGGGTATTATCTCTTCAATTAAAGGTTCTTGTAAGGGTTCAGAAGGTTCTTTACCCTTAGAAGATGATTTTTGTGTAAAAGAACCTCTAGTTCTAGAAACAATACCAGAACTAGAAGTGGGCAGGGAAGAAACAGTACTACCACCATGGGTTGATCCTAGACTACGGTGTCTACCACCCCTACCCCTTATATGTCTAACAGGGGCATTGGGGAAGTTATCTAAGATTGGAACTCTCTTAGGGTTAGGGTTTCAAGATGACATGGTGAAACATGACAAATTGAGGAAGAAGTGAATAGTGTTGAAGAATAAAATATTCAGTAAAACTTTATGAAGAAGAAGACAAGAGAAAAGAGTTGTATTTATAAGAAAACGATCATCAAAAGCAAAAAGTGTAATGATGGAAATCCTATAATAAAGGCAACTATCTCTTCGTGAATAGTGGAGCCGTAAATGTCTTGAAAAAAGGCTACAAAAACTGCAGAATCTATAGAAGAATGACAGGTGTACGGAGCATTAAATAGAAAAGACAATTGAAGCGACAATGATGTCATAGCATTAATGATGGCAAAAATTCCCTATTAAAGCAATCCATTTCCCAAGTATTTAATTGATAAATAACTAGAAAGTGGGGGGGGGGGGGGATATTTATATTGGGAAAAATCGAATTTACATATTAGAGATGACGTGTCATGACACATGGATTAGTCAAATAGTCAAACGAACAAATTTAGCTAAGAGATACGAGCAAATATAGTGCAAATGTCAAGGGCGATTACTGAGGAGATGTAGAGTCCGTACCTATTCAATACATTTAAAGGAAAAAGATCAAAGGGGATGAACATGATAGCCTATAAGAGACCAGATACAATATTTAATGCATATTAAATACTAAAAACGTTAGAGAATATTTATTTAATATCTGATTGTGTAACGTATTATCAAATGACATTCATTACTCATTATTGCCTCATTATAGCTTAAGGCAAGACTCATAATCTAAAAAAGGATATAAAAGGGGAGAGAACCAAGAATTGTATGACACTAGGAATTACTGAAATATATTTGATTTGCTTGAATTCTTATTATTTTATTCTCAGAAGTCTATCATTATATTTTCTTCTGATTATCGGTAATCCGTGTTTTCATAAATTCTTATCTTAGACCAAAGTCCCGTTTTTTTGTTAAACAGGATCATTTTGCTCAGAAGGTGATGAGCCACTTTTGTAAGCGGAACTTGTTGCCACCGGAAGGTCGACTCTCCAAATTTCATCAAACAACCACCATTGCTGATTTTCAGTCCTACTTTGTGGCTATTGCTAATGAGACCTCGGATACACCGGACGCGTGGTTGGTGTCCATTTTCACATCGGGCTTATGTTCAGATATTTAGACCTCTGTTTTGGCCCATCAGAACATGGCATTGGAGTTTGCCTTTGATTTGGCATATATCCACAAACAACGTCTTTTGGCGGAATGAGGGGAGCCACCTAAGCTAGTTTTGTTGTGAACTCCTTATTACTTCCCAACTTTCGCTCCATTACAAGCTTTTACTCACAATCCCCAACCTTGACTACCCTTGAAGCGCCTATAAACAGTCGAGGCTCTAGGACGCCACAAGAAAGGGCTTTGTTATCACCGTAATGAGAGATACACTCCAGGTCACAAATGCAAGGGCTAGCCCCAACTATTTTTCTTGTTAAAGATGATGGCAATCTTTGACCGGGATTTGATTCATTCGCCGCAGACGAGGTGTTGGTAGACGAGCTACAGAACCTTGAAGTTCTGCAACATTTGGTAATCTCGTACCATGCGTTGGTCGGAGGTAACACTGCTTTGACATTACACTTTACCAGACATGTTCATGGTGTAGAGAGTTTTGGGAGAATTTAGTTTCTCGTATTGCTCACAAAAGTATATATAGAGTACAGAGAGGTATCAAATCCTACCAACTATAGGACTGTACAATAATGAAAGAAATCAAATCCTACCAACTATAGGATTGTACAATAATGAAAGAATATTCTACCAATAATAAAAAGATACACACAATATATTCTAATACGCCCCCTCAAGATGGAGGACCGGAGGACACGCCAATCTTGGACATCAGCAGAAGAAGCCGAGGATGAGATAAGTGCTTGGTGAGAGCATCAGCAAAGCTGATCAGCAGAGGATACGTGAGCAACACAAAGAGACCCATTCTGAACCAATTGACGAACAAAGTGATAATCAATGGAGATATGTTTCATGCGCGAATGAAACACAGGGTTGGCACAGAGGTAAGTGGCACCAATGTTGTCACAGTAAATGACAGGAGCAGCCGGAAGAGGGACATGAAGGTCGCGCATCAGTGAATGAAGCCAACGGACTTCAGCGGCAGCAAAAGCAATGGCACGATATTCAGCCTCAGTAGAAGATCGTGCAAAGGAACGCTGCTTTTTGGAGCTCCAGGAAATAGGATTAGGCCCCAGAAAGACAACATAGGCACCAGTTGAGGAGCGGTCATCACAGTTTCCACCCCAATCAGCATCAGAGAAACAATGCAGAGGTATAGCAGATGAAGGACGCAGCCAGATTCCGAAGTCACGCGTCCCATTCAGATACCGGAAGAGGCGCTTAACTGCACCCCAATGAGTGATAGTAGGAGCGTGCATGAACTGCGAGAGTTTATTCACAGCAAAGGAGATATCAGGACGAGTGAAGGAGAGATACTGGAGGCCCCCAATGGCCTGTCGATAGGCGGATGCGTCGGCAGGAGCCAACCCGTCGGCCAGATGAAGGCGGGTGGACGCCGCTGTTGGCGTCTGAACACAGCATATTATGACGAGTCAAAAGATCAAAAACATACTTACGCTGAGAAAGAAAACACCCCTTGGAGCTGCGCAGAACCTCAACACCAAGAAAGTAGCTTAGATCACCCATGTCTTTAAGAGAAAATTTATTCCCAAGAGAGTCACACGGTTCAAGAAGGCAGAGTCATTACCAGTCAATATGAGATCATCAACATATACCAAATAGGGTGTAATACCAGAATGCTGAAAGACGAAGAGCGAAGTGTCAGAGGTAGTGTTGACGAAACCCATGGCCAAAAGGCATTGGCGGAGCTCACTATACCATGCCCGGGGTGCCTGTTTGAGACCATAAATAGCTTTCTGTAACATACAGACATAAGATGGATAGGCTTTGTCAATAAAACCTGGTGGTTGTGCAATATAGACATCCTCTGTAAGCCTCCCGTGGAGAAAGGCATTGTTCACATCCATTTGACGAAGAGGCCAGCCCTTGGATACAGCTAGACTGAGAACCAAACGCACTGTTGCCGGCTTAATAACCGGACTGAAAGTCTCCTGGAAGTCGACACCTGGTCGCTGATGAAAGCCTTTCGCAACAAGTCAGGCTTTGAACTTATCCACATTACCGTCAGGCTTTCGTTTGATACGATAAACCCACTTGCAGTCCACAACATTCTGTGAAGAATCAGGTGGAACAAGATCCCAGGTGCCATTCCATAGCAGAGCATCAAACTCCAATGACATAGCAGCGCGCCAACGCTCATCAGACATAGCACTAGACAAAGTCTGAGGTTCTATAACAGCTGGAAAGGATACATTAGAGACACCAAACTTCTTGTTAGGCGTAAAGATGTTATTTTTGCTTCGAGTTTGCATGTGATGACTACCCTGAGAGGATGAAGGTGGCGGCATAGTGGGTGTAGCGGGGGCCGCTGGTGGTGCCGTAAGAGGCGCTGGTGGCTCGAGTGTTGGCGCCGGCAGTGCGTCCGGTGAAGGATCGCTAGTGGGAGCGGCGGGAGGTACTGGCGGAGGCAGCGAAAGGACTTCTAGGGTTACCGGAATGGGTACGGGTGGAGACTTGGGGTTAGACAATTTGGAGAACGGGAAGATATCTTCATGGAAGGTGACATGACGCGAGACGAAGATTTTAGACGTTGAGGGATCAAAGCACAGATATGCGCTTTGAGTGGATGAGTAGCCGAAGAGGACACAGGCACGAGATCTGGGTTCCATTTTGTGTGAGGTGTAGGGCCGAAGCCAAGGGAAGCATTGACAGCCGAAGACACGCAGTTTGCCAAGGTTGGGGCGCCTATGGAAGAGAGACTCAAAGAAGGAGAGCATCGAGAGATTTGTCTTGGGAAGATAATTAATGAGATAGACTGCTGTGGCAAAGGCCTAAGTCCAGTAATGAGAGGGACAGAGGCATAACGAAGGAGAGTGAGACCAGTATCTACAATATGACAGTGACGGCGTTCAGCATAGCCATTGTGTTGAGGTGTATGAGGAGGTGAAGTGAGATGTGAGATGCCATGGGAGGCAAGAAAAGAGCGTAAAGCTAGGAATTCACCCCCATTATCAGTATACAGAGTAATGATTTTAGTAGAGACGTATTTTTCGACAATGGACTTAAAAGTGGGGAAGGTTTGTAAGACATCAGATTTACGGCGTAAAGGGAAAAACCAAACGTACTTAGAAAAATGATCAACAAAAATGACATAATATTTAAATCCTTCATTAGAAATAATTGGAGAGGTCCATACATAAGAAAAAATAAGCTCCAACGGAGCAGTAGAAGATAAATTTGACTCAGAGAAAGGTAACTTATGACACTTATGAAGCTTGCAAGAGACACAAGCAAAATCAGACACACTACTGGACGCTATACTGCTAGAAGACACTAAATGACGTAGGATTTTAGCTGACGGATGACCAAACCGAGAATGCCACAATGACGCAGGAAGCTTTTGTGCCGTGAGGGCGGACGGTAGACGGGAAGCCGCCGGCCAGTAGTAGGCGTCGTTCCTACGTGGGCCGCTGACGAGTGCTGCTCACGTGCGACGATCCTTCACCTGAAAATCAGTATCAGAAAAAAATAACATTAACATTATTGTGACGACAAAATTGAGCAATAGAAATCAAATTTTTACGAATATGTGGAACACAGAGAGTCCCAGGCAATAAAAGAGATGAATAACTGAAAAGTTGGCCAGTATGTGTAATTGTTAAATCTTCACCGTTACCAATAACCACATCATCGAAACCAGTGTAAGGACTGTGAAGAGACATGTTGGCAAGATCATTAGTTATGTGATGAGTGGCACCAGAGTCCAGGATCCAATCAGATGGAGAGTAATGGGCTGTGTGAGCAGCCGGATAAGATGATGCAGCGTATGCTGGTCGCGGCAGTGGTCCACCATAAGGGGACTGATTTGCGCCGGAAATAGGATAGGACAGACAGCGGTGCGCGGAGTGGCCAAATTCACTGCAGAGCTGGCACTTCCCATTGTACCCTCGAGATTGGCCATTGTTGGAGTAACCACCGCGGCCGGAGGATAAACCATGGCTGCCACGGCCGCGCCCGCAGCCACCGAAGCGGTTACGGCCGGACTGCTGTCCGGCGACGAAGGCAGCCGACGGAGCCAGGTCAGATGCGGCGGAGGTGGCCGGCACACGGGCAGTAATTTGAGCCTCCATGCTTAACAGCTTGTCGTGTAATTCAGCAAAAGAGATTGGAGATTCACGGGCTTGGATAGCATGAGAGAGCTCCATATACGGATCATCAAGACCATTTAGAACCTTAATGACAAGATCCTCAGAATCAACATTAACACCCAGGAGAGATAATTCATCCACAATCACGCGAATACCGTGCATAAAATCAGTAACAGATTTAGAACCTTTTACGGGATTATGGAGCTGCTCTTTGAGAGCCATGATACGACCACGAGAAGCAGTGCCGTATGTGCGCGCAATGATGTCCCAGGCCTCTTTAGACGGTGTGATCGACGAGATGATGGCACTGAGAATAAGATTGTCCTGGAGAATCCAGTAAGGATATGCTGGATTGGGGGAAGTTACCTCCTTGTCGACGATAGTTGCTGGTGGGCACGGCTTCGATCCGTCCAAGAAGCCGAGGAGGTCGTAACCCGTAAGAAGGGTTCGGAATTGGAATTTCCACGCCAAGTAATTAGTGGAATCCAATTTAAGTGGGATCTGAGTCGATGCATTGATGGAAATCGGCTGGAGAAGATCGTTGGATGTCGTAGCGGCCATGAAGCGCGAGACAGAGGAGGCGCTGATCGACGTCGAGAGAGAGAGTGTTGTCGATTAGTGCAGTAGTGGCGCGGCAAGACGCCGGAGTGAGGCGGTGGACCGAGAAGGTCGGCGGCGGCGGCGGCGCGGGTAGGAAAGAATTAGGGTTTCTGTGGTGATAAGCCACTGGCGTATGATACCATGTAGAGAGTTTTGGGAGGATTTAGTTTCTCGTATAGCTCACAAAAGTATATATAGAGTACAGAGGGGTATCAAATCCTACCAACTATAGGATTGTACAATAATGAAAGAAATGAAATCCTACCAACTATAGGACTGTACGATAATGAAAGAATATTCTACCAATAATAAAAAGATACACACAATATATTCTAATACATGGTTCACCGATACATGTGCTATTTGACTGTGGTAGTACTCATTGTTTTATTCAGACCAGAGTGGCCAAATTTTTACATTTTGTGGTAGAACCGGTCCCTTTCTTCTTAGTTGTGGTTGGTAGTGGCCAGTGACTTCCATGTAATGGGGTTTGCAGGCAAGTACCACTGACTATTCAAGAGTGCCTACTCACTATGGATTTTTTTTGTTCTGCCAATGCATGGATCCGGTTTTGTTCTGAGAGTGTCTTGGTTGGCAACTTTGGGCCTAGTGGTCAAGGACATGGCCAACGCCTATTAAAATTTGTCTCGGATGGCCAAAAGTACTGTTAGCAGGGTGATTCTTCTCTTGACATACAACCAATCTAACTTCAAAGCCTATGTTGCCTCTGTGCTACGGATGTCATCACAACATATTATCACTTGGAAATGATTGCAGCACCTCCAAAGGCTCTAATTGACCCGCCACCTACTTTGGCCACGTTATTGGAGTCCCAGGATGTCTTCACTAAGCCTAAGGGCCTCTTGCTTGTTCGCACTCAAGACCATACAATACACTTGGCTCCTACTGTTGGCATCGTTAATGTGAAGCCTTATATGCATCCTTATTTTCTGAAATAGGTCATGGAGAAGTTAGTCAATGAGATGCTTGGAGAGGGGATTATACGTCCCAGTATTAGCCCCATTTCATCCCCTGTTTTACTTGTCCATAAAAAGGATGATTCGTGACACTTTTGTGTTGACTATCGTGCTTTGAATGCCATTACAAGGGACAAATTTCCTATACCTACCATTGACGAGTTATTTGATGAACTACATGGTGTCTGTTACTTCTCTAAGCTTGACTTGTTATCAGGTTATCACCAAATCAGAATTCTCTAAGTGAGGGTCACTATGAGTTTTTGGTGATGCCTTTTGGATTATCCAACACTCCGTTAACCTTTAAAGCTACCATGAACTCTATCTTTCGGCCTTACCTATGCCATTTTGTATTGGTTTTCTTTGATGACATCCTCGTTTATAGTCCTACATGAGACCTCCATTTTGAACATCTATCTATGTTGCTCTCTTTATTACGCCAACATCAGTTGGTGGCCAAGATGTCCAAATGCACCTTTGGTTAGAAGAAGGTGGACCATTTAGCCCATGTTTGTCCCAAGAAGGGCACTCAGTTGATGCTTCTAAGATCATTACTATAAGTAGTGGCCGGTACCCCCCAATGTGAAGGATGTCCATAGTTTCCTTGGGTTAGCTAGATATTACCGGTGGTTTATTCAGAATTATGCCATGATTGCTAGCCCATTGACTGATTTGCTGCGCCATGACTTTTATTCTTGGACTGCGCATGCTTAACATGCCCTTGATAATCTGAAAAAATGCCTTAGCTCCACATCTGCACTCTCACTTTCGGACTTTACTCAGCCTTCTCAGGTTGAAACTGACTCCTTAAGAACAAGTATTCGGGCTATCCTATCTCAAAAGGGACAACCAGTGGCCTACTTTAGCCAGAAACTCTATATGCGGATGCAACGCACTTCCACTTATGCTCGTGAGATGTTTTCCATAACCTGAGCTATTGGGAAATAATGCCAATACCTATTGGGTCGACGATTTAATATCATCACTGACCAACATGCATTAAGAAAACCTCATTAATCATATAAGAACCCGAGCAGCAAAATTTGTTGGGAAAATTGTTGGGCTTTGATTTGACATGGTATATCGACAGAACAAACACATTCTGGCAGCAGATGCATTGTCATGAATTCCTACTTCATCTCTCATGGGCATGTTTAGTCAATCATTTTGTTTGTTCGATCAAGTGAAGGACCAAAACTAGGTCCATCCGGAATTGCTGCCCATCCACCACGGTTTATAGGTTGATTCTTCCTCCTATCATGACTATCGGGCGCGAGATGGGTTACTCTTCTCTAAGGAATGATTGGTTGTGCCATCAGACTCGCCCTTCCGTCTCCATTTACTTCAAAAGTTTCACTCTTCACCACTGGGAGGACATGCGGGTATTGTAAGGACCTTTCACAGACTATATTCCAATTTCTTTTGAAAATATGCTCCATGATGTCAAGGTTTTCGTTGCTTCTTGCCTAACTTTTTAACAGATGAATGATGTCCATGACCACCCAGTTGGCTTGTTACAATCTTTATCTATTCCGGAACAAGTGTGAACAAAGAGATTGCCATGGATTTTATAACTTTCCAACCTCCATCTCGTGGTAAAACTACTATTATAATTGTAGTTGATCGGCTATCCAAGTATGCTCATTTTATACCTTTGCCAGCATTGTTTTCAACAATCATTGTTGCTGAGGCATTTGTTTCCCATATCCATAAGCTACATGGACCATCTAAAACCATAGTCACTAACTGTGACCCGCATTTCTTACACTCCTTTTGGTAAGAACTCAACCGTTTGCAAGGTACCACCTTGGTTGTGAGCACGGCTTACCACACTCAAAGGGATGGCCAATCCGAGGTGCTCAATAAGTGTGTGGAACAATATCTTTGTTGCTATGTCGCCGATTCCCCAAAAGATTGGGTTGCCATGCTCCCTTGGGCTGAATATTGGTATAATCCTTGTTCCAAACTTCAGCTGGGATGACTCCTTTCCATGCTCTTTATGGTCAACGCCTCCTACCATCGCTCGTTATGTGTTGGAAATAGCTCTCATGTAATGGTTGAGCAGTACTTCCTTCGTAGGGATACAATCTTGGGAAGGTTAATAGCTAATTTACTAAAAGTGCAGACACGCATTAAGAAATTTATAGATAGAAAGCGCACTAAGGTTACCTTGCAGGTGGGTGATTGGGCCTATGTGAAGTTGCATCATTATCGTCAACATTCATTGCGTTTCCATCAGCCTCATAAGCTCAATCGCAAATATTTTGGGCCCTTCAAAGTCTTAAAACAGATTAGATCTGCCGCTTACAAACTGGACTTACCAGATGATGCTCAAATTCACCCAGTGTTCCATATTTCGTTGCTCAAGAAATATGTTGGAACCCCAGATCAGCAGGTTAATCCCTTGCACCTGCATGATACTACTCAGGTTGAGGTAGCTCCAAACCTTGAGGAAAGGTTATTTGGCAACCTGTATGAGGAGTGCATGAAGCGTGAAGGAAATCTGAAGAAAGCAAGACCTAGCTATAAATAAAAAGTAGATGTAACGACCGGGCCGGTCATTTCGAAAGTTATAGCCATTTTCCCTCATTTCCTGTTTCTCTTGTGTTGTTCAACTGCATTATGACTTATCGGGTTAGTTGGTTCGGGTCGGGAGTGGTTTTAGAGTGAATTGGGACACTTAGTCTCTTATTTAAAAGATTAAGTTGGAAGAGTTGATCGGATGTTGACTTATGCATAAATGACCTCGAATTTGAATTTTTATGGTTTCGTTATCTCCGTTTGGTAACTTTGGACTTAGGAGCATGTCCAGAATATAATTCTAAGGCTCGTGGTAGAATTAGGCCTCAATTGGCGAAAGCTAGAATTTTGTTGATTCCGGCCGGAAGTGAAAATTTTAATATCGAGGTCGGAATAGAACTTTAGAAGTTGGAGAAGGTTCATGGTATTATTTTTAACTTGTATGTACAATTTGAGATCATTCGGACATGATTTGATAGGTTTCGACGTCGGTTGTGAAATTTAGAAGTTCTTATGCTTGAATCCGAGGGTAATTTGGTGTTTTGGTGTTGCTTTAAGTGATTCGAAGGTTGTACTAAGTTGGTATGATGTTATGGGATGTGTTGATATGTTTGGTTGAGGTACCGATAGCCTCGGGTGAGTTTCGGGCGGTTAACGGATCATTTTTGGCTTTTGGAGGATTGTTGATAGCTGCTGGTATTTTTCTTCTGGTTTCGTTATACACGATCACATGAATATATTCGCAATCGCATAGGCTTATTTGGGGTAGAGGTGAGTTTGTTCTAGGCGATCGCAGTGTTAGGGATGCAATTGTGTATGTGTGTGAAGATGTGCTTCACGAACGCATGGTTAGTGCCGCGTTCGTGTAGGAGTAATTGATCTGAAGATGAGCTGAGGTGATTGCTCTACGTGATCTAAAGTATGATGCAATCACGAGTATGTGTAGTAGTTGTTCGTAAACACATGGTTAATTTCGCATTCGCATAGTTTAAAAATATGGGGCAACATGTTTGCGCTTCGTGATCAGAAGGCTATTTTTGCGATCGCGATGAAGAATATCTAGGCAGTAGTGTTAAATTTCAAAATCGGGGGTTTCAATCCATTTGTCATATTTTGAGCTAGAGACTACAGAGTTGGGAAATTTTTGAAGGGATTTTCAGAGAGGTGATTGGGGTAAGTGTTTGTCACATGGTTTTAGTTATATCCCATGATTCCACCTTTTGATTTTGTCATCTAATATGTGATTTAGGGAAGAAGATAAAATGTTCTTGAGTTATGATTTTGGGGTGTTTTGAATGTTATTTTGTTATCGGATTTGAGTAAATTTGGTATGGTTAGACTCGTGAGTGAACGGGCTTTCGGATTTTGTAGCTTTTGTTCGGATTTCATGACGTATGATGAGTGATTGGGTTTGAGTATGATTTCAAATTTTGGTTATAATTTGGATTTTTCGTGTGGAATTGGTTCCTTTAGCCTATATTGATGATATTGTGTTATTGTGGATAGATTCTAGACGTTTCGAGGTTGATTTGAGAGGCACAGGTGTCGCAAAGCAGGATTTTGGATTGTTTTAAGGTAAGTAACGCTTCTAAACTTGGTTCTGAGGGTTAAAAACCATGAACTATGTGTTATGTGATTAGTATTGAGGTGACGCACATGCCAAGTGACGGACGTGCGGGCGTGCACAGCGAGAATTGTGGGCTGGGCGATTCCATGGCACCGTTTAATGACTCCATCCTATTTATATCCATGTTTTCTTCGTGTGATAAAGTTGTAGAGCTGTAAACTATGCTAGATATCATGTTTAGGCTTTGTGGCGGTATTGTTTGGACCCTTAGTGGTCATTTCTTGCGGTCATCTTACTACTTTCATTTAATATTTCATACTCAATCATGATCATGCATTTTTATATCATATCTCATCTCAGTTATTTATTGATTGATCATATCATTATTCCAGACTGTTTTCATGGCATTGTGAGCCCGTGGTGGAATTTGAGAGGTTGATGACTGAGTGAGGCTGAGAGTCTGATTATGAGTGACAGCTATGAGATCAATCTACACGCTGCAGCGGTTATATTGATTTATGATAGCGTTTGGGCTGAAGGAGCCCCTCCGGAATCTGTAACACACCCTAATGAGCGCGGATGATATTATTGAGGGATGAATTTTTTTGAACATGGATTTGTCCGAAGTACTTGATACCTGGATATGGATTTCTCCACAGGGTTGGATTGCCCTTTTCCTCACTACTGGGTGACTTACACTTGGTGTTGTATATGTTCTGGGATGGATTTCCCTAAGTCAGACGGACATACATACATACAGTCCGTGTATTGGCATGTAGAGATAACAGAGTTGTATACTTTACACTGTTCAGATCTGTATTTACCTTATTGCTTTGAGCTATCTATTTTACTTGAAAGCATGCCTACGTTTCTGCACATTAATCTGTTATATCTATTGAGGTTGAGCTCTTCACTACCTTTAAGTCCACAATTTGTACTTGTTACTTACTAAGTTGGTGTAGTCACATTACTCCCTACACCTCATGTGCAGATCCAGATGACTCTATACACGGTGACGGTTGTTGATCAAGCATTTCCAATAATTTGGAGAGTTTCGAGGTAGCTTCACCGTGTTCACGAGCCTTGACTCTCCTCTTTTATCATTTGATACTTTCAGTTGTCTTCTTTTAGAACTTATACTGGGTTGCATTTCGAGTAGATGCTCATGTACTCAGTGACACCATGGTTTTGGGCTGGATTGTATCACTTTGGGATTTTTCTTATGTTTCAAGTAGTTTTCATTATGTTAAATGCTTTCGTTACGTTTTCAAACTTATTGTTGTTGTGTTGAATTTTCTTGGGTGAGGATGGTCTAGTTCCACGATAGGCGTCATCACAAAATTTGAGTTTGAGTCTTGACAAGTTGGTATCAGAGCCTAGGTTACATAGGTCTCACGAGTTATGCGCGAGTTTAGTAGAGTCTTGCGGATCGGTACGGAGACGTCTGTACTTATCTTTGGGAGGCTGCAGAACTCTTAGGAAACTTCACATTCTTGAGTTCTTATCGTGCGAATCTATTGATACTTGTAACTAAACTTCTGTTATTTTATTCTGCCACAGATAGTGAAGACATGTGCTTCTAGGCAGGACGGACAACCACCAGTGCCACAAGTCTGGGCCGCAAGAGGCCGAAGTCATGGTCGTTATCGTGTCAAGGGCAGAGGTGTAGCCCGCACAGCAGCTAGGGATGCACCTACAAATCCACTAGTTGCCTAAGTTCAGGATCAGGTCCCAGCTGTGGATGCACCAGCGGGACCAGCTCAGGCACTTGTTATGCCGTTCGTGATTCCAGGTCTTCGGGAAACCTTAGCTCAGCTTCTGACCGTGTGCACCAGTCTTCCTTAGGCGGTCTCTATTTCCACTACAACAGCCACTTCCCAAGCTGGGGGAGGTACTCAAACTCCTGCCGCCTGTACATCAGAGCAGGTGGTGCGGGGACTCCAGACACCGAGGGCACCACCAACCCAGCCGGTTACACCTGCTCAGGATTATTTGGTTGCAGTCATGCCTGATGATCAGCAGCGTAGGTTGGAGAGGTTTTGGAGACTCCAGCCTCCGGCTTTCAGCGGTGCAGAGGGTGAGGATGCCCAGGATTTCTTGGATAAGTGTTAAGAGGATTCTTCGTGCAGCATGTATTCTGAAGACCAGTAGGGTCTCGTTCAGTACATTTCAGTTCACTGGAAGTACTTTTACTTTGTGGGAGGCTTATGAGAGGCGTAGGCCGGTTGATGCAGCGCCACTTACATGGCAACAATTCTCCGTTCTCTTCCTAGAGAAGTATGTGCCGCAGTCCCGCAGAGAGAAGCTATACACGCAGTTCGAGAGATTGCTTCAGTATGATATGACTGTGATGCAGTACGAGATGAGATTTTTTGAGTTGGCCTGTTATGCTATTTGGTTGGTTCCCACAAACAGGGAGATGATTAGGGGGTTCGTTGATAGTCTCGCATATCATATGCAAATACTTATGACTAGGGAGAGGGTGTCGGGTGCCAATTTTGAGGAGGTTGTTGACATTGCTAGAGAGATAGAGTGTGTTCGCCGCAGTGAGAGGGTTGAAAGGGAGGCCAAGAGGCATGATAGGTCAGGTAGTTTTTGTGGTGTTCCTTCTAGAGGTGAGTTTCACCACGGTATGGGTCGTCCATTCAGGCATGCTCAGACGGCTTGTCCAGTTCACCGTGGTGCATTATCTGGACATGGTTCTCACAGTTCTTATCAGGGCCACTCATCTCTTAGTTCCCTTCCAGCTTAGAGTTTGTCTCATGCACCATCAGCTCAGAATTCATCTATGTCGGGTCCTTCTAGCAAGAACGGAGTGAATTGCGACACTTAGTGTATTATTTGAAAGCTTAAGTTGGAAGAGTTGACCGAATATTGAATTATGTATAAACAAACTTGTATTTGAATTTTGATCATTCTGTTAGATCCGTTATGTGATTTTGGACTATTGAGCGCGCCCGGAATGTAATTTGGAGGCCCGTGGTGAATTAGGCTTAAATTGGCAAAAGCTAGAATTTGGCAATTTTGGCCGGCAGTGGAAATTTTGATATCAGGGTCGGAATGGAATTCTGAAAATTAGAGTAGGTTCGCGGTGTAATTATGAATTGTGTATAAAATTGAGGTCATTCGGACGTGATTTGATAGGTTTCGACGTCGTTGTGGAATTTGAAAAATTAGAAGTTCTTAGGCTTGAATCCGGAGGTATTTTGGTATTTTGTTGTTGTTTTGAGCGATTTGAAAGTTCGACTAAGTTGGTATGATATTATGGGATGTGTTGGTATGTTTGGTTGAGGTCCAGAGAGCCTCGGATGAGTTTCGGGTGGTTAACGGATCATTTTTGGCTTTTGGAGGATGGCTGATAGTTGCTGGTATTTTTCTTCTAGTTTGCTTATACGCGATCGCATGAGTATATTCACGATTGAGTAGGCTTATTTAGGGCAGATGCGAGTGCGAGAGGTAGGATGTGATCGTGTAGGTTTGTGTGGAAGTGGTTCGCGAACACGTGGTGAATTTTGTTTTCGCATAGAGTAAAAGTGTGGGGCAGCCTGTTTATGCTTCGCGATTGCTAGGCTATTTCTGCGATCACAATGCGGGATATCTGGGCATCAGTGTTTAATTTCAAACTCGAGGGTTTGAACCCATTTTTCATATTTTGAGCTACAGATCACCGAATTAGGCGATTTTTGAAGGGATTTTCAAAGAGGTGATTGGGGTAAGTGTTTCTCACTTGGTTTTGGTTAAATCCCATGATGCTACTTTTAATTTTGTCATCTAATTTGTGATTTGGGGAAGAAGATGAAGTGTTCTTGAGTTATGATTTTGAGGGTTTTGAATGGGATTTTGCTGTCCGATTTGAGTAAATTTGGTGTGGTTAGACCCGTGAGTGAACAGACTTTCGGGTTTTTGTGACTTGTCGGATTTCGAGATATGGGCCCGGGTCCGGATTTTAACCGATTTTGGATTTTGGTTATAATTTGGTATTTTTCTTGTGGAATTGGTTCCTTTAGCCTATATTGATCGTATTGCAATGCGTGTGGCTAGATTCGGACGTTTGAAGGCCGATTTGAGAAGCAAAGGCACCGCAAAGTAGGATTTTGGCTTGGTTTGAGGTAAGTAACGTTTCTAAACTTGGTTCTGAGGGTCCAAAACCCCGAACTGTGTGTTATGTGATTAGTATTAAGGTGATGCACATGCCAAGTGATGGGAATTCACCATGAGAATTGTAGCTTGGGTGATTTCATGGCCCCATTTAGTGACTCTATCCTGTTGATATCCATATTTTCTTCGTATGATAAAGTAGTTGAGTTGTAAACCATGCTAGATTTCATGTTTAGGCTTTGTGCCAGTATTTTTTGAACCCTAAGCGGTCGTTTCTTGCTGTCATCTCACTGGTTTCATTTGATATTCCATACTCAGTCATGATAATGCATTTTTATATCATATCTCATTCTCAATTATGTATTGATTCATCATATCATTGTTTCAGACTGTTTTCCTGACATTGTGAGCCGGTGGTGAGACTGGAGAGGTTGATAACCGAGTGAGGCTGAGAGCCTGATTATGAGTGACAGTTATGGGATCGGGTTGTACGCCGTAGTGATTTTATTGATTTATGATAGAGTTTGGTCTGAAGGAGCCCCTTAGGAGTCAGTGACAAACCCCAGTGGCGCGAATGATATTATTGAGGGATGAATTTTCTGGACATGGATTTGTCTGAAGTACTTGATACCTAGAGATAGATTTCTCCACAGGGTTGGATCGCCCTTTTGTCCTCAGTACTGGGTGACTTACGGTTAGTATTGTATATGTTCTTGAATGGATTTCTTTAGACCGGATAGTCATATACAGTACCGATTGGTTGGGCAATTGAGAGTGGGATTACATGGTGCATGCGTACAGTCTATGCATTCGTATGTAGAGATAGCAGAGCTGTACACTTTATACTGTTCAGATATGTATTTACCTTATTGCTTTGAGCTATCTATTTTATTTGAAAACATGCCTATGTTTCTGCACATTAATCTGTTATATCTGTTCAGCTTGAGGTAGAGTTTGTTACTATCTTTCAATCCACAGTTTGAACTTGTTACTTACTGAGTTGGTATACTCACGTTACTCCCTGCACCTCGTGTGCAGATTCAAGCGACTCTGTTCACGGCATCGGTTGTTGATCTAGCATTTCAAAAGTTTGGAGACTTTCGAGATAGTTGCACTGCGTTTTCGGACCTTGACTCTCTTTTTTATCATTTGATATACTTTTAGTTGTTTTCCTTTAGACCTTGTAGTGGGTTGCATTTCGAGTAGACGCTTATATACTCAGTGACACCTTAGTTTTGGGCTGGGTAGTATCACTTTGGGATTTTTCTTATGTTTCAAATAGTTTTCTTTATGTTAAATGTTTCCGCTACTGTTTTCAAACTAATTGATGTTGTGTTAAATTTTATTGAGTGAGTCTGCCCTAATTCTACAATAGGCAACATCATGACGATTGAGTTTGGACAAAGAATTGAAGCAAGCAGAGTATTATATGATTTTTGATATCTCCTCATCCCCCTGTCTGATTCTATTCTTCTTATCTCCCGTTCTTTTACTGTTTCATTGAGTTCTTATTTCCTTGTAATTCAGTTGAGCTAGTGAAATCCAATCTATCAGTTGCCCTTCCTCTATTTGTGTGTGCTGTAGTTGACGCTATTACATCGTCTCTCTTTTTCTTTCCTGAGATGGTCAATCATAGTTAATAATAGTACTAAGTACTTACTAAAGTAACTGGTTCACTTTTTCAAGTGCAAGAGTTTATCCCCGCGGACTAACTTCTTACAATATTGTATCGTAAAGAAAATAATAGAGGGACCAAAGTATTTTCTTGTTTTTTGTTTGGTGTTCGATGCCCATTTTGAGGTCCCGATTAATTTAAATTTTTACCGCTCATGTCCATTAAAGGGGCTAAAGAAGCGCCCAAAAGAATTGTATTTTATGGTTCGAACTCAAGATCTCTGAATGAAAGGATTATATCCCTCCCATCATCAGTGGCGGAGCCACCCTTACCCGAGGGCTGTCACTCCTTCGCCGGAAAATAATACTGTATAGATAGGTATCTTAGATATTTTTTTCTTAAAAACTAAATATTTACAAAGGATTGATAACTCTTGACAACAAGACAAATTTTTAGTGCAATTGTTAAGGAGTGTTAAAAATTATAAAAAATTACAAATTCTATTCCCCATAGTAATAATTTTTTTACACCCCTTTGTATAATTTTTGGCTCCGCCACTGCTCATCACAAATGTTGGTAGCAAGGGACCAAAGTGTTAAAAGTAACAGAACCCCAAAGATTCTTGGGAACATTGACAGAAGGGATTGCTTTTACTTTTCAAAGTTTATTCAGATATACTTTAGTACGTTGAATGAGGAGTTTTGGTAATAGCTTTATCTTTTATTTTTTTCTTTGGATTTTTAAAAAGAAAACGAAAGAAATAAAGAAAAACATGAACAAAGAGGGAAGAACATCCAGTTTCATTGATCAACTTCAAGAGACTAACAGATAGCTTATTTCACAAGAACAATAAGATATTGTAAGAAATCAAGGGGACTAAGGATTATTACTTGTGTTATGAATAGAACTCTAATTAGAGTGAATGTCTATCTTATAGAAGAGTTTTACTTTGAGGCTAAGTCTTTTCTATGCCTATAAATAGAGGGGTCTTACCCCATTGTAAATCATCCCAAAGTATCAATAAGAATACTCCTCTCTCTACTTTTCTCTCTCTATTGCTCTTTTTCTTGTATAATTGTTCTTGTTCTTATATTATTTCATAACAAGTTATCAGCACGAGACTCTACCATCTCAAGAACCCTCTTGAGAAAATTAAGCAAATATGAATATCTCACAAAGCAAACTTGGATCAAATATTTGTTTAGTTGATTCATGTACTACACATACGATACTCAAAGAAAAGAAATATTTCTCTCAACTAAGTATGTGTAAGGCAGATGTTACTACAATCTCTGGTAGTAGTAAATTGATTGAAGGCTCCGGAAGAGCAACTATAACTCTGCCTAGAGGAACAATGTTTATCATAGAGAATGCAATGTTCTCCTCCAAGTCTAAGAGAAACTTGTTGAGTTTTAAAGATATACGCCGGAATGGCTATCATGTTGAGACAATAGATGAGAATAATCTTGAATATCTCATCATTACAAAGAATGTCTCTGGCCAAAAGAGGGTTATTGAGAAATTCCCATCTTTATCTTGTGGCCTGTATTGGACAAAAATTAGTGCAATTGAGGCACATTCAACAGTAAACCAAAAGGTTACTGATTCCAATACTTTTGTACTTTGGCATGATCGATTGGGACACCCTGGATCAATCATGATGAGACGGATTATAGAAAGCTCATATGGGCATCCGTTAAAGAATTTCAAGATTCTTTTAAATAATGAATTTTCTTGCACTTCTTGTTATCAAGGCAAGTTAATTATTAGACCATCACCAACAAAGGTTGGGACTGAGTCACCTACGTTTTTGGAATGTATACAAGGGGACATTTGTGGACCTATTCACCCACCTAGTGGGTCCTTTAGATATTTTATGGTCCTAATAGACGCATCCTGTAGATGGTCTCATGTGTGCCTGTTGTCATCACGCAACCTTGCGTTTGCAAAACTAATGGCACAAATAATTCGACTACGAGCACATTTTCCTGATAATCCAAATCAAGTCTATTAGACTGGATAATGCTGCTGAGTTTTTATCCCAAGCATTTAATGATTATTGCTTATCAATTGGGACAAAAGTGGAACATTCTGTAGCTCATGTTCACACTCAAAACGGTCTTGCAGAATCTTTGATTAAACGCCTGCAGTTGATTGCAAGACCATTACTCATGAAAACAAGGCTGCCCACTTCGGTATGGGGTCACGCCATTTTGCATGTAGCAATGCTAATTCGTCTCAGACCGACGAATTATCACAAATATTCCCCGTTGCAATTGGTTTTGGGTCATGAACCCAATATATCCCATTTAAGAATATTTGGATGCGCAGTATATGTGCCTATAGCACCGCCATACCGCACCAAAATGGGTCCGCAAAGAAGGTTAGGAATATATGTTGGGTTTGAATCTCCCTCCATTATTTGCTACCTCGAAACATTGACAGGGGATTTGTTCACTGCACGATTTGCAGACTGTTAATTTGATGAGACACTTTTCCCAAAATTAGGGGGGGAAGTTGGTGAAACCAAACGGGAAATTTTGTGGAAAAATGCATCATTATCTCATCTTGATCCACGTACCTCTATTTGTGAAAAAGAGGTGCAAAAGATTATCCATTTGCAAAGAATAGCAAATCAAATGCCTGACGCATTTACGGACTTGAAAAGGATAACAAAATCCCACATCCCCGCGGAGAATGTTCCAATCCGTATTGATGTCCCTGTTGGACAATCATCTAGTGTCATATCCAATGAGTCGAATGCACGCCTGAAGCGTGGCAGGCCATTAGGTTCCAAAGATCGAAATCCTAGAAAGAGGAAAGCAAACGATCAAAATGACACTACGAAAGAATCTCATAAGGAAATTCATGATTTAATAAATTCTAAGATTCATGAAGAATCCATTGAGCCCGAGACTCAAGAAAATAAGGAACTATCCATAAATCCAATCGATAATGAGGCAAATTTTAATCGAGTGGATATAGTGGTGGATTATGTCTTTGCTTATAATGTCGCATCTAGCATTATGCAAGAAAGTGAGGATCTTGAACCTCAATCTGTTGGAAAATGTCAAAAAAGACATGATTGGCCAAAATGGCAAGAAGCAATCCAATCAGAATTGAATTCACTGGCAAAACATGAAGTTTTTGGCCCTACAGTTGAAACACCTAATGGTGTTAAGCCTGTTGGCTATAAATGGGTCTTTGTACGCAAGAGAAATGAGAAAAACGAGGTACAAAGTTATAAGTCACACCTTGTTGCACAAGGATTTTCTCAAAGGCCTGGTGTCGATTATGAAGAGACATATTCGCCTGTAATGGATGCCATAACTTTTCGTTATCTCATTAGTTTTGCTATCCTTGAAAAGCTTGACATGCATTTAATGGATGTGGTTACTGCCTATCTTTATGGCTCACTTGATAATGAGATATACATGAAAATTCCCGATGGACTCAAAATGCCAAACGCTCATAATTCAAAGTCCCGGGAAATGTTTTCAATCAAATTGCAAAGATCCTTGTATGGTCTAAAGCAATCAGGACGAATGTGGTATAATCGTCTTAGTGAGTATTTATTAAAAGAAGGCTATATAAATGATGCCATTTGCCTGTGTGTTTTTATAAAGAAAACAACATCGGAATTTGTTGTACTTGCCGTATATGTCGATGACATAAACCTTATTGGAACCCCCATAGAACTCCAAAAGGCAATTGATTATCTAAAGAATGAATTCGAGATGAAAGATCTCGAAAAGACAAAATTATGTCTTGGTTTGCAAATTGAATATTTGGCAAACGGAATTTTTGTTCGTCAATCTACCTATATAGAAAAGGTACTGAAACGGTTTTACATGGATGGAGCACATCCTTTAAGTAATCCGACGGTTGTTCGATCACTTGATGTGAATAAAGATCCATTCCGACCGCAAGAAAGGAATGAAGAGCTACTTGGTCCTGAAGTACCATATCTTAGTGCAATTGGCGCACTAATGTACCTTGCAAATACTACAAGGCCTGACATAACCTTTTCAGTTAATGTCTTAGCAAGGTATAGCTCGGCTCCCACAAGGAGACATTGGAATGGGATCAAGCATATATTGCGGTACCTAAAAGGGACTACCGATATGGGCTTATTTTATGGCAATAATTGCAGTCCTGATCTTGTTGGTTATGCTGATGCTGGATATTTATCCGACCCACACAAGGCTCGATCTCAAACAGGTTGTGTGTTTACCTGTGGAGGCACCGCCATATCTTGGCGATCGACTAAGCAATCAATTGTGGCTACTTCATCTAATCATGCCGAGATAATCGCTATTCATGAAGCAAGTCGGGAGTGTGTGTGGTTGAGGTCTATCATACATCATATTCAAGAGAAATGTGGTTTGAAGTGTAACAAACTACCCACGACTTTGTATGAAGACAATGCAGCATGTATAGCTCAATTGAAGGGAGGATTCATAAAAGGAGATAGAACAAAGCATATTTCACCAAAGTTATTTTTCACACATGATCTTCAAAAGAATGGTGATACCAATGTGCAACAGATTCGTTCAAGCGATAATATGGCTGATTTGTTCACAAAATCTCTACCAACGTCAACCTTCAAGAAGCTGGTTCACAAGATCGGAATGCGAAAACTCAAGGATATGAATTGATGCTCTTTTCAGGGGGAGTTAATGCGCGTTGCACTCTTTTTCCCTTATAAGGTTTTGTCCCAATGGGTTTTCCTTGCAAGGTTTTTAACGAGGCAACTAATAGGCGCTTATTCAAACATGTGTACTCTTTTTCCTTTTCTTTAATTTTTTCCCATTGGGTTTTGTTTTAGTTAAGGTTTTAACGAGGCACATTATTGAATAGACATTCAAGGGGGAGTGTTATGAATAGAACACTAATTAGAGTGAATGTCTATCTTATAGAAGAGTTTTACTTTGAGGCTAAGTCTTTTCTATGCCTATAAATAGAGGGGTCTTACCCCATTGTAAATCATCCCAAAGTATCAATAAGAATACTCCTCTCTCTACTTTTCTCTCTCTATTGTTCTTGTTCTTATATTATTTCATAACAACTTGGCATTTCTTAATGAAAAAAGAAAGTGAAATGCAAATACGTATTCAAGTGCACCATTTAAATTATGGGGACGATGGATAAAGGTTTGCCACAAAAAAGGTAAAAATGACTTTGTGAGTTAAGTATAGGAAAAAAAAAGCAATAAAATAGATAATCCTAGAGATTAAGTTGCAATAAAAAAATTAACCATTGTTATTATTGTAAGATTAGTATGAAATTAGTGAAATAGATTGTTTAAAAAAAATCAAAATTTGTGCACCTTACCACTAAGTTTGTTTAAGTTGTTACTTTTGTTACAAAATATTTATACAACATTTATAATTTCTTATAGAGACAAGAGGGGTTGCTCTGATGGTAAGCAACCCCACTTCCAACCGATAGGTTATGAGTTCGAGTCTCCCCAAAAGCAAGGTGGGAAGTTCTTGGAGGGAAGGATGCCCGGGGTCTATTTGGAAATAGCCTCTCTACCCAAGGGTATGGGTAAGGTTTGCGTACACATTACCCTCCCCAGACCTTACTAAGTGGGATTATACTAGGTTGTTGTTGTTGTTATAATTTCTGATAGGCAAGAGCGGCGAAGGGAGATTGTTAGCTACGTGTTAGGACGAACCTATTAACTTTTTACTTAAATTCTGTATTTGTATTAAAAAATCTATTAAACATGTATAAATATGAACGCAGTAACAAATGAGTTGAATATAATTGTAAGTTCAGAACATATATACTTTAAATTTTGATTCTGCCTCCGCTAAGAAGTACATATAATAAGAGTTGGTATAAGATGTGCTTTAGGCTAGAGTCAGATTTCCAATATATACTAATTTTAGTTTCTTATATTTACACATGAAATCACCGTTCAATGGTTGAACTATAAATTGATAGGAGAAGAATATCAAAGTTCAAAGTTAGACTAAAATGTTGATTTTTCACATGAAATTTTGGTAAGATTATGACTTCACCTTTTCTTCACGTAGCGCCTTCTTTTAATGTCAAAGTTGGCATTATAGTAAAATTTTCTCCTCCAATCACGTTTATTTTTCTATAAAGTCTACTATAATGACAAGAGGAGACCAATTAAGATAGTTTAATGTGTCCTATCAGTCATCATTTATAATAAGTTTCTAGATTATATTATGTCATTGTGTATGTAAATGCAAATACAATCTTATGGAGGAAGATATGAGAAACCTCACGTCAAAAAAGTTGATCACTTAAACTCTTTGACTAATCATCACGTCACACAACATAAAATTGGCTAGCCAATCAAAAGCATTATTCACATTGACAAAATAACAAAAAAAAATTCTGTATAATCTCACTTAGTAGAGGATAATGTGTACGCAGACCTTACATTATCTTTACACTTGGGTAGAGAGACTGTTTCCAAATAGACCCCCGGCATCCTTCTCTCCAAGAACTTCCCACCTTGCTCTTGGGGAAACTCAAACTCATAATCTCTCGACTGGAAGTAGGGGTTGCTCACCATCAGAGCAACCCATCTTGTCATCACATTGAAAAAATAAACACCGCAAAAGTCTAAAAAGCTAAATCCGATCATTTTTATTCTTTTTTCTTTTTTAACCGTATGATATTCGGGGCTTACCAATCTAATTAAATTTGAATTCATGCTAAATAGGTTTACTAAAAGTAAAAACGCTTCTTTATTAATATTTTTTTATATATTTAAAAGTCGAACTCAAAATCTTAAAATATTAAATATTCACTACATACTTTCATGATATTTTGGTGCAATAGTAAAGTTATCTCCATAGAATTTATAAGTTAGGGATTCAAGCCATAAAAATAGCCATAAATGCTTGCATTAGGATATGCTATCTACTCCCCCTGGTTCAAAATAAGTGATTTTTTGGATGTTTTCACACATATTAAGAAATTCATCTTTTAACATTAATTAGCAATGGAATTGACCATATTTCCCTTTACTATCTCATATAAACACTTTTTAACACATATTACAATACTATTTACTCCAAGGATAATATAGAAAAAAAATAATTAATTTATTCTTGAAACCCGAAAAAATATACTTATTTTGGACCACAAGAAAAAGGCAAAAAAATCACTTATTTTGGACAGGAGGGAGTACATTATACCCCTTAAAATGTGGTCCTTTTGGAACTATGCGTGAATGCAGAATATTTAGTGCATCAGAGTGCTCTTTTTTATTTTATTTTTTATTTTTCACCCGATGTCCGGTACTCGCATTGAAGCCCGACTATATTCATATTCGCGCTGGGTAGGACCCCATTCAGGAGGGGGGAGGGGAAGCGCTCCCTACCAAAAAAATTTTCATACCAAAAATCAAATTTGAAACCATTGATTAAGGAAAGAGCAATCGCATTCACTGTATCGTATCCTTTAATAGTATCGGTCTGCTTTTCATCCTTTGATGATATTATTTCTACTCTTTAGGTCTGCAAATATTATGCTTAGGTTACCAACAAAAGGCCATGATCTTTGCTTCAGCTTCACCACTTTGATAATTTCCATCATTCCAATGTGCTATCTTTTGACCTCCAAAATCTCCTACATTTTGGCCCCTTTTCATTCATCAGTCCGCCTTAATATGCTCAACCAAATCAAACCAACCCCACTTGCCCAAAATTCCTCTTAATAAAGAAATATATATATATATATGAAATTCCATCCTTTTGTGGTGGAGTAAAAGGTGGCTAAATAGTTTTACCTTAGTCCAACAACACTATTCCCTAATCAACTTTTTTACATACTTAACTGGAAGAATTGTTACATTTTGATTACTAAACTGAGGATATGGCTGGCGAAATCACGTTGTTATCGAAATAGTAAGGCATGATTAATGAGTTGTTAAACGACAATCCAATTAATGATCAATAAAGATTCATAAGCTATAACAACTACCAAAGTACAACGCATTAGTTTCTTTGATTATACCCCTTTACCTTCCTCTTTAATGCAAGACAGGATAAACATGCAGTGAAAAGCTTAATCTGTTCATTATGCTTAAGAACAATATTAAAATAGTACTGAATTATTTGGTTCAAAATCAGGATATCCCAATTATAACTTGGATATTCAATCTCACCTTTTATATGGAATGAGTTATATAAAAGATTTGGTATAAAAACAATCCTGGATTTAGTTAATACTACAATCAAATACAAGATACATTTAATCTCAAAATTTATATCGGGATACCAACTAACCCATTGAACCAAACGGACCCTAAAGTTCTAAGATATTCTATGAGAATATAATTTTAGAATATTCCGTGGATTATCTATCTTACCTCTTACATGGGATAGCTAATGTTAGAGGTGGCAAAATGGTTAAAATAAAACAGCTAATCACCCGTATTATTCACTAAAAAATGGGTTGGATAATAAACTTTTTAAAAGTGAGTGAAATATAAATAAGAACATATTATTCATAATGGATAACCAATAAGTAACCAATGGATAACCAATAAATAACCCATGGATAACCAAAAGTGAGACTAAGAATTCTCCTAAAAGTGATCATATGCAAGAATTTATGAATAATATAGGGGTTAACCCATTTTTTATCCGTATTAAATATGGATCGAGGTGGATAATTGATCCATTTTTTCATTATCCGTTTTCGACCCGACCCTTTCATTTGCCACTCCTAGCTAATACCATCATTTAGTAACATTGAAATCAGTGATAGTTAATATCCACAATCAAAGATGAGATAACTATATTTTTTCAGATGTTGTATCAGGATTAATATTCTTATCCCAGTAATCAAATGATTCCTAAGTGATTTAAGTTATTTCATAAGCATTATATCGCTACTACAAAAAAATTACATTATCTATAATGGTTAAGGCGGCCATGTTGTACGGTACAGAGTGTTAGCCAGTAAAAATATTTCATACCTAGAAGATGAAAGTTGCAGAGATGGGAATGTTGAGATGGATGTGCAGGCACATTCGGCTAGATAAGATTAGGAATGAAGATATTCAGGTGAAGATGGGGGTAACTCCCATAGAAGACAAGATGCGAGAAGCTAGGCTTAGATGGTTCGGGAACGTGAGGCGTAGAAACATGGATGCACCGGTAAGGAGGTGTGAACGGCTGGCCTTGACGGGCATGAGAAGAGGTAGATGGCGACCTAAGAAATATTAAGGAGAGCTGATTAAGCAGAACATGACACGGTGCAGATTTTCGAGGACAAGACCCATAATAGGAAGTGTTGGAGGTCGAGCATTAGGGTTATAGGTTAGGAGATATGAGGCTAGTATGATAATGTTTTGTTTTAGGCTGTTGGTGGCTCCAATTATGTTCTTAATACTTCAGTAGGGTCGTAAGTTAGGCTGTATATGATTAGTGGCCCTTTGTATACATATTATTCCCTTGCGTCTGTAGTACTGTGCTTTTGTTACTGCTTAGTGTTATTACTTTGCTATCTATTTTATGGTTATTGCGTTACTGGTGTTATCTTTCTGGATTCCTTTGCTGTTATTGATACACTTCTCTTTCCTTCTTGTGCCAGGGATTAACGAGAAACAACCTCTCTAATCCTCCGGAGTAGGGTTAAGGTCTGCGTACACACTACCCTTTCCAGACCTTACATGAAGGATCTCACTGGGCTGTTATTGTTGTTAATATGTTACTCCCTCAGTCCACTTTTATTTATCCACTATTCACTTTGCACAACCCTTAAGAAATAACAAATAAAGTGTATAATTTACCATGATACTTATAGTAATTAATATATAGTCTTAATGGATTTAGAAAATAATTTGGAATGAGTAATTAATGCTCATGACAAAACAGAAAAAATAAATTATTTTTTCTTTATATCTGAAATTTGAAAATCTATTTTTAGAATAGTGCACAAGTAAAATGACGGAAGGAGTAATGAGTATAATTTTTATAGGCGTAATACATACGGAGACACTTAAAGTCGGCACGATCTTTCACTTAGACACTTAAACTAGGTCGCTTTCCAGTTAGACACGTTTTTAGGCAATTCTCATACCAATTAGACACATTTTTGCTGGCTTATTAATTATTATGTAGGAATTTACGGTAGCTTTGAAAGAAGTTTTGTCAAATGCTGAATTTAGGATGAGTGTCAGACATATCCAGTCGTAAGAAATGGAAAGGAAAGAAAAGGAGAAAACAGTTTTGGAGGTGCTCTAAATCTTGTTATGAAGTTAAGTTTATTTGTAAGGATATTTGCAGGGATTTATTATATTATACAAAAAAGTCATGGGTTAAAACCTAGATTAAGTGTCTAATTAGAATGAGAATTGTCTAAGAAATGTGTCTAATTAGAAAGAGGCATAGTTCAAGTGTCTAAGTGAAAGATCGAGCCAACTTTAGGTGTCTCCGTTTAAGACTATACATTATTTAGTATGAGTATTATGATAAATTATTCACTTTAGTTATTATTTCTTAAGGGTTGTGCAAAGTTAATAATGGACAAATAAAAGTAAACTTAGGGAGTAACATATTAACAACAACAACATCCCAGTGAAATTTCATATGTAGGATCTGAGAAAAATAGTATGTACACAGACGTTAACCCTACTCCGTGGAACAGAGATGTTTTATAATCACATGATAAACTCCTTCAAAGCTAACCTCATTCAAAGCTTGTTTCTCCATATTGCCCTTCTTTGTCTCCTCCAACAAGTCGACTTTCTTTCAAGTTTATAGCATAATTTCAAATTATCTACTCTCAACCTTTACTTTCCTTGTAATATATAAATACAAGCTCAGTCCCACAGTCACAGTCACACTCTGTTTTCCACTTTCCTTCTCTCATCCTTCAACAATGGCAGCTTCCAATTCAACTTCCTCCATTTTCTTCCTTGTTCTGTTATTCGTCACAGCTCTTTCACGAACAACTCCAGATGCTTCAAGAACAACATTCCTTAACGTTCCTTCCTCCATTCATAAAACCATGAACCCGTTCTCAGTGGATTCGTCTCAGGCTGTAAAATCACTAGAGCAAGATGAAAATGTCATTTCTACGTCATCTTCACTGAGTCTTCAACTGCATTCTCGAGTATCAGTACGTGGTACTTCACAAAAAGATTACAACTCACTTACACTAGCTAGACTGGAGCGTGACTCAGCCCGAGTCAAGTCGCTTCAAACTCGTGTAGATCTGGTTGTACAACGGATTACTAAATCGGATCTTAAACCGATTGAAGTTGAGTTTCAAACTGAGGAATTGGAAGGGCCGATTATTTCAGGGACGAGTCAAGGAAGCGGCGAGTATTTTTCACGAATTGGCATTGGTCATCCGCAAAGTCAAGTTTACATGGTGCTCGATACTGGAAGTGACGTGAACTGGATCCAATGTGCGCCTTGCGCCGATTGTTACCAGCAAGCCGATCCGATTTTTGAGCCGGCTTCGTCTTCTACATTCTCGCCGCTCACTTGTGAAACGCAGCAGTGTAAATCTCTTGATGTTTCTGAATGTAGGAATGACACGTGCCTTTATGAGGTCTCCTACGGCGATGGCTCGTATACCGTCGGCGATTTTGTGACGGAGAGAGTTACCTTTGGAGGCTCTGCTTCGGTTGAGAATGTAGCTATCGGATGCGGACATAATAACGAAGGTTTATTCGTCGGCGCCGCTGGATTGTTAGGTCTTGGCGGCGGCGCGTTATCATTTCCTTCACAGATTAATGCTTCTTCTTTCTCTTATTGCTTAGTGGATCGCGACTCGGACTCGACGTCAACTCTCGAGTTTGGCGGAGCGATGTCGCCTGACGCCATTACTGCTCCGTTAATCTGGAATTCGAAGCTCGATACATTCTATTACCTGGATTTAACGGGACTCAGCGTCGCGGGGAATTTGCTTTCAGTTCCTCCGTCAGCTTTCAAAGTAAGCGATAACGGCGACGGCGGCGTGATTATCGATTCAGGAACGGCAGTGACGAGGCTTCAGACGGACGTGTATAATACCCTTCGTGACGAGTTCGTGAAAGGAACGAGGCACTTGCCGTCAACTAACGGCGTGGCGTTATTCGATACATGCTATGATTTGAAATCGATGAAAAGCGTGGAAATTCCAACGGTGTCGTTTCATTTCTCCAACGGGAAAGAGTTACCGTTACCGGCTAAAAATTACCTGATACCGGTTGATTCGTCGGGAACTTTCTGTTTCGCATTTGCTCCAACGTCGTCATCGCTGTCAATTATCGGTAATGTTCAACAGCAAGGGACACGTGTCAGTTTCGACCTGAAAAATTCTCTCATTGGATTCTCATCCAATAAATGCTAGTAATAGGTACTCGTAATTTATTCATTTCCTGTTTTACCCCTTGTTTATTTTCGATTTTAGACTCGTCGGCCCCACTTGAAAAAAGTGTAACGTGATGAAGTGGGACCGGTTCAGTAGGGTGGGGTGTGTGTTATTATTGCAATTTCCGTATTGTGTTTTTTGTATAGTCATTTATTGATAGTGAGAGGGGCATTAATGGCAATCAGCGAAAAAGAAAGTGAATTTTGCTTGTATTATCTTGCTTAATATCGTTTGCCTTCACTGTTTTTCTTCCCACGGTTTTCATGTTACTGTATATTTTTCAACTATGGTGTGAGTAGGGTTGGCAAGCGGGCAAGTCGGGTCAAATATGGATTGTGTCAAAAACGAATAATTTAACGCGGATAAATTATCTGATCCAAATGAATTAACTGATAGATAATAGTCTTTCAAATTTGAGGAATCCCAAATTTAAATTTATATGTAAACGATAAATTCATTAGTAATTTATTAGTTATCTATTTTTAAATGGATAATATGATTCTTATTCAAATTTGGATCCGTTTTTAAAAAGTTTATTATCCAATTTATTTTTAATGAATAATATTAGTGGATAACTAACCCTCAGGGGTTGGCCTGGTAGCAATTAACTTAAGTCTTGGGGTTTGCTCCCTTTCAAAGCCTCAAATTCGAAACCCATGGTGGGCAAATAATTTCTGAGGGCCATGAGATTGAATAAAACTTGAATTAAATGTAGTGCACTTGTGGAGAACTTCTTGACGAGGGCCTGGACATCCCCAGGATTAATCGTGTCTCGAAGAGATTTGGACACCCGGTGCAAATTAAAAAAATATTAGTGAATAACTATTTTTAACTATTTTGCCATTATTAATTGTGATTGTTTTCTTCGGATGAGAATGTAACGAAAACAACTTCTCTATCTCTACTATATGAAAATAAAATATGTGTACACATTACCTTTTTTGTTATGAAATAATATAAGAACAAGAACAATAATACAAGAACAAGAACAATAGAGAGAGAAAAGTAGAGAGAGGAGTATTCTTATTGATACTTTGGGATGGTTTACAATGGAATAGAACCCCTTTATTTATAGGGAGGTGGTGACTTAGCCACCAAGAAGTAAACCCTAGAATCTCTCTAAATATGGACATTCACCTAAAATAGAATATTAAATAACACTCCCCCTTGTCTATTCAATAATGTGCCTCGTTAAAACCTTAACTAAATAAAACCCAATGGGAAAAAATTAAAGAAAAGGAAAAAGAGTACACATGTTTGAATATGCGCCTATTGGTTGCCTCGTTAAAAACCTTGCAAGGAAAACCCATTGGGACAAAACCTTGTAAGGGAAAAAGAGTGCAACGCGCATTAACTCCTCCTGAAAAGAGCATCAATTCATATCCTTGAGTTTTCACATTCCGATCTTGTGAACCAGCTTCTTGAAGGTTGACGTTGGTAGAGATTTTGTGAACAAATCAGCCATATTATCGCTTGAACGAATCTGTTGCACATTGATATCACCATTCTTTTGAAGATCATGTGTGAAAAATAACTTTGGTGAAATATGCTTTGTTCTATCTCCTTTTATGAATCCTCCCTTCAATTGAGCTTATACATGCTGCATTGTCTTCATACAAAGTCGTGGGTAGTTTGTTACACTTCAAACCACATTTGTCTTGAATATGATGTATGATAGACCTCAACCACACACACTCCCGACTTGCTTCATGAATAGCGATTATCTCGGCATGATTAGATGAAGTAGCCACAATTGATTGCTTAGTCGATCGCCAAGATATGGCGGTGCCTCCACAGGTAAACACATAACCTGTTTGAGATCGAGCCTTGTGTGGGTCGGATAAATATCCAGCATTAGCATAACCAACAAGATCAGGACTGCAATTATTACCATAAAATAAGCCCATATCAGTAGTCCCTTTTAGGTACCGCAATATATGTTTGGTCCCATTCCAATGTCTCCTTGTGGGAGCCGAGCTATACCTTGCTAAGACATTAACTGAAAAGGTTATGTCAGGCCTTGAAGTATTTGCAAGGTACATTAGTGCGCCAATTGCACTAAGATATGGTACTTCAGGACCAAGTAGCTCTTCATTCCTTTCTTGCGGTCGGAATGGATCTTTATTCACATCAAGTGATCGAACAACCATCGGAGTACTTAAAGGATGTGCTCCATCCATGTAAAACCGTTTCAGTACCTTTTCTATATAGGTAAATTGATGAACAAAAATTTCATTTGCCAAATATTCAATTTGCAAACCAAGACATAATTTTGTCTTTCCGAGATCTTTCATCTCGAATTCATTCTTTAGATAATCAATTGCCTTTTGGAGTTCTATGGGGGTTCCAATAAGGTTTATGTCATCGACATATACGGCAAGTACAACAAATTCCGATGTTGTTTTCTTTATAAAAACACACGGGCAAATGGCATCATTTATATAGCCTTCTTTTAATAAATACTCACTAAGACGATTATACCACATTCATCCTGATTGCTTTAGACCATACAAGGATCTTTGCAATTTGATTGAAAACATTTCCCGGGACTTTGAATTATGAGCGTTTGGCATTTTGAGTCCATCGGGAATTTTCATGTATATCTCATTATCCAGTGAGCCATAAAGATAGGCAGTAACCACATCCATTAAATGCATGTCAAGCTTTTCAAGGACAAAAAAACTAATGAGATAACGAAAAGTTATGGCATCCATTACAGGCGAATATGTCTCTTCATAATCGACACCAGGCCTTTGAGAAAATCCTTGTGCAACAAGGCGTGCCTTATATCTTTGTACCTCGTTTTTCTCATTTATCTTGCGTACAAAGACCCATTTATAGCCAACAGGCTTAACACCATTAGGTGTTTCAACTATAGGGCCAAAAACTTCACGTTTTGCCAGTGAATTCAATTCTGACTGGATTGCTTCTTGCCATTTTGGCCAATCATGTCTTTTTCGACATTCTCCAACAGATTGAGGTTCAAGATCCTCATTTTCTTGCATAATGCTAGATGCGACATTAAAAGCAAAGACATAATCCATCACTATATCCACTCGATTAAAATTTGCCTCAATATCGATTGGATTTATGGATAGTTCCTTATTTTCCTGAGTCTCGGGCTCAAAGGATTCTTCATGAATCTCAGAGTTTATTAAATCATGAACTTCCTCATGAGATTCTTTCGTAGTGTCATTTTGATCGTCTGCTTTCCTCTTTCTAGGATTTCGATCTTTGGAACCTAATGGCCTGCCACGCTTCAGGCGTGCATTCGACTCATTGGATATGACACTAGATGATTGTCCAACAGGGACATCAATACGGATGGAACATTCTCCGCGGGGATGTGGGATTTTGTTATCCTTTTCAAGTCTGTAAATGCGTCAGGCATTTGATTTGCTATTCTTTGCAAATGGATAATCTTTTGCACCTCTTTTTCACAAATAGAGGTACGTGGATCAAGATGAGATAATGATGCATTTTTCCACAAAATTTCCCGTTTGGTTTCACCTAGGGGTGTTCATTGGGCGGATTGGGCGGCTTTTTACTCTAATGGTTTGGCTTAACGGTTTTCGGCTTTTAAATGTATTAATCCGTTAGCCACCCGATAAGATATCGGGCGGATTGGTATCGGGTTAGCTCTTATCGGGCGGTTACTGGGCGGTTTATCGGTTTAATACCTAAGGGCTGTCCGCACACTGCATTATGTCCGCACACTGCATTCAATTTATAATGCAAGGCTGCAAGCTCAGTAGCTCACGCCTCACTGTCCACTGTCCAGTTTAGTACATCATTAATTTATGCTCGTCTTTCATTCTAGCTTACTAAAACCAAATAAGGTAAGAACAGAAAATATAGCTTGACGAGAAAATATAGCAACACAAAGAGAAGCAACATAGAACTACTGATTGTTCTTCAGCAGCACAGCCACCCATTTCAATCAAAACTTCAGAGTAATAGAATTCCTGTCACAAACAAGGAGCAAAACAGATGCCGCCCTTGACGAGAAAATATAGCAACACAAAGAGAAGCAACATAGAACTACTGATTGTTCTTCAGCAGCATAGCCACCCTTTCAATCAAAACTTCAGAGTAATAGAATTCTTGTCACAAACAAGGAGCAAAACAGATGCCGCCCTTGACGAGAAAATATAGCAACACAAAGAGAAGCAACATAGAACTACTGATTGTTCTTCAGTATAGCCACCCATTTCAATCGAAACTTTAGAGAGTAATAGAATTCATATTTTGTTGAAAGCAACATATCGCAGCTCTGAACATATTCATTGATAGGTTCAGCCATATAATAATTCTCAACGAGATCATCACAGAGACCAAGTCATCCACAATGGTAAGCATGATTTGCAGCTTCTTAATACCGTATCCAACAGGAACAAGTTTAGATGCTCCATAAGTCAATCCTTCCATCTGAACACTTCGAACAGCTTCTTCAAGCTTCTTCATATCAGCAGAGCTAGTTCTTCTAAACAGACTTTTAATAATTAAAAGATGCAGTAAATTTTCCTCTTGTTAAGTGTGAAATTCAAAATACAGATGAAAAAGCATATACACAAGATCTGAAGAACTGACATACTGGACAACTGAAGCAACTCTGCTTAAACTAACATTGCAAAACAGAGAAATATCCCAACAGCACAATTTGGTATATTGCTTGGTTAAGAATGAATACCTAGAGAAACCACAAGGATGAAAAACTGCAGCAATGTAGGAAAGCACTACTACTACATTAATGCAACTCACGAAAAGCAAACACACATAACGAATGCACCAACGATTAGACAAGTAATAATAATGCATATATATTATATTAGTCTGTAATATTTGCTGCAGCAAAGGAACATATACCTGCAATTGGAAGCAATAGCAGCAAGACCGTCAGTGGAAAAACCTTCACAGCTAACCAAGATCAAAGACTTGAAATTAGGAAAGGATCGCGAGAGTAGCTCAAGGCTCTCATCCGAAAGCACCATCCTCTTCAAATATAAATTTACCTCCATAAGCAGTAAGCAATAGATACTCTCACTGAGGAATATAACCATTCAAGACAAGACTCCAAATACTCATAGCAGATAACCATTCAAGACAACACTACACGTCAATTACGGAAGGGTCTTTTCCATTGCTAGCTAAATCTGAAAAAAAATTAAAATAATAAGTCGTGCGATAAATAAAAGCATATCTATCAACTATTACCATACGACATAATGCCTTCCTACATTCTTCTTGTTCAAATTTCCAAGTAACAACAGTTATATCACCCTGACTACCCCCCGGGGCAGATTGAAAGACTAAAGTTGATTGTTTTTTATCAACAATATCAGGGCGCTTAGGACACTTAAACATATGAGAAAGAAGTGTCGACGTACCGTCTTTGGTCTTAAATACATACTCAGTAAAGCAATAGTCACATTTTGCTTTTGCATTCCCTTCCGAAGTAATAAATTCTGTAAAATGATCCCACACAACAGACCTTTTTCTTTTTTTTTTGGATATATTTGATTGAGCTTCACTTGTTGCATTTGAATTAGACGCCCCACTTTCACCCATGATCACCTTATCACTTTGTATATTTTTCAGCCATGTATGAATCACTGCAACAACAAAAGAAAACGAATGCGAATAAAGACATTGGTTATTAAAGACAGATGGAACACAATCATAAACACAAGGAGCTGAAATGGCTATTGGACATATCTTTTTTTTTTAAGCACTAGCGCTGGTCTTCTCCGAAAAAAATATACAAAAATTTAGGAGATGTAGCTCCAAATTAAATCTGAAAGGCATGAAGATTAATCTTTCACATGATAGTGCATGTATGTGGGTTGTCATCACTGAAAAGAGAAGCAACAGCTTCATCTGAAGCCACGGCAACCCTTCACAATCCAAGTTTGGAACTCTTACCTCCACCATAGACATGTTGATGAAACAAAGTTGTTGTTTGACTAAATTCAAGATTTTTGAGAAAGAGAGGTAGGTCTGGTCTTCAATACGAAGAAGACCTAATTATATGGTCAGCCAACAGAACTCTGGCTCTTCTTAAATTTGTTTCAACGTACTAGGTTCTGATGAAAGAGGTAGCTAGCCCTTTTTTATTTATGTACAGATTTATAATTGTTACCTATTGGACATATCGAATGAGAGCTTGGATCATTCAATTATTAGTATAGATATCCATAAATTAAAGCAAGTAAAGACATAAAGAAGAGTACCTGGAGAAGTGGAGAGACGAGATGGCGAGAGGAGGGAGACCTTGCTGGAAGTAGACGACGACGACTGCTGGGTACTGCGCTACTGGCTGGCGGCGGCTGCTGCTAAGTGTTAGGGTTTTTGTTCTCAGTCTCAATGACTGAATCTGAATGAGGAAAAGGACTGAATGAGGAAAAGGAATAGGCGAATAGGTAATTTAGAGTTATTACTTATTACTATTTGGAAATTGGAATTAGACTCACTGACTGTACAGCACTCAGCAGTGAGCACATATACGGGTGGGGGCCTGGGGGGGTATTTCTTTAATTATTTTTGTAATTTGGTTTTTATTTTTTATATTTAATATATATAATTTTATAAATAAAAATAAATTATATATATTCTTAACGGGTTAACGGATTACCCGTTAAGAAAATTGAATAATCCGCCCCCAATCCGATAAGCCGTTAATAAAAACATTTAATCCGTTCCCCGTCCGTTAAGCCGTTAAGCCGTTACCATTAAGCCATTAAGCTTCGGTTCGGTTCGGTTTTCGGTTTCGGATCGGTTTTGAACACCCCTAGTTTCACCAACTTCTCCCCCTAATTTTGGGAAAAGTGTCTCATCAAATTGACAGTCTGCAAATCGTGCAGTGAACAAATCCCCTGTCAATGTTTCGAGGTAGCGAATAATAGAGGGCGATTAAAACCCAACATATATTCCTAACCTTCTTTGCGGACCCATTTTGGTGCGGTATGGCGGTGCTATAGGCACATATACTGCGCATCCAAAGATTCTTAAATGGGATATATTGGGTTCATGACCGAAAACCAATTGCAACGGGAAATATTTGTGATAATTCGTTGGTCTGAGACGAACTAGCATTGCTGCATGCAAAATGGCGTGACCCCATACCGAAGTGGGCAGCCTCGTTTTCATGAGTAATGGTCTTGCAATCAACTGCAGGCGTTTAATCAAAGATTCTGCAAGACCGTTTTGAGTGTGAGCATGAGCTACAGAATGTTCCACTTTTATCCCAATTGATAAGCAATAATCATTAAATGCTTGGGATGAAAACTCAGCAGCATTATCCAGTCTAATAAACTTGATTGGATTATCAGGAAAATGTGCTCGTAGTCGAATTATTTGTGCCATTAGTTTTGCAAACGCAAGGTTGCGTGATGACAACAGGCACACATGAGATCATCTACAGGATGCGTCTATTAGGACCATAAAATATCTAAAGGACCTACTAGGTGGGTGAATATGTCCACAAATGTCCCCTTGTATACGTTCCAAAAACGTAGGTGACTCAGTCCCAACCTTTGTTGGTGATGGTCTAATAATTAACTTGCCTTGATAACAAGAAGTGCAAGAAAATTCATTATTTAAAAGAATCTTGAAATTCTTTAACGGATGCCCATATGAGCTTTCTATAATCCGTCTCATCATGATTGATCCAGGGTGTCCCAATTGATCATGCCAAAGTACAAAAGTATTGGAATCAGTAACCTTTTGGTTTACTGTTGAATGTGCCTCAATTGCACTAATTTTTGTCCAATACAGGCCACAAGACAAAAACGGGAATTTCTCAATAACCCTCTTTTGGCCAGAGACATTCTTTGTAATGATGAGATATTCAAGATTATTCTCATCTATTGTCTCAATATGATAGCCATTCCGGCGTATATCTTTAAAACTCAACAAGTTTCTCTTAGACTTGGAGGAGAACATTGCATTCTCTATGATAAACATTGTTCCTCTAGGCAGAGTTATAGTTGCTCTTCCGGAGCCTTCAATCAATTTACTACTACCAGAGATTGTAGTAACATCTGCCTTACACATACTTAGTTGAGATAAATATTTCTTTTCTTTGAGTATCGTATGTGTAGTACATGAATCAACTAAATAAATAATTTTACAGTTGGACGTTGATCCAAGCTTGCTTTGTGAGATATCCATATTTGCTTTCCCATGGTTTGACATACAAAAGAAATACACGAACATGAGAATAAACAAATTCAATCCGTTTGTTTCACATTTAAACAATATTTTCAGAATCTGCTGAGGTTAGTCGATTAACTTAGTTGATAGTCGACTATCTTGGGAAGCAGTCATTAGGTTAGTCGACTAACTAAATCAGATAGTCGACTATCTTGCCTTGCGGAAAAGTCCAGTTTTAATGCGAAATATTAGTTAGTCGACTAACTAAGTTGATAGTCGACTAACTTAGTAAACACTCATCAGGTTAGTCGACTAACTAAATCAGATAGTCGACTAACTTAGCTTGCGGAAAAGTCCAGTTTTAATGCGAAATATTAGATAATCGACTAACTGTTAGGTTAATCGATTAACTCTACTGGAAAATAAAAATATCTTTGAAATTTAAGCATATTGAAACATTCTAAAGAACTAATACTAACATTATATCATAAACTAACTAATACGAGCTGATACTAATGATTATTAGTTTATTCACTAACTAATACAAATAAGTAAAATAAAATCAAACAATTCCATCTTCCTTCATCACGGATCCATCACCAATTAAGTGGTCTATTTTCCCCTCGGGTTGCTCAAAGAAGTCTGCCACATCCAGGTGGGTGATGTCAAAATTGTCGTCAGAGACAAAATTTGTTTCAGGGCCTTTATTCTTTAGAGATGCTTGATAAAGATCAACCAAATGTCTTGGTACATGGCAAGCTTTTGACCAGTGCCCTTTTCCACCGCAGCGATAACATATAGTTTCTGAACTATTTGCCTTTGGATCCTCATAATCCCGTTTCTGCTTTTGGTGGTTATATCTCTTTGGGGGGTGACGGACATCAGGGAAATTTCTTCCTTGTCTACGTCCACGGCCATGACCCCGATTACGACCACGACCATGATTAGATCCGTGGCCTTTTCCATGCTTGGCATAATGAGAATACATCTTATCTGCTTCAGGCAATGGTATAGACCCAGTGGGTCGATTTTCGTGATTTCTCATGAGCAGGTCATTGTTTCGCTCAGCCACAAGGAGAAGAGAAATCAGTTCAGAGTACTTTTTGAAACCTTTCTCTCTGTACTGTTGTTGCAGTACCATATTGGAGGCTTGAAACGTTGTAAACGTTTTCTCAAGCATATCATAATCAGAGATATTATCTCCACAGAGTTTCAATTTAGAAAATAATTCTGAACATTGCAGAATTATATTCAGAAACAGACTTAAAGTCTTGGAGCCTCAGATGAGCCCAATCATATCGTGCTTGTGGCAGAGTGACCAACTTCAGGTTGTCATATCTCTCCTTTAAGCCATTCCACAAGATGAGTGGATCTTTGACTGTGAGATATTCAATCTTCAAACCTTCATCAAGGTGATGGCGCAAGAAAATCAAGGCCTTAGCACAGTCTTGGGTGGATGCTTTATCTCTGTCTTTAATGGCGTCTCCAAGACCCATAGCATCTAAGTAGATTTCAGCATCCAACACCCATGTCATATAGTTCTTGCCCGAAATTTCGAACTTTCTTTTCATAATATCAGACATAATTAAAACCAAATTCGGAAAGAGAGAAATACCTTAATTTTCTCAAGAGGATTCTTGAGATGGTAGAGTCTCGTGCTGATAACGTGTTATGAAATAATATAAGAACAAGAACAATAATACAAGAACAAGAACAATAGAGAGAGAAAAGTAGAGAGAGGAGTATTCTTATTGATACTTTGGGATGGTTTACAATGGAATAGAACCCCTTTATTTATAGGGAGATGGTGACTTAGCCACCAAGAAATAAACCCTAGAATCTCTCTAAATATGGACATTCACCTAAAATAGAATATTTTATAATATTTTTTAAACTTTACTCGTGGAATTGTACTGCTTATTGTATCCGAGCAACAGTGTTATGATGTTCATTTCACTTTAATTTGGTTGGTGCTATTGTAGGAGTTCCAAAAGTTATTTCTCCTCAATTCAAGGCACTGCTTTCTAACTTTGACAGAAGTTAATGCAAACTTTGTTGCACTTTTTTTTAAACCCCTCTTAAAATAAGAGAATTTATCATATTTTATATTTTTCCTTCAGCGTAGCTCCATCCCAAAATCTATCAGTCATAAGTGAAGATGCTTACCAATTGTCAAGCTTCACTTGTAATTTTGTTGCACTTGTCTTCTTTGTTTTGCTTATTATGATGCTTTTCTTAAGGCTGGTTGATTACCTTTAACATTTTTAATGACGTGACTCTTTTTAAAAAAGAATAATTTATACTACATAGAGATAGGGAAAAGGAAAATGTGGATAACGGAGAAGGGTCAGATATGGCCATGAACTATACGTTTTGGATCAATAATGCCCTTCATTCACCTATTGGGCAAAATATGTCCTTCCATTAATATTTTTGGCTTACAAATACCATTTGAGTTAACGGAGGGTCACGTGTCATCGTCCTATTAGTCCATTCTAAATATTTCGTAATTAATTAAAAAGACTCATTATTCATACCCAAAAAATAATTTTCGAAAGCAATTCTTCTAAAACTCTTTTTTACTAAAAACTGAAGAAAAAAAGAATTTTTTTTTCTTATTTTTACAAAAAAGAGATTTTTTTTTACTAAAACAATATTTTTGTAAAAACAAAAATAAAATCTAAAAAGAAATATTTTTGTAAAAATTGAAAAAAAAGTAGATGTTTTTTGCTAAAATTTTCAGATCTTTTCAATTTTTACAAAAGACCCATTTTTTATTCTAGATTTTTTTCTAGTTTTTTTTGCTAAACTGAAAAAAATTTGAAAAAAAAAAGCTAGAAAAATATGATGTGATGGTATAAAAATTTCACGTATCCAACTTAAAATCTATATTTTAATACAATAATACACATATATCATCGATGTAAAAATAAAAAAACTAGATTTAGCAAAAACTGAAATATTTTTCTTTTTTTTTGGTAATTAAATTTTTGTATTAATCACCAAAGATATTCCTTTACAAAACCATAGTTCATCTAACACAGCTGACTATCACAGAGATAAACTAGCTAACATCTACCGTTACTATACCTATATTTCTAATTACAGTAGAGAATGCTGAAGCTGTAGGTTAACTTTAGGGGGACTCCTAACATGACAGACATATGTAATATTTCTATGTAGTTGACCACTAGAACAAGATACATTCTTAAACAACCTTGAATTTCTCTCTAACCAAATGGTATAAAACATTTTTGCTATGATCATTTTGACAGTGTGAGCTCGACTAGTTTTTCCTTTAGCTTTGGCAATGATCCAATGAATATAGTGCTCCCAGTTCTGATAATTAGGCTGAGCTACTCCAATCCATATCATTGTTTGATGCCTCAGTAGGGTGGCAAAGGGACAAGAGAAGAAGAGGTGATCTCTGGTCTCCATTCCTTGTTGGCATAAGGAACAAGTCATGTCCACAGTTAGGTTCCATTGTCCCAACCTGTCCTTAGTAGGTAATCTATCTTGTAATACCAGCCAAAGGTTGAAGACTGCCTTGGGTCTGGCATAGTTTTGGATGGTTAAATTCTTCCACAAAACTCTAGGCAATTGTCCAATCTGTTGTATATACAAGTTCTTTATAGAACACACTGATTGGTTCATCAACTGAGATTGCTACAATGTAACAGTAAAAAAAAAAAACTGAAATATTTGCTTTGATGTGACTAGTTTTTTTGCTAAACTGGAAAAAAACTTGAAAAAAAAAGTTAGAATAAAAAATGTGATTTTTTGTAAAAACCGAAAAAAAGCTAGAAATTTTAGCAAAAAATATCTACTTTTTTAGTTTTTACAAATTTATTGCTTTTTAGATTTTATATCAATTTTTACAAAAATATTGTTTTAGTAAAAAAAAAAATTTTTTGGAAAAGCTGGAAAAATAATACATTTTTTCTTCAGATTTTAGTAAAAATTTTTTTTAGAAGAATTGCTTTCGAAAATTATTTTTTGGATATGAATAATGTATCTTTTTAATTAATTACGAAATATTTAGAATGGACCAACAGGACGATGACAGGTGTCCCTCCGTTAACTCAAATATCATTTGTGAGCTAAAAAAATTAATGGAAAGATATTTGACTCAATAAGTAGATGGAGGATATTATTAATCCAAAACGTATGAACAATTAGACATGAGCGTGTCAATCGCTCCTGGTATTAGTAAGCTATAAACTTCTGTGACATTTTGACCTTACAACTTGATCATAGTATTATAATTATTGAAATTTAGGATATTGGTCAAATATTTCTTTATACTTTCTGGTCCCAAAATGAATGTAGGGTTTGAAATATGAGTCAGCACAAATTGCAAGTCACTTAAATCTTTCCAATAAACGTAGTGAACTGTGCTGAATCAAACGAGATAGAGAGTAATCTCTCTTTCTTTTTTTAAAGAACAATAATAATAATAATAACAACAACAACAATAATAATAATAATAATAATAATAATAATAATAATAATAATAATAATAATAATAATAATAACACCAAAGGCCAAATAGAAGAAATTAAAAGGAGAGTTGGCTAGCTATAACAAAATGGGGGCATTTGCATCTACAACTGTTTTTTGTCACATTTTAATTTATGGCCGCTTTGTAAAAAAAAATACAAGCATACTTACTTTTTCGCATAACTTCAGCATATAAGGCTGAAGTAGCAAAAACAATCACACAAAATTTCAGCATTCTAGTAGACGGGTCTGAAGTAGCAAGTGTGCGGAAGTTTTTGTTTGTAATTGCTGAACTTAAGCATAATAGCTGAAGTTTTATTTTATTTTTGTAACTGGTTTTGTTTGTGTAACTGGAGAACTTCAGTTCTAGAGTTGAAGTTTTTGTTTTGTAATTGGCTAACTTTAACTCTAGAGCTGAAGTTTTTATTTTTGTAATTGGCGAAACTGAAGTTTATGGTTTGTAATATGCAAACTTCAGCTCTAGAGCTGAAGTTTTTGTTTTTGTAGCTGGCGAACTTTAGCTCTAGAGCTAAAATTTTTATTTTATAACTGTCGAACTTCAATTCTATTTAGTTCAATTGTAAAAACTTTAACACTATATAAAGAAGAAGGAGGAGGACTAAAACCTGTTCAGTACTAGCCTAAATATAATATGTTAAAGTTCTATTTTTACTTAGTTTAAGTTCCTAAGGAAGTGTCATAGGATATTTACACTGGGGAAATATTGTTTTATCTTCTGTAACATTTTTACGATTTAGATTCTACATTTCTTTTCTTTAGCTGATCAGCTTATTGTTCTAAGGTCTAAGACACTTGAATCGATTGTGTCACACACGTAGTCAGACACCAAAACGTATGACAATGACACATATGGCTCCTTCTTTAGTTTCGGAAAATCAAGCACAAAATTAGACTCTGAATGGAACCAAAAATAAACTAAACGAACATTAAACTAACAGTTAATAATTATGAGACCAAGCAACAGAAAGAACTTAAACAAAGAAAAAGGAAAAACTCGAAAAACTCACCGATTTAGCCTCTCATTTCCAGATTCAAATTAGGGTTCTCCAGTGATATTTGAGCACCAACAATGATAGAAGCATCATGAGGAAGAGGAGGGGATCGTGTGGTACCAATTTGGAGTAATTCGGAGCACTTAGGGTTTTGGCCGTAAGAACTCAAATTGAAATTCGACCAGTTCCGACCAAATTCGAGGGGTGATTCTTAGGTCATTAGAAAGAGGGAACGGAGGAGATTCACCGGTGTAAATTTGGGGTGATTTGGAGGAGGTTGCGTCATGGACGGAAAAACTTCGATCTAACATTCGAAGCTTAGGGGTGGGATTCGAGGGAAATGAGAGATGGACTCGGATAGAGGAAGAGAAGAGGAGCATAGGGTGTTAATTTGGGGTAATTTGGCAACGGGCCGCCGTTGTGGGGATTTCCATCGGCGGTCCACGGTGGCGTTACACAGTGCTGTACATGGGTGTGTTTGGGACGATGAAACGAAAGTGGGGGATATGATCCGACATAGTTACGAACCGTCCGATCATAAAAAATTAGACGGTCCAGATTAATAGTTATTCAAACGAGATCGTGTTGGGGAGATAGGAATTGGGTCGGGTGGTGACTTGGGCAGGACGAGTTGGAAAGGGATTGTGGACGGGGGATACTCAATTGAATGAGCCCAAATCGGGTCTCTACAAGGCAGCCCCTTTTATTTGCTTTTCTCTGTTTTTATTTTTGTTCTACTTTATTTTCTTTTATTTATTTTTTGTATTCCTTTTGTATTTTTATATATTTTATAAAAATACATAAATTAAAATGACAAAAGCGGGCCATTTTTGTTATTTTCTTCATATTTTTCTCTAAAAATATCTTAACCACTAAATAATCCTAAAATATGAAATTAGATCCTAAATGTAAATGTTATGCGTATTTTTTATATTTTTTACATGAATTAAAATGCACAAATAAAATACAAACAATTAACAGAAAATAACCCAAAATTTACAAAAGTGTAAAATAATGAAAGAAAAAGCATTTTGTTTGAATTTTGGAAATAGTTTGATTAGAGCAAAAATCACGTGCTCACAGCTGCCCCTCTTTGCTCAAAAACATGAAGAGTTTTTGGGCAAAGATAAGTGAGAAAATACGAGCGACTTTTGCCCGTTTGAATATTCCATGTTAAGCATTTTTGAAGTTTGACCGCACCCTGCTTCAGAGGTTGCTTACATATCCTTGGCTAAAAGAAATCAGGTCAGTATAGTTCGTGAATGTCTAGTAGCTGGGACTACAAGACGCTGTGATTTCACTGCAATTGCTGTTGCTACTGCTTGCTGACATCCCTTATTACACCATGTCAAAAAATAAAATAAAATAAAAGGTAGGCTAAGCTATGAACTATGAATTACAAAAGTCATATCTAAATTCTTCCAACTTGTTCGTGTACTTCATGTTGCCTCGTTATCTTGTGTTCTCTTGGTGAAATCCATTGTTACCACTTTAACTGTTGAACTTGAATGTATCTCCTCTGTTGTATGGGCGGATTCCCCGACTGCTGAACTTGAACTTAAGAGTATTCCTCTGTTATCCAGGCGGGCTCCTGACTTCTTAAACTTAAAATTGAATGTATTCCTCTATTATCCAAGCGGACTCCTGACTTCACAAAATAGATACAACAAAAGAAAAATTTATGCCCCAGTTTGGAAACTGTATACATGTTACCGCATGAGAATTTAAACACTAAAACTTGAATGGTAATACCTCTGTTCTCCACGAGGGCTCCTGACTTCAAAATTTAAAAATGTATTCCTCTGTTCTCCAGGCGGGCTCCTCACTTCGAGACTTGAAAATGTATTCCTCTTTCATTCAGGCGGGCTCAAGACTTCACAAAAATAGACAAAACAAAGAAAATTTTCTGCCCCAGTTTGAAAACTGGGTACATGTTATCAGATATTAATATAAATTTAAAACATAAAGCTTGAATTATAATACCTCTGTTCTCCCCGCGGGCTCCTAACTTCAAAACTTGCACTGTACTCCTCTATTCTCCAGGCGGGCTCCTGACGTCAAACTTGAAATGTATTCCTTTGTTATCCAGGCAGGCTCCTGACTTCACAGATACACAAACCAAAGAAAACATTCTGCCCCAGTTTGGAAAACCGGGTACATATTATTGGATATTAATAAGAATTAACACTAAAACTTGAATTGTAATACCTATGTTCTCCAGGAGGGCTCCTGACTTCAAAATTTGAATGTATTCATCGGTTTTCCAGGTGGGCTCCTGACTTCAGCAACTTGAATGTGTTTCTCTGTTATCCAGGCGGGCTCCTAACTTCACAAAATAGACAAAACAAAGAAAACGTTCTGCCCTAGTTTGGAAACTGGGTACATGTTACTGGATGAGAATTTAAAAACTAAAACTTGAATTGTAATACCTATATTCTCCAAGCGAGCTCCTGACTTCAAAACATAAATGTATTCATCTCTTCTCCAAGCGGGCTCCTGAATTCAGCAACTTGAAATTGAATGTATTCCTTTGTTATCCAGGTGGGCTCCTGACTTCAAAACTTGGACTGTATTCCTCTGTTATCCATGCGGGCTCCTGACTTCACAAAATAAACAAAACAAAGAAAACTTTCTGCACCAGTTTGGAAAACTGGATACATGTTATCGGATATTAATAAGAATTAAAACTAAACTTGAATTGTATTACCTCTGTTCTCCAGGCGGGCTCCTGATTTCAAGACTTGAAAATGTATTCCTCTGTTCTCCAGGCGGGCTCCTGACTTCACAAAATAAATAAAACAAAGAGAACTTTCTACCCCAGTTTGAAAAACTGGGTACATATTATTGGATATTAATAAGAATTAAAACTAGAATTGTAATGCCTCTGTTCTCCAGGCAGGATCCTGACTTCAACACTTGAAAATGTATTCCGATGTTCTCCAGGCGGGCTCCTGACTTCAAAACGTGAATGTATTCCTCTACTATCCAGGCGGGCTCCTGACTTCACAAAATAAACAAAACAAAGAAAACTTCTGCCCCAATTTAGAAAACTGGGCATTACGTTACCAGATAAGAATTTAAAAAATAAAGCTTGAATTGAAATACATCTGTTCTCCAGGGGGCTCCTGATTTCAAGACTTGGACTGTATTCCTCTGCTCTCCAGAAGGGCTCTTGACTGCAAAGCTTGAAATGTATTCCTCTGTTCTCCAGGCGAGCTCCTAGCTTCACAAAAACAGACAAAGCAAAGAAACTTTCTGGCCCAGTTTGGAAACAGGTACATATTACCAGGTAAGAATAAAAATTGAAAACATAAAGCTTGAGCTGTAATACCTCTGCTCTTCAGGCGGTCTCCTGACTGCTAAAACTTGAAATGCATGTCTCTATTCTCCAAGTGGACACTTGACTTCAACAAAATAAGTAACCAAAGAAAATTAACTGCCACAGTTTGGAAGCTGGGTGTATGGGTGAGTATTAAACTGAATTATATTACAAAATACTACTAAGAATTGAAAGCTAAGTCCTATTATCCAGGGAGGTCCTGACGACTTCTAACAATTACGGACATAAGTTATATCTTCTAAAGTATTACTCTCCCTACATCATGTTATCTACAAGGACTTCAAACTATATCCTATTATCCAAGAAGGTCCTGAAAACTCCTACTTGAATCCTATTTTAACCATGCAAACCTTAAACCCACTAATATTCCTTTGGGATACATTTATGCCAAATTATGCTACTCACGATTGTTTTGAACTTTAACTAAGCCATATTTTCCAGAGGTTCCTGAGAGTTTACGGTCAAATCTATTTTGGTACTTGCTCTTTCCCATGTGGGGCATTTCCCCGAAACAATTGAAATTTATGCCCCTGTTTCAATCAAAGAAAAATCTTCTCAGTTTAAAATGTGGTGGTTGGTTTGTGGCCTTGAACCTTGTGGCGATTTCTGCTTCAGTTGCCATGATGACTGATTTTTATTCAAAAGCCTTGCTTGTTTATAGACCAATCCCCTTTTCTGCTGCCCTCATCACATAAGATACCCCCTTTTCCGGTTCAGACTCAATATCCTCTATTTGTTGAAGTGGCATCTTCCTAACCTTTATGTCTCACATGAATCCCAAAGCACGTCTGTTGCCCCCACAATATGTTTTTGTTTCTTATATCACAACCCCTATCCCCTTGACCTTGAGGTCTATTTCTCCTTCGCTTGCCATGATAACTTTGATTTCACCTTAAAAGACATTGCTTGCTTATTGATGAACCACTTCCCCTATCATCCTTATCACATAACATACCTATTCTCCATTAAAATCCAATACCTTCTATCTGTTGCATTGCTCATGAACTGACATCTACCTAACCTTTGTGTTTCACTAAGATCCCAAAAGCATGTTGATTATTACCAGCTCAGTGCACTTGTTGTTTTTCTTGACTTGTGACACTTTGATATGCTAACCAGACCCCATTTTGTGCGATTGGAAAGCTAATGGCAAATTTTTAAGTCATTTATCACTTGTTGTAACCAAACCGACTTAGAATAGGGAACAAAACAGAGGAATGGAGTAAAGGACAAATGAAGAGATGATTCCTAAAAGATAAAACTACGAAGTAGAAACCGATCAGATGTGGATAACAACTCTAATGACTATGACATGAACATGTAGATATTCTATCAATCAAGCCTGAAGTTCAGCTCTTGTTGTGCCTTTTCATTATGAAACTAGGCTTTAATGCACCACTTATTCAATCAGATTCACATTCCTTATTCGGCTTGTAGTGCCCGAAGGGTTTTCACCATCAAGTCTCTCTTATTTTATTCTTTCTCTCAGCTTTCCGTTGCCTCAAGGTGCCCGTGAAGGTTTTCACTAATAAGACTCTCTCATTTTCTTTCTATCAACTTACCTTCGCCTCAAGGTGCCCGTGAAGGTTTTCACCAATAAGACTCTCTCATTTTTATTTCTCTCAGCTTGAACCGGAGTGTTGCCCCTATCATGAAATACCTTTACCTGCTTGACCTGGCCTTTCTCGAAAACTGATCAGAAGGTCTTTCTTTGGACCGTAATGTGACTTTTGGACAGGGTTAGAAAATAAGGGTATAAAAGGCTCAAAAACAGTTTCAAAAAGGGTTAAAGTTTCAACTTTCGGAATCCAATTTCTCAAAACAACCACAACTTCTGCCCCAATTTCTTGCTTGGGAATTTTTGAAATTTTATTTGGTATGACTGAACCTCAAAGAGGCTGCCTACGTACCCTTTCAGGATCAAGTCAAACGTAGTTCACGTCATAGTCATTACTTTGTTTTTTGTGATTTTTCCTTCTCTTTTTCTTTTGTTCTTCTTTTCTTTTCTTTTCCCTTTTTATTTTTCTTCTTCTTTTTTCTTTTCTTTTTTTTCTTTTTCTCTTTTCTTTTCTTTCTTTCTTTCCTTTTCTTCGTTTATTTTCTTTTCTTCCTCCTTTTCTTTTTATGTACTCATCTTCGATACTTGCGTTTCTTAATTTTGTCATTGACTCCGAAAGAGGGGTGCAAAAGAAAACAACCAGGGCTCAAAAGGGGTGACAAGGGATAAAGTATTTACATAGAAGAACAAAACGCCTTCATCATTTCAATCCTCAGAATATGCCAAATTCAAGCAAATAGAATTAAGCACAAAACTCATACATAGTATCTCTTGGCCGCATCGAAATTTATAGCCCTTTTCACACATTTTTATGCTACATCTGTCAATTATAATGCACCATTGGACAACACTATCACTCTCACTACTGTTAACGGCCCCTGTCAATTTGGCATACCTGCCTTTAGAGCTTCTTTATATTCTATTTGCCCCAACTTCACATGGTTCGGGCTTCAAACAATCTCAAAATATTCAAATCTGTTCATATTTCCTTCAAGTGCCCCTATCATATTCAAAATGGTTGCATTGCTTCCTGATTAACTTTTAAATATCGGATTGAGAATTATGCGTGAATGACATGTCACTAGAACTAGCATTAGACAAAAGACAAAACAAGAGGATAGAAACAGAGCTAAATAAAGAAAATGCCTGAAAGTAAAAACAAATAGGAACTTGTATTAGACAAACATTGAAATGGTTCGAATAAAAAAATAAGCAAAAAAAATTGGGATACAACCCTAGAATGAAACTGAAAGAAACCTGGACAACACTAAACAAACCACTACTGCTAAACAAGTTAGACAAAATATAAGGATAAGAGGGTTTGAGTCACAAGACAATATCCGGATTACAACCCTGCAAATAACCCAAACAACAGAAATGACAACAAAATAGACCCCCAAAGCTCCTCCCTAGCCTACCCAGAAAAGAGCACCTTCCCAATTACCAAGCATTGTATCTTAGCCACTGAATTCTGCATCAGCAATACTAGGAACTTCACAAGCCTTTATCAAATCGTTCTTAACAAGTTTTTTATGGGCCTCCGAGGCTCTCAGAGAATTCTCATACTCCTTTCCAAAGTAAATCATACAGGTGATGGACTTTGGTTGGTGTCCGCTGCATCCGGATTTTGTATGACAATGTCTCCTACATCAATAAGCTCCTAAATTGCTTTCTTCAGCTTCCAACACTTTTCTGTGTCATGCCCCAAAGCATCTGAGCAATATGCGCACTATAAAGAAAAATCATATTTCTTTGACATAGGGTTTGGTATTTTTCTCTAAATCGGCTTCAGCATGCCCAATTGCTTCAACTTCTGAAACAAACTGGCATATGATTCTCCAATAGGGGTGAGAGTCTTTTCTTGTTTCAGCAACCTCTCATTCTTAAATTCCTGATTTGGCTTAAAACCTTACCTAGGGGGTTTACGGTATGCTCATGGGGGTGGGTAGGTATTTTGTGGAGCTGGGTACTTAGAAAGTGAAGTATGTCTTCGGGAGTCCCGTGGAGAGAAGTAGCGTTGGGGAGGTTCATCCGGTGTATGAGGATATTAATGGGTACGATTTCGAGGTTGTAAATGTCAATCAGGAGAGCCCATTGGATCATTCGTTCTGTTTCTCTTTCTACTTTCTGAGCTTACTGAGATGTTCTGAATGTCATTCGAGCAACTCATGATTTTGCCTGACTTGATTCCCTCTTCCACCAGCTCCCAAAGGTTTTCCCAAGGCCGGGATCAAATGACTGAAATAGGTGGGCCCCTGGGGTTGTATGAAAAGTTCAACCATCTTTTCTTCACCAGCCGGGGTATTGATTCGAGCATCTTGCTCCCTCTATCTGAGCCCAAACTCTCTAAATCTTTCCCTTGGCTTCTTTTCCATTCTAGATAGGGAGGAACGGTCCAAGGTAACTCCTAATTTGTATTGAAAGTATCGAACAAAATCTCAAGCCATGTCATCCCAAGTATGCGGCTTACCAACACCCTGATGAGATACCATTCCAAAGTTACCCCGGTCAGGCTCTCGCTGAAATACGCCATTAGCTCATCATCTTTCCCGCCAACATTTCTCGTTTCCTTGCAGTAACCCCTCAGGTGGGCTACTGGATCTCCAAACCCACCATACAATCTGAATTTTGGTACTTTAAGACCCATCGGTAGGAGAATGTCAGGAGACACGGACGATTCTTTCAGCTTCTTGGGTCCCTGTCAGTCCCTTCTCTTTCTGTGAACCTTTCATTTTCAGCTTGAGTCTTATCTTGTGGGCCTTGATTATGCGAGTTGGGAACCTTATGAGTAACATTGGAGGGGTAATATTGGGCATCATTAGCTCTGAGTGGGTGTTCTTTGTCGAGAACAATAGATGTAACCGAAGAACACTTTTGGGAAAAGATAGTTGGATGACGAGTGATGGAGCTACTAGGGTGGTTGGAAAGCTGTGATAAGCGAGTAAATATGGAGAGTATGGAGGATCATCTAGCATTGTGTTCGGTGTTTGGGTAAGGACGACATCCAGGAAATGGGCGGTGGTGGGGGTGGTGCTTTACCAGTCATCTATGCCTGATACATGTCTACCACATGCTATCACAACATTTTTACCTCTTCTACCAACCCGTTGTCCTGTTCAACCAGCTGCTTTCGGGCATCGGTATCAACCTACTCAGTTCTGTTGTTATTTGCCATATTCTTTTGTCTTTGTGTTGCAAGGAAGAGTTTCCTTAAAACCATAAACCAGCCACTTTTTTGGAATGACATGCCTACAATGAAACCATCATGTTAGTGTTAGGGCATTTAACACATTGATAATCACATGTTTTGGGGAATGAATGCATCTAAACAGTTTAATGGATTCTATTATGCATTTTCTCTGCTGCTTGCATCATCTCGGCTTTTATTTCTAATGGCAACTTTCTTTCTCTTTTCTTTCTTTCTTTCTTTTCTCTATTTACCTTTTCAATTCTTGCCTTTGTTTTCTATTTTTTTCGGTTCTCTCATTCCCTCATTTTCTTATTTTCTTTCTTGTTTTCCCGCTCTTTCCTTTCCTTTTTTTTCCTTTTTCCCTCTCTCATTTTTCTTCTTATTTTTCTTTTCCTTTGAATTTGGTTACGGTCGAATCCTATGAGTATTGCCTACGTATCATGACCCCGCATGAATCAGACCGGACGTAGTTCGTGCAAATAGAAGATAAACAATAATAAAATATTTTTTGAATTGTCACTTTTCATAAAAAAACAAACTTGATTACAAAGGTTTATAAACTGGCCAAACTAACACACTTTGACGAAAAGACGAGTAGAGACTCATAAATCAAACAACCCACATACTCTAATCAAAAGAAATACAAATTCAAAACAGGCTGATAGATTCCTTCCCCTATATGCCAATTTTAACCAAATAGCTATTTTTTGCAAACGTAACCCCTTCTCAACTTCACACGAATTTTGAGGCCGGGAAAGATTATTTTATGACACTTCACAAACTTGTCCGTTCTTTTACGAAAATAGCCTTTCAACAATTGAAAGATACTCTAAGGCTATCTCGGCAAGAACGGTTTAAAACACTACCGAAGATGGCTCGGCTTATTTTGACCAAAAATCCAAACGGTTCACTTGACCACTGACTTTTTTTTCTTGTTTTTCAAATTAAAATAAAAGACCTGGGTTTGCAAACACGGCCTTTCAGCACCTCGGGAAATAAACTTTTAAGGCTCCATTGGGCTTTATAAAATGACCAAAGGTGGCTTTTCTTAGCAGCCTTCCGGCGTCCATTTCGGGAACATTCGGCCGTTTCTGACAAGAACGGCTTCACCTGACTTATTCATGCCAAAATTTAAAACTTTATCATTTTTTGGCTATTTTTACAAAGTGAAGGTTGGACCCGATGAGGATTGCCTACGCATCTCACATTCGATGAGAATCAAACCTGCGTAGTTCGAGCCAATAAAACTAACTATTTTTGAAACAAGACTCTTTTTTGTCGACAAATACACTATTTCAGAAAACAATACTCTTTTTGTTTTTTCTCTTTTAACAAACCATTTGAAAATAGAACTCTTTATGTTAAGAATAGAATTCTATTTAGAGTGAATGTCTATCTTGTAGAGAGTTTTATTTGAGATTAAGTCATTTTTCCTCCTATAAATAGAGGGGTCTTACCCCATTGCAAATCATCCCAAAATTCAATAAGAATCTTCTCTTTCTCTACAATATTGCTCTTATTCTTTTATTATTTCATAACGCGTTATTAGCACGAGACTCTACCGTCTCAAGAAGCTCTTTGAGAAGATTAAGGTAATTTTTCTCCTCTTTTTAATTATGACTGACATTATGAAAAGAAAGTTTGTTGCCCTTGAAATTTCGGGCAAGAACTATATGACATGGGTGGATGCTGAAATCCATTTAGATGCAATGGGTCTTGGAGACACCATTAAAGACAGAAATAAAGCATCCACCCAAGACTTTGCTAAGGCCTTGATTTTCTTGCGCCATCACCTTGATGAAGGGTTGAAAATTGAATATCTCACAGTTAAAGATCCACTTATTTTGTGGAATGGCTTAAAAGAAAGATATGACAACCTAAAGTTGGTCACTATGCGACAAGCACGATATGGTTGGGCTCATATGAGGCTCCAAGATTTTTAAGTCTGTTTCTGAATATAATTCTGCGATGTTCAGAATTACTTCTAAATTGAAACTCTGTGTAGATACTATCACTGATTATGACATGCTTGAAAAAACTTTTACAACGTTTCATGCCTCCAATATAGTTCTCGTACAGCAATACAGAGAGAAAAGTTTCAAGAAGTACTCTGAGCTGATTTTTCTTCTCCTCGTGGCTGAGCGAAACAATGACTTGCTCATGATAAATCAATAATAGTACATGTTTTGGTGCATAACATGTTGTCGCGTTTCTCTAAGTTAGACTTAACTGTTAATTTGTATATTATTGCTCTTTATTACTACACTTATCTTTTCAAACATTGTATGAAAGTTGTTTGAAATGATAACTATGTTTTGTATAACTAATATGAACAACCAGGAATGATTAACCGTCAAAAGTAAATACATTATTTTTATTACATGATAAATATCGTCAATATACTGATTAATAACATGGAAGGATAAGGTGTATGACAATTACTAATTTCATTTGCATAATTTAGCAAAACTGTTTCGTTTGCATAATTCACAAAGTTGTATTGAATTGATATTGTCACAAATATAATATTAGACTTTTTGTGTTATATAATATCATTTGTATGCCATATCTTCATATGCACAGTTTTACTCAGTTTAATATAACTGAAAAGACTAATATTTATTCATATATTTCTTTTGTATGTCATACATTGGAAGCAAATAGAAATACCTCACAAACTAAATTTGGGTCAAATCTCAATTGTAAAACTATTTGTTTCGTTGATTCATGTACGACACATACAATATTCAAAGAGAAGAAATATTTCTCTAATTTAAGTATGTGTAAGGCAGATGTTACTACAATCTCTGGAGGTAGTAAATTAATTGAAGGCTCTGGAAGAGCTACTATAACTCTGCTCTAAAGGAACAATACTTATTATAGAGAATGCAATGTTCTCCTCCAAGTCCAAGAGAAACTTGTTGAGCTTTAAAGATATCTGCCGAAATGGATATCATATTGAGACAATAGGTGAGAATAATCTTGAATATCTCATCATTACCAAAAATGTCTCTGGCCAGAAAAGGGCTATTGAGAAGTTCCCATCTTTAATCTTGTAGCCTGTATTGGACAAGAATTAGTTCAATTGGGGTACACTCTACCGTAAGCGAAAAGGTTACTGATTCCAATACTTTCGTACTTTGGCTGATCGATTGGGATATCCTGGATCAATTATGATGAGACAGATTATAGAAAACTCAAATGGGCATCCATTAAAGAATTTAAAGATTCTTTTAAAATAATGAATTTTCTTGCACTTCTTGTTATCAAGGCAAGTTAATTATTAGACCATCACCAACAAAGATTGGAATTGAGTCCCCTGCGTTTTTGGAACGTATACAAGGGGACATTTGTGGACCTATTCACTCACCTAGTGGGTTGTTTAGATATTTCATGGTGTTAATATACGCATCTTCTAGATGGTCCCATGTGTGCTTATTGTCATCTCGCAACCTCGCGTTTTCAAAATTAATGGCACAAATAATTCGATTACAGGCACAATTTCCCGATAATCCAATCAAGTCTGTTAGACTTGATAATGCTGTTGAGCTTTCATCCCAAGCATTTAATGATTATTGCTTATCAATTGGGATAAAAGTGGAACATCATGTAGCTCATGTTCACACTCAAAATGGTCTTGCAGAGTCTTTAATTGAACGTCTGCAGTTGATAGCAAGATTGTTACTCATGAAAATGAGGTTGCACACTTCTGTTTGGGGTCACGCCATTTTGCATGCAGCAATGCTAGTTCTTCTTAGACCGACAAATTATCACAAATATTCCCCGTTGCAATTAATTTTGGATCATGATCCTAATATATCCCATTTAAGAATTTTTGGATGCACAGTATATATGCCTGTAGCACCGCCATATCGCACCAAAATGGATCCGCAAAGAAATTTTGGGTTTGAATCGCCCTCCATTATTCGCTATCTCGAAACATTGACAGGGGATTTGTTCACTGCACGATTTGCAGACTGTCGATTCGATGAGACACTTTCCCAAAATTAGGGGAAGAAGTTGGTGAAACCAAATGGGAAATTTTGTGGAAAAATCTATCACTATCTCATCTTGATCCACGTGCCTTTATTTATGAAAAAGAGGTGCAAAAGATTATCCATTTGCAAAGAATAACAACTCAAATGTCAGACGCATTTACGGACTTGAAAAGGATAACAAAATCACATATCCTCGCAGAGAATGTTCCAATCCGTATTGATGTCCCTATTGGAAAACCTTCTAGTGTCATAGCTAATGAGTCGAAAACATGCCTAAAACGTGGCAGACCATTAGGTTCCAAAGATCGAAATCTTAAAAAAAAAAGGAAAACAAATGATCAAAATGACACTACGAAAGAATATCATGAGGAAATCCACGATTTAATAAATTCTGAGATTCATGAAGGATCCACTGAGCCCGAGACTCAAGAAAATAAGGAATTATCAATAAATCCAATCGATATTGAGACAAATCTTAATCGAGTAGATATAGTGGTGGATTATGTCTTTGCATATAATGTTGCATCTAGCATTATGCAAGAAAGTGAGGATCTTTAACCTCAATCTATTGGAGAATGTCGACAAAGACTTGATTGGACAAAATGGCAAGAAGCAATCCAATCAAAATTGAATTCACTTGCAAAACGTGACGTTTTTGGGCCTATAGTCCAAACACCTAATGGTGTTAAGCATGTTGGCTATAAATGGGTCTTTGTATGCAAGAGAAATGAAAAAAACGAGGTACAAAGATATAAGGCACGCCTTGTTGCACAAGGTTTTTCACAAAGGCATGGTGTCGATTATGAAGAGACATATTTACCTGTTATGGATGCTATAACTTTCCGTTATCTCATTAGTTTTGTTGTCCTTCAAAATCTTGAAATGCATTTAATGGACGTGGTTACCGCCTACCTTTATGGCTCACTTGATAATGAGATATACATTAAAAATTCCGATGGATTCAAAATGCCAAACAAACTTAATTCAAAGTCACGGGAAATAGTGTCAATCAAATTGCAAAGATCTTTCTATGATCTAAAGCAATCAGGACGAATGTGGTATAATCATCTTTGCGAGTATTTATTAAAGGAAGGCTATATAAATGATGTCATTTGCCCATGTGTTTTTATAAAGAAAACAACATCGGAATTTGTTGTACTTGCCGTATATGTTGATGACATAAACCTTATTGGAAATCCTATAGAACTCCAAAAGGCAATTGATTATTTAAAGAAGGAATTCGAGATGAAAGATCTCGGAAAGACAAAATTATGTCTTGGTTTGCAAATTGAACATTTGGCAAACGAAATTTTGTTCATCAATCTGCCTATATAGAAAAGGTATTGAAACGGTTTTACATGGATGGAGCACATCCTTTTAAGTACTCCGATGGTTGTTCGACCACTTGATGTGAATAAGGATCCATTCCGACCTCAAGAAAAGAATGAAGAGCTACTTGGTCCTGAAATACCATATCTTAGTGCAATTGGCGCAGTAATGTATCTTGGAAATACTACAAGGCCTGACATAACTTTTTCAGTTAATGTCTTAGCAAGATATAGCTCTGCTCCTACAAAGAGACATTGGAATGGAATCAAACATATATTGTAGTATCTAAAAGGGACTTCCAATATGGGCTTATTTTATGGCAATAATTGCAGTCCTGATCGTGTTGATTATGCTGATGCAGGGTATTTATCTGACCCACACATGGCTCGATCTCAAACAGGTTATGTGTTTACCTGTGGAGTCACTACCATATCTTGGCGATCGACTAAGCAATCAATTGTGGCTACTTCATCTAATCATGCTGAGATAATTGCTATTCATGAAGCAAGTCGAGAGTATGTGTGGTTGAGGTCTATAATACATCTTATTCGAGACAAATATGGTTTGAAATGTGACAAACTACCTACGACTTTGTATGGAGACAATGCAACATGCATAGCTCAATTGAAGGGAGGATTCATATAAGAAGATAGGATAAAGCAAATTTCACCAAAGTTATTTTTCACACATGATCTTCAAAAGAATGGTGATATCAATGTGCAACAGATTCATTCAAGTGATAATATGGCTGATTTGTTCACAAAATCTCTACCAACTTCAACCTTTAAGAAGCTAGTGCACAAGATTGGGATGCGAAGGCTCAAGGATGTAAATTGATGCTCTCTTCAGGGGGATTTAATGCGCGTTGAACTCTTTTTTCCTTTCAAGGTTTTATCCACTGGGTTTTCCTTGAAAGGTTTTTAATGAGGCAACCAATATGCGCATTTCTAAACATGTGTACTCTTTTTCCTTTTCTAGAATTTTTTTCCCACTGGGTTTTGTTTTAGTTAAGGTTTTAACGAGGCACATTACTTATTGAGTAGACATTCAAGGGGGAGTGTTAAGAATAGAATTCTATTTAGAGTGAATGTATATCTTGTAGAGAGTTTTACTTTGAGATTAAGTTATTTTTCCTCCTATAATAGAGGAGTCTTACCACATTGTAAATCATCCCAAAATTCAATAAGAATTTTCTCTCTCACTTTCTCTACAATATTGCTCTTATTCTTTTATTGTTTCATAACACTTTAGTTTTTTTGTCTTTTTCTTGACCAAGAAAACAAACCATATTTTTTAAAATAAATTTTCTTTTCCCTTCTTTTTTTTTTCTCAAAAATTCGGCAGATTTCGACACTATTTTGACATTGATTATTTTTTCCAAAATAGATAATTAACTCTCTACACTGCTATTTCTTTCTTTTTTACAATTTTCCCAAATACTCCAAAGTCGGTCAGCATACAGGTCCGAGACAAATAAATGCATATGCAACACGTAAGATGCACCCGGATGGTCTTTTTCATTTCAGGTTACCTGTCCTAGACGGACCCAACCCATGTGTTGAGTCCCCTAAGTCAAATGCAACATGATGCAAATAAGCGTTCCTTCTAGGGATCCGGCATGAAGTCAAGTTATTCTAGGTTTAAAACGTGGGTATGTGTTCTAAACAGTGTACCCGAGCAGACAACTCGAGTCGATGAGGGGCCTACGTACCAGGACCTGTGAGATCGTCCGACTTTATAACTTATCTGAGCCTCTTTCTTATTTCAAGGTATGGCACTAACAGAATAGGGAGTCTCAACCAGTAAGCACAGTCCCGGAGGTGAGAAGAGAAGGGTTTCGGCACAATTTATATGCAGTTAATATCAAAGCGGTAAATCATTTAGCATATTTAGCAGAAAACTTGTATAAAAATCAGATAAAGCCAAACATAACAATTATTCTAATCTCGAATTCTTAAACCCTGAACCAAAGTTCTGGATTTGTGTCCCCAGCAGAGTCGCCAGAGCTGTCACACCTCCTTTTTCACTACACCCGCAAGGGCATAAAAAAGTTTTTCCAATTAAAGGACAATCAGAACGGGATTTATTTATTTTAAGAATCAGAGTCGCCACTTAGGAGATTTATGGTGTCCCAAGTCATCGATTTAATCCCGAATGGAGGAAAAGTTGACTCTGTTTAACAGTCTGCAAACCAGAAACCCCAGTAAGGAATTCTGTTAACCTGGGAGAAGGTGTTAGGCATTCCCGGGTTCCATGATTCTATCGATGTCGCTCAACTGTCATGTTTAGCTTATTTATCCGGTTTTATTACATGATGAACCTTTGTGCCAATTTTAACTCTCACCCACTTTTATTTAATTTTTAAAGAATGTTGAACATTATTTAAAATATTTCTTCGGATTGCACCACATGAAATGCACCCGCAATCCTGAACATATATTATTCAAAATTTTGGGATTTGATTTGGGTCACATGAAATTTTCACGACCCCAAACCCGGTCGTGATGGCGCCCGGTCGCGAGGCTGGGCAAGCCCGACCAAACCACAACCAAGAATGGCAATCCAGACAAAAAGAGACAATTTAAGATAACACAACTGAGCAAGAACAATAATCCTCCCAAGATTGAGGAGTCACGAGTATAGAGCCTCTAACAAAAAAGGATACAAGTTTGAACGGAAATGATACAAAGTCTGACAAAATACAAAAAATGGAACATGACTGATAGAAACAGAGTAAGTGACCCTGCGAACGCTGGGCAGCTACCTCAATACTCTAAATAGCTCGGGTAATCAACAGCAGCAACACTAGGTCTCTGGAGCACCTGGATCTGCACAAAAGGTGCTGGGAGTATGGGGTGAGTCTACCAACTCAGCGAGTAATAAGCATGTATAAAAAACCCGAAGATAAGAAAACATGAAATAACACAAAATGAAGTTATTTAGCAGTTCTATACAGTAAAAGCCTCAGACATATACCAATAAAGCAACAGTAAATAAATGCATGATATGCAATGCAATGCATGAACACTGTAGAATGTACAGGCCGATCCATATGGGTACCCGCGCTCACTGTGGGGTTCAGACTCCGGAGGGGCTCCTACAGCCCAAGCGTCATATCATACAATTCCAACAGCCACCACAGTTCCATTACAATACACGGTGTCCTTAATTACCACCATTTCCATTACAATACACGGTGTCCTTAGTTACCACCGTTTCCATTATAATACACGGTGTCTTTAGTTACCATTGTTTCTATTACAATACACGGTGTCCTTAGTTACCACCGTTTCTATTTAAAAATACACGGTGTCCATTGTTACCACTGTTTCCATTTAAAAATACACGGTGTCCATAGTTACCACCGTTTCCATTTAAAAATACACGGTACCCATAGTTACCGGCGTTTCCATTTTAAAATATATACAGTCCAAAAATAGCGAGATAGTACTCGTCAGCCCGAAATATCATTTAAAAATCATTTGACTTCTCAAAACGTATAAATATGGCCGAGTTTGCAAAAATAGTATTTAAACTGGACTGAATTCAAGTAATATGCAAATCATGAAAATTCTGAGATAACGATCCCTGAAGGATTCCACAAGTCGGCACAAGGCCCCAAACATGGCATCAAGCCCAGATATCATCAATATAGTATGTGAAGCATTCGCCAACATAGTACAATCTATCCCTCGGATTGGACCGAGTCACAATATTCAACATATACGACCCCGCACTAACCATGGAGTGCGTGTCCAACCTCATAATAGCGTCACAATGTGATATACCGGGGTTTCAAACCCTCAGGTCATCATCTACACCCATTACTCACCTCAAGCCGGCCGCAAACTAACTCGCAATGCCTTTTCCTCGAGAATCAACCTACGCGGATGCCAAATATGATCAAAACTAATAGGAATATGTCAAATAGGCTAATGGAACATAGCCCAACTCAAAATACACTAAAAACACGAAGTTGGCAAAACCCGAGCCTCGAGCCCACTTCTCGAAAAATTACGAAACTTACATTTTCGGAATCCTCATCTCTCCACGAGTCCGTACATATAAACATCATCGAAATAGGAGTCCAATTGCTCTTCCAAATCCCCAATTTTCATTTGAAACTTCAAGCCCTAATTCTTCAATTTTATGCCCAATTTCAGAGAATTAATGGATATTTCTTCGATAAAATGACGTATTAAGACCACGGACTTACCTCCAATCACTTCCGGCCGAAATCCCCTTCAAAATTCATATCAAGCTCTCAAGGTGGTACAAAACAAATGGAGGAAATATGAGATAGCTCGCGGATGAGAAGTGACTTAAATCCATTCTGCCCAGGTGCCAACTTACCCTACGCGAACGCGGTCCAAGACCCACGCGTTTGCGATGACAAAATTATGCTGACCCCAACCTTCCCTTACGCGAATGCGACTAACTGCACGCGATCGCGATACTCCAGGAATTCCTACTACACGAACGCGATCTTGATCTACGCGATCGCGATGCTTTACTTCCCAGCACTATGCGAACGCGACTCCTGAGCTACGCGAACACGATGACTAATTTCTAGGCCTTCAAAATTTAGTCTATGCGTTCTTGACACTCCCTACGCGAACGCGATGAACAATACTTCTGCAATAAAACAGCTGAAAAACCTGCAACACTATAAGTCCAAAAATGGCCCGATTGACCACCCGAAACCTCGAGGCCCCTGAGACTTCAACCAAAGACACCAACATACTCCGAAACATCATACAAACTTGTTCCAATCACAAAAACACATCCTCTAACACAAAAATCATCAAATCACGACGGATTCAAGCTTAGATTTTTCTTAAAACTTTCAAACTCATATTCGATCAAAAAACCCGACCAAACGACATCCGAATGACCTGAAAATTTGTAGACATATCCAAGATCACCCTAGCGAAGCTACTGTGACTCTCGGAATTTTGATTCCGACCCCCGGATCAAAATCTCACCTATTAATCGGAAATTCGCCGAAACTCAACTTAGCCAATTCAATCCTAATTCTACAGCGGACCTCCAAATTCAATTCCGTTTTCTCTCCCAAGTCACAAATCACCCTTCAAATCTAGTCGAATCACCGCAAATCCATTCTGAGCCCTATAACTCATAAGTCAACATCCGGTTGACTTCAACTTAAGCTTTCCTTAAAGACACTATTGCTCTCATTTCTAACCAAATTCAACCCAACCCACTTCAAACTCACCAAACACATATATCAACACACGGGGAAGCATAATACGGGAATAACGGGGCTGAAATAAAGAGGACGACGAGTCAGGTCGTCACATCCGCCCCAACTTAAATAAACGCTCGTCATCGAGCGTACCCAGAGCTGTACTAGAAGCAAACCAGTAACTGAGTGACCTTACCAAGTATATACCCGGGGTGATCCCACGTCACCCTATCTCGCTTAGGTACTGATAACACAAAACAGCTGAAATTTCAGAATCCACCTGGCCCATAAACCATAGAACCTCACTGCACTTCCCGAAATCACACACAAGATCAGAACCTTATATCTATACTCTGAATTAACCTGAACCAACTGTAATAAGCCACACCTGCAACCTCAGGTGAATTCATACAATATACCACTTATTCCAACACTCTCGTATACTTCCAATGATAACAAAAGCACGCAACAAACTGTAGCAGTTCTTCAGATCAACCATTCATGAAGTCACTTCCATGTTGACTATTACCACAACAGATTTTCGGGCCACACCTCGATATTATTCTTCTAACCAGCTGAAATCAAATTTGTTCATATTCATTAATGACCCCAATGCTCACCTTGAATCTATCACACCACCTCTAGTGATATGATACCTCAATACAGGCCTAAGCCACAATTGCATAATACACGCGCCAACAAGAAACAGTCTACACATACCCAAATCGAGGCAAGTGACTCAACCGGAAGATTTATACCTCAAGCTCATCAATACCTTCACAAAACCAAGCAGAGACCCCGCCTCACATCATAGGAATAGAGTATCTGAATCCTCCTCGAGAGGTCATAACTTCAAGTGGCCTCGCCACAACGCGCGATCCTATCCCAACACTGTTACACATAAAGCAGCTCATGTTATCATGCTCAAAGTAGACAGGCATGCACAGATCTATGCCTGAAACCAAATCTCCCATCACACTCACGGTGAAACAAGTAATATACACCATTCAGTCCTGAAAGGACACAACCGATACACTATCCACCAAGCGATTCTCAATACGAACTTCCATCGGAAGCCAGGAAGCAAGGAATACAAAGCAACACATGGAAAGCTATTCTCGGCAGTATACTATTGTGGCGCACAACCCGATCCACATGACATACTCGTGGCGGCGTGCCACTCGATCCACACAACTACCTCACATAGGGAGGCACACATCGAGACAAATTTGCTCATAATAACAAAATACCAACATCGGTCATAAGCAAACAGAGTGCATAAAGATATCTATTAAGCGTTGTAAGCTACAAAGTTAGCTGGCAAGATTAATTTATCCACACGGACAAACACATCATCAATAATACTCAATGGTCTCTTCATCAATCTATTTTCCATTTTAACCTCATGAAAGTCGGCCTAGGTTTCCCAATACCCAAGGTTTTGAAAACTGAGTGGGGCATCAAATTGATACTAACCCCCAAATCACATAGAGCCTTGACAAAATCTGTACTCCCCATGGTGCAAGGAATGGTGAAATCATTGGGATCTTCAAGATTCAGGGCTATTGAATACACTATAGCACTAACTTGGCGAATCATCTTTATAATTTCACAATCCATAGAACATTTCTTTGTGACAAATTCCTTCATAAATTTAGCATAGCCCAGTATTTGTTCAAGAGCCTCCACCAAAGGCACATTAATGGATATACTCTTCATCATGTCAATGAACTTTTTAAACTGATTCTCATTGTTCTGCTTCACAAGTCTTTGAGGATAAGGCGGAGGTGGCCTTGGCAAAGGTACCTTGGCTTTAGGCATAACCAGCTCTGTCATATCTATTACGTCTTTCCTAGACGGGTTCACGTCATTTTGAGTTTCCACCTCGGCCTCTTGAATATTAATCCTTACTTCTTTCTTCACATTTTCATCAACCGCATCTTCAACCACCAAAGGAACTTCATCTTCTTTCAACTCAACATCATCGTCCAAGACTTGCTTTTGTTTGGAGGCATTCACATCACTGACTCTCCCACTTCTTGTTGTTACCACCATAACATGATTGTTCCTACCCTTCGAGTTTACTACCATATCACTTGGTAGAGCACCCTTAGGGCGAGTATTCAAAGTTTGTGCTATTTGGCCTAACTTCACCTCTAAATTTTAGGTATTACGGGAAGCCAATTTTGCATTAGAATCCGCATTCTTCTTCATCATCTTCTCAAACATCATTTCAATTCTACCCATATCATTACTAGAAGAACTAGGACCTCGAGATGGAAATGGGGGTGGATTGTTTGGTTGTTAGTACATTGGGGGCCTTTGAAAGCCTTTCCCTTGGTTTCCTTAGTTTCCATTATTCCATCCACCTTGATTGTTATTGACACCCTAGTTGTTGTTATTACCATTCCAATTTCCTTGATTTTTTATTATTGTTCTGATTGCCCCAGTTGTTGTTTTGGTTGTTGTTCCCCCAATTACCGTTTTCTTGTTGTTGATTGCCCCAATTACCATTGGCTTGTTGTTGATTTCCCCAATTGCCTTGATGTCTCCATTGTTGTTGGTTGGAAGATTTGCCCCGTTGGCCTTGATAATTAAACACATATTGAACCTCTTCACTTTGTCCATCATAACCATCATTTAGAAATCCACCACAATCATTGTCAAATTGCTCAAAATTCCCTTGGTTTTATTGTCGTATTTGCCTTCTTTTATTGACAAGCATATTGACACCCTCTATGGTATTCACTTGGCAAGGATTTTGAACTTGTTGCAATTGTGCCTTTGCCAATTGGTTCACAGTAGTTGTCAGCTCGGCTATGATCTACCCATGGTCATGTAACTCCTTGAGTAAATGAGTGACTTGTGGGGTCACCTTGGTGCTCATTTACTCTACTCTGCCACGCAGAAGAAGTGTCAGCCATCTCGTCAAGAATATCACATGCCCCATCATATGACAGCTTCATAAAGTTTCCCCCAGCAAGTTGGTTCACTATGCATTGGTTTGTGGTGTTAATACCCCGATAGAAAGTCTGTTGGATCATTTCCTCGATCATATCATTTTTGGGGCATTCTTTCACTATTTTTCTATAACGCTCCCAAATCTTATGCAAAGGTTCTGTTGGCTCTTGCATGAAAGCCAATATCTCATCTCGCAATGTTGCTATATGCACCTGTGAGAACATTTTTGCAATGAACTTGTCCGCCAACTCATTCCAAGTAAAGATGGAATGGTTGGGAAGTCGCTCGCGCCAATACAAGGACTACACCTCTAAGTGAGAATGGGAAGAGTCTCAACCTAGGAGCATCCTCGAACACATTAGTCTGCTTGCTCCCGCAACATGTATCCACAAATCCCTTGAGATGTTTATAAGCATTTTGATATATCCACGCTGCTCAAGTAAGGTCAACATCACATTTGTTATTTGAAAACTGCCCGCCCGGATTCAGGGTGGGACAATAGTACTTGCATAGCCTTGATTTAGAAGTACTCTGGGAGCCACACTTGGAGGTGGCGGAGGAGGGTCTGAAATATTTTATTATCATTCGCATTAGCCTAGCGGCCTCTACGCCATCCTAGAGGTACAAGAGGCACCTCATCATCTCCGACATCATCTACTTCCTCCCCCGCAATCACATTTCCAAGAGGGTCATTAGCTGTGTTCGTTGCCATTTGGTACCTGAGTTGTGACACAAACAAGTTAGTAACAAAGAAGGAAAGAAGAACAATACACAAAACTAACTAAATAGATAGCAAAAAATGTTAGCTCCCTGGCAGCGGCGCCAAAAAATGGTCACGGCCTACTTTGCACTACGATTGAGTAGTAGGAGAGGGTCAAAGAAGCTTTTATCCGATTTAGGGTCGAGATCAATTTCCACAGAGAGCTAGAATTTGGAGTCGAGTATCTACATAGTTGGGGTTTATGTATGTGTTCCAAATTACACTTCTAACCATTTTTGGGATTTTCATTTTACTTCTACTTTTATCAAACTACAATGGTGAATGCAACTAGAATAAGATAAGAGTTAAAATAGTACGGGTTGTTCAAATGGTTTAAAAGGCACTAGGGTAGTGACTACCGCCTAGGTGGTCAATTGGAGGATACATGAGTCAAAGGCACAATTGACATATTTTGGGAATATGATATAATCGTTGCACGATTATACTCACTCTACACCTCTTGGTGGTTCGAGTAATTTTGTCCAAATTTACTTTCTCAAAACCAATTGGATATGTAAATTTGCACAAGCAATCAGGGTTCAAGTCGGGTATTACTCTCTCAAGGTGTAACCATTTAATTGGGGCTATCAATCTCTTGAATACGTTCCAATTTCTTGTTGGACCAATTTCGGAGACATAGGCTCTCTTTCTTAAGTAGAGCTCAAGTCAACTTAACACAAACTAGTGTTTGCAACCACTAATTCAGCAATTAACCATGAAATTGACCCAAATATCAAACATCCATAGTCAATCTAGCCCTAAAATACAAGACCTAGTAATTACCCACACTAGGGTTGAGCTACAACCCTAGTTTATGGGTCTAGCTACTCATAATAAAGAAGAAAAGCAAGAAATAGATAAATAACAACTCATATTAATTAATTACTAAGATAAACAATAAGATTACATATTGAAATATAGATAAAATTGCCCAAAATGGCTAAAAATATCAAACCCACGAGACCCTAAAATGGAAAAAAGCTATTTATACTAGCCTGAAAAGTCTGGACAAAGCTAGTGCGGACCGTACAAAATGGTGTGCGGCCGACTCTGAACTTGAAAATCCATGTCTCTGAACTCTCGAAATACAACCGCACAGAATGTAGTGCAGCCGCGGAGGCTTCTGGTGTGGTCCGCATGAAATGGAGCACGGACCGCGTTGGCTTGAAACTTGGAATTGGTAGCTCTCTGATTCTTCTCACTGCGGACCGCACTAAGCCGAGTTTGACCGCATTGATCTTAGTGTAGACCGAGCATAACCTAGTGCAGCCCGCATTGCTTGTTTTTCCTGAGTTGTACATTCTCTGAACCTCAATTGAACGGACCACACAAAATGGTGTACGGCCGCACAAGCCTTGTTTTGCCTGAGCTTTGTCTTATCTTGGTACTTGTGTAATTTTTACTCCTTTTGAGTTGACCTTTGACATCTTGTCACGTTGTTGATCAAACATGCAATCTAGCACAACTTGTGAGTCTTTTGGGACTATTTTGTATAAATTCCTAATCAAAACATAAGCAAGAAGAAGTATAAAATGCATCAAAATTCCTAGTTATCAGCGGACGCCAAACTATTTACCTCGAACATACGAGTAACAACTAAACTTGTTTATGGTTTTAAAGATATGTGATTTAGTTCAATGCTAATTGATAATCAAGAAATCTGACGTATAAATGAAAGAAGTAAGTAAATTCAAACCAGTGTGCAAGTCAGTCTCGACCTCGAGCTAAGGTGTCCTCGAGGTAGATAAAGAGAAATAAAGTAAGAATAAAAAAGTTAATTGACAATTCTGATGAAATATGAGCAAGAAAGTAAGAGAGTAAATTCTTTGACGATGATTGATGATGGTTACAAATGATTGGGGTCCCCTTTATAGAGCAGGGGAACCCGAAATAAGTTACATTTCTATTTACAGTAAGGAATCTTATTGGGACAGTTGTCTAATCGCCAAGTACGGATTGGTAACAACTCGTATGAATCTATTCCGAAATTTACGCCATAATCTTGAGGACGTGGAAGAAATCTTGCTCTTTTGTAACAAACCCCGTAACGGCATCATCTCATGGTTGGTCATACTCAAGCTTCGATGCTCGCCGCGTACTCCGATCTTTGAACCATGTACTCTGTCAACGGGCTCGGTCTTAGTCCATCAGCCTCGAACTTGACCCATCCTGAACTCGGGTTTGAAGCGATTCTTCGAGCTTGTGAAATCTGACATACCTGATTTCAACCGTATACAATTATGTTTCAACAAAAGTTTGAATACAATCAACTAATAATATTACTACTTATATCCCTTTTACAATTTCAAGATTTTAAATTTTGATATAACGAGAAAATGTAACAATTAGTGTTTATTTATTTATTTATTTTGGTACATTTTTTTTTATTTTGAATTTCATAACTAGTCAAGTAAAGGTCCCTCAAGTAAACGGAAAGTGCACTAGGAAAAGGATTTTGTAAACAAAGGAATATGATCATGGTAGAGACAAGAGAATTTGTTTTGTGCCTCACACAACTAATACTAGTTGTGTGAGGCTTTGTTTTGTTTCACAATAAAATTGACTTATGATTTTATGGACCCAAATTTATAATAATTAGGACTACTTTATTGTGAGACGCTACAAAGCCTCACACAACTAAGATCTCATTTATCTGCTGTTAATGGAAGTCTGAATCTTAACATTCAGATCCCAGACACTAAATGTGTTTGTTTTTAAAGTTGGAATCCTAATTTTTAGATCTTAATCAATAAGTGTATTTTTATTATTATTTCGCAGCCACTTAATGGGTCGGAATAGGTCTGTATGATTAAGATCTTTAACAGAGACTTAATTTTATAAAGATACTATCACATATTCATTATTAACTGCTGCCACCGCCTACCATTATCAACTACCACCACCACCATTATCATCCTCAATCATAATCGCCACCATTGTCACGACCCGGATTTACCCATCATCGGGAGTCGTGATGGTGCCTACTGTCGAAGCTAGGCAAGCCAACCCCTTTTTAATCATTTTCACAATAACCTTAATCTAAAGCAAATTAAATACTGAAATAATTAATTAAAACACGCGGAAGACTTTCAACAATACTAGAAATGACGAAATGCGAAAATTAATAACATGCCTCTACCCAGTATCTGGTGTCACTACTCACGGACGACTAAGGAGTACTAAAACAATAGTCTGAAAGAAGTACATGACATGTCTGTTTGATACAACTAAACAAACTGGGGACAAAAAGATAGAGGAGACCTAGGGCCCGCGAACGCCAGCGAACTACCTCAGAGTCTCTGGACTGAAGGATCGCCCCCTAACTACTGTTGCGGTACGTAGGCTGTGTCCTGACATGTGCACAAAAAGGCACAGAAGTGTAGTATCAGCACAACCGACCCCATGTGCTGGTAAGTTCCCGATCTAACCTCGGCGAGGTAGTGACGAGGCTAAATCGGACCTACCACAAATAACCTGTACAGATATATGTGCAATAACAGAGAGAGAACAAGAATTTAAGCAGATAAAAGGGGAAGGGAAATGCTGGGGGAGTAACAGCTCAATTATAACTTCAACAATCAAGAAATGGAACTGAATATATAACAATTAAATAAAGAAAGCCAGTGAATCAACAACTGCATGGCATCTAAGGCCAATAACAATAACCAATACAAGTTGTGGTAGGCGTACCACTCGCTCCCGATCATAACATATCGTGGTCGACATGCCACTCGATCCCAATCATATTATCTCGTGGCCGACGTGCCACACAATCCCAATCATATAATCTCGTGGTCGGCATGCCACACGATCTCAATCATAATATCTCGTGGTCGGCGTGCCACACGATCCCAATCATATAATATATAAGTGGATGGCGTGCCAGACGATACCATAAAGTAATATAATTGAATAACTCTATCAATCTCTCCCGTTAGGGGAGCTCATCAATATAATAGTTAAACCCGGCAAGGGTACAGCTAACAACCCAAAATATCCTGGCAAGGGAAAACGATTCAACAACAAATCCCGGCAAGGGAAAAATACCAAAATTCCTTCAATAGCTCATTTGCTTCTCATCTACCATTTCATAATTCATTTAACAAGTATTTATCACAATTGTTCACTTCTTTCGACAATTTAATAGCAATTATGACTCACGTTCATGCTAGACTCGGACGCATAGGTAACCGTCACCATATCTATACACCGACTCCATATAGCGCATAGCAAATATTATCCTAATCATATTCCTTCAAGCCAAAGTTAGATCAAACACTTACCTCGAAAGCTTCCAACTCAAATCACGCCTCTAGAATAGCTTTACCCCTCGAATTCGCCTCAAAACCGGTCGAATCTAACCATAATTTACCTAAAAGTATCAACAAATGCTAGTTAAATCAATTTGAATGCATAAGAATGAAATTCCCAAGTTTTACCCAAAAATTCCCAAAATGCCCCCGGGCCCACGTGGTCAAAATTCGAGGTTCGAATCAAAACCGGGTTACCCATGCCCCCACGAGTTCATATATGCAATTTTTTTTGAAATCGGACCCCAAATTGAGGTCGAAATCCCCAATTTTATGAAAACCTAGGTTCTACCCCAAATCCCCATTTTTACACATTGAAAGTTTTGATTTAAGATGAAATCATGATAAAAGATGTTAAATATTGAAGAAATTGAGTAAAAATTGACTTACAAGTGACTTGGGAGAGAAAGAGTCGAGAGAAGATCGCCAATGGAGGTTAGGGTTTTGAAAATATGAAAATGAAGTTTAAAATCAGCTAAGTATAAGTTGCACAGTTGCAGATGTCGCAAATGCGATATTGACTTCGTATTTGCGAACTGGGCAGAAATAAAAGGAATCTCGCATTTGCGAGAGATTGTTCGCAAATGCGAACTGGGCAGGGAAAATGAGGAACCCGCATTTGCGAGAAAAGGTTCGCTAATGCGAACACATGCTTAGGCTGGGGAAATTCGCATTTGCGAGATTGACTTCGCATTTTCGAAGTCCGCCTGCAAAGGGGGAGGATCGTAATTGCGATATTTTTCCTCGCATTTGTGGAGAAGCATGCTAAAGGAGGAAGTTCGCATTTGCGAAGATTTCATACTACAAATACCAACAGTTGAAATGCTTCAAAATGAGCCTATCACCTATCCGAAACTCACCCGAGCCATCGGGGCTCCAACCCAAACATGCACCAACCTCAAAAACATCCTACAAACTTACTCGTGAGATTAAATCACCAAAATAACATCAAAATCAAAGAATCAACCTCTAAAACTCATGATTTCCATTTCAAAGTACAAAACTTTCAAATTTTCCTTTTTTTTGTCCGAAACACATCAAACGACATCCGTTTTCAACCAAAATTTACAGATAGCGCTTAACGCTCATCTAAGACTTGCACAGGGCGTCGGAACCAAAATACGAGCTTGATACCATCGTTTTTGATCAATTTTTATTTTCATTTTTCCTTATGCATTTTCAAAAAATAATTTTACAGAAAAATTCTGTACTCGGGCCTGGGACCTCGGATTTCGATTCCGGGAATACGCCACGGTCCCAAATTTCCTTACGGACCCTTCGAGACCGTCACATCACGGGTCCGGGTTCATTTACCCAAAACGTTGACCAAAGTCAACTATAGCAATATTATTATCAAAATTCATAGTTTTTAACACATAATTCAAATATTTTCACATAAAAAATTCCAGCTTCGCGCCCGAACTGCGCACAAAACGTGGCAACCAAATATGAGGTTTTCAAGGCCTCAGAAGCGCAAGAAAAGGGAGAATTACGGAGATGACCTTTTGGGTCATCACAACCATTATCGACCATTACCATCCCCACCACTCCGACCACCATCATTCTCACTCTCAGTCAACACTTATCCACCTCAAGTACCTCAACTAACCACTCCATCACCATTAACAACCACAGCTGGCACCTCCCATCATTTTAAGAACAACATTGGTCCTGTTTCCCTTTATGCTACTTCAAGAAGTTATCAAAATAACTTTAGGTATGGATTTGCAAAAGCATTAAGCTCTGGACAGTATATGTATTTAGTTGCTCATGCTAAATACATATACAGCCATCATGGCTCTTATACCACAAAGGGAAACAGGACCGAAAAAATAAAAATTAAGAAAGCAGTAAAACAGTATTTATAAAAAAAAAATTTTAAAGACTTACTTAAACACAAGCTACATGCTTTATTCCATAAACCGAAAGGAGAATTACAAGGTTGGGAAGAAGATTACAATGGTGGAGAGAAGAAGATTACAATGGTGGAGAGAATGTCTAAAATTTTCTCAGTTCGAAAATTGGACCTGCCCCCATTATACAAGCGAGAGTCTTTTATAGACCTCCAAAGGGAACAGAGTACATTTCTTGCCTACATGTGTGGCTAAGATGTTGCCGACAGAAAGTGGGGTCTTTAATAATTAAGACACCATGTGAACCCATGTGAAGGATAAGATTCCTTCAGTAGACATTACTACCCAACTGGTCCTTAGTGGACACGACTTTTGACGCATACCTATCAGTTTTTCCTTCTTTTGGAAGGTAGTGATAAAGTAGGTATTCACAGGACAAAAGTGGGCATTCCCACTATAATTAAAATAAAACCATGTGCCTGGCCCTTACTCGGATTCCTTTTAGGAATAGTAAAATGTCCTTTGGGGAAAAGTAATTCCAGCTCTTTGTACCTCTACTTTTTCCCAAGGGTCAGAATTCCTATTCATAATAGGTTTCCAGGTAAGCTTGTGCTATTCCTTTAGGATGGCACATATCATCATTGCTCGACTCTGCTGATGAGGTGGCTTCTTCGATGAGCTGCATTATAGTGGCTTCATCCTGGTTCTCGATATCTTGAAGGGCTTTCTGAAGCTTCTTCTTGATCTCGGCTTTGGATGATTTGGACGATAGGGACTGAGCAATCATCTTTCCTTTATCTGGAGTGTGTGCTTTGGGTTTTGGAACCCAACCTTTAACTTTTATCTCTTTAGATAAATATCTTATACGATCAAACTCCGCAACGTTAAAGTCCCAGCTAATAATATATGAAATCCTTTTTTGGATATAATATTTACACATTTTAATGTGCATCGGCAAAGTTGAGATCTCTTGCTGAGTTTGGAATTCATCAAACTTATGTAAAAATCTCTGAGGGAGGTTTTCTAGTTTTCCTCCGAAGATCTTCCACCAGTCGTAAAACCACCTAGGAATAGTGGTTTTAGCCAAATTTGAACTGTACTTAACAAACCAGGTGTGAGTAGGTCTGAGATACATGAAATTATACCAGGCTTGTTTGTAGGTATACCAGTTAAAAGTTTGAGGTTTATGGCGCATACTCAAAGATATGGGAGTAAGAAGATGGTCTACTTGCCATTCAAATGGGGAAAGAATTCGCCTAATGGTGAATTGGGAGTAGAGAATGAAATCTGGGTTCTTCTCAGAATATACATGCTCAATTTCAATCGAATCCGTATCTACTAGAATAGCCTCATAGTACAGACGGGTATGCAGGGGGTCTAAACTATCTACATAGTTCGAATTAAGGTAGCAGGGTTTGATTAGATCTTGAACCCTACCAGACTCGTATTCTTTGTCCAAGGCGAGGATAGGAAATACCTTGGAAGTTAGATACTCGAAAGACTCTGGGGTCGAAGATGAACCAGTTTGCTCTTTGTGTTGGACTTTCGGGTCAACCACTTGGGCAAAAGACTCAGGAATTTTCATTTCATAGGAGGTTTTGGTTTGGACCTTAGAGGTAGATCCAGAAGATGCTACAGATTGTGAGCCTGGAGTTGGACTAGTATTTTTTGGAAGATTACCTAATACTGTAAATTTATTTGGGCTTTGGGCCGGACTAGGCAGAGGAGGAAAGGAAGGCTTCAATTGGGCCAAGGTAAGAGGAATGAAAGGTCTGACCGTATTGGCCTGCCTTTCAGGACGAACATTTTTGAAAGGTGAATTAGGTCTTGAGGGCTTCATGACCCTGCAGGAATTCACGGGTTAAGAAATCAGGAAGGGAGTTATTTTCTCCTTTAATATACTCTATTTCAAAATCAAAGCTAGATAGTAGAGCTTGCCATCTAGCAAATATTTGTTTTGAAACCAAATTCTTAACATCTTTAAATAAAATTTCTTTTGCAGATTTACTGTCTACACGAAGTAAAAAAGGTTTGTTAACCAAATCATCTTGAAACTTTGTGATACATAGCACTATAGATAAAACTTTTTTTTAACAGTGCTATAATTTTTTTGAGTAGAGTTCCAGACTCCAGAAGTAAATCAAACTAATTGTTCACCTTTTTCAGGACTAATACATTGCTTAAGAATACCACCATAACCAAGGTCAGAAGCATCAGTTTCAACAATCATGAAAGCTTCAGGGTTAGGGATACCAAGACAAGGAAGATTTTTAACTATTTTTTTTAATTTTTTTAACAACTTCAGTTTGCTCATCACACCAAGGTGAGGGATTCTTCCTAAGTCGTTTATAAAGAGGTTCACAGACATGTCTAATATTAGGGATAAAATCAGCCACATAATTAAGGCTTCCTAGAAACCGTTGAAGCTGGGTTTTATCATTAATTTCATTAGGAAACTTGTCGGAGAACTCTATGGCTCGACATATAGGTTTATAACTACCCTGATATAAGTCATGGCCTAAAAATCTAATGGTAGTTTGAAAAAGCTTAATCTTTTTAGCACTGACTACCAGACCATTATGCTTAACCACATTAAAAAATGTATTAAGATGTTTAAAATGAGAATCTATGTCCTCAGAGAAAATCAATATGTCATCAATATAAACTATAGACATATAAGAGTAAGGATTGAAAATATTATTCATAATGTTCTGAAACTCAGAAGGAGCATTTTTCAATCCAAAAGGCATGACATTCCATTTATAATGTCCGAAAGGGACATTGAATGCTGTCTTATACCTATCTTCATTTTTAATCTGGATTTGCCAGAAACCCGATTTCATATCGAACTTACTATAAAGGTTTGCTTTGTAAGTCCGTTTAAGAAGATCCCTTTTGTTAGGGATCGGATGACGGATCCACTTTTGGACAGAGTTTAGAGGCTTATAATTTATTACAAGCCTTGGAGCACCCCTCTCCTTTTCTGCACTTTTATTTACATAAAAGGCAGAACAACTCCATGGAGAGTTAGAAGGACGGATTATACCATTTTCTAGTAAATGGTTAATCTCAGTTTTGCAAGTCTCCAACATTTCTTGGTTCATTTGAATAGGCCTTGCCTTTGTAGGGATGGACCTTTCATCAAAATCATCAATATAAGGGAGTGCAATAGAATGCCTTTTAATATTCCAAAACGCAGTAGGCAGATTTGAACAAACTTCTCTTTCAAATTTCTGTTGAAGAGAATCGATTTTAGCCACTATTCCGGGGGTTTTTAAAGCTTGTTTAATTTTTTCAATCTTTATTTCTTCTTTAAGAAAAGAAATATGATTAGAGAGGTGATTAATTTTAAAAAAAGTTTTATTTTTTACGAACAAACTTTCTTCAGGAGAAAGAGATTTAACAAATGGGAAAAATACCTTCTGACCAAGGATGCAAGCATGAATGCCATCTAAATCATCAGTATAGGGTTTTAACTGATATATATGAAAGGCAAACCAAGAATGATATCTTCATTAATATTTTCAGTAATAACAAAATCATTTGTAAAGCAAATATTATTACTACAAATATGCGCTTTAGACAATTTGTAATCTATTTTCATGCGCTCTCCTGTCGCAGAATATAAGCAAGTAGTACCCTTTTCAAGGTACTTGAGAGGAATGAGGCCTTTGACAATACAGTTGCGATCGGCTCCACTATCAAATAATGCGATTTTGTTAAGCACGAAGTCTTTTGCAATCACTAATTTAATAGGGATATGCTGATTGATAGATTTAATGGTAGATACCGAAGGACTGACAAGACTGGCTTCTTGTTAAAGACCGGGATCAAGAAGGCCGGGTTCAATTAATTCTCCAGGAAAGTTAGAGGTAGGTTCAAGAATAGAAACAGATTTTCCTTTATCTGTTGCAGGAACTTCTCTAAGAACTTGAGAAGTAAGGGCCTCAATCTCAATCTTATCAAGACGAGATTTCATATTTCTGACTTCCTGCTTAAGGGAATTCATTTCTACCCGTAAGTCAGAAACAGAGGGCTCGGCAGATTTATCGAACCTAGAGAAAACTTGTTTCATACTAAAAGGTTCTATGACCTTAGAATGGGAAGGTTTCTTTTGATCTGAACCAAGAACAATCTTCTTAAGTTCAGCAATATATTTAGTTCTAGACTCATCATCCTTGATATGGTCAATAATATAAAAAAGAACCTCATTAGAGTCTTCAGTAATTGTACTAATGGTATTAATTACAATTACAGAAAATACCTTCGCACGATTCTTCGCAAGAATCATCTTGTTCGGACTGACTTTCATCAGTCTCATATGCGACGTTGATGTTTTCTTCATCGCTATAATCGTCTGAAGATGTATCATCAGAAGAAGAATCATCGCTTTCTTGGAGGATGGAAAAGAGTTTTTTCTTAGTATCATCATCTAATCCTAGGAGATTAATTTTCTTCTTCTTTTTAGAAGATTTACATTGGTTGGCTCTATGTCCAGATTTTCCACAATTCCAACATACATCTTCTTTATGGGAAGGCCTATGCTTCCTGAACTTCTTCTTGGGTTGGTATGGCCTATCCTTAGAAGTATTCTTTCTAGGTTTCTTAGACTTATACGAAGACTTCTTAGATTTCTTCTTAGCTAGCTTAGAAGGGGGAGAGTTTATATTACCATATCCAAAATCACGACAAAAACTGCCTAATTCGGCTCTAGATGTCATCCTATCTTTCTTAAGGTGACTCTTGAGTTTTAAGTCGGTACAAAGCTCTAAGGCTGTGGTGTTAATGATACTAATAATATCTCCGTAAGTCATAAGGTCATAGGGCACTTTACCACCGCACCTATCCCTTATTTTTGACCTAACCTTTTCGGCAAAAAGAGGGGGAAGACCGCTAATGAATCTGTCTTTCTAGAAATCACTATACAGTCGGGTCTGGTCATAATCTTAACCATAAACTGATCCTTATACCACCTAAAATCGCTCAATTTTGGGCAACGAAGGTTGTTAAGGATTTCAAGACTTCTATCTTGGAAGAGTTTTGGCTCACCTACAAAGTGTTTGGCAATGTGGTAGAGCAAAGTGGCACAAGCATCCTCTCTAATCTCAGATTCTTGAGTTTCCATATCACTACCCGTTTTAACAGTAGTAATAATAGTGGTTGCGTTGAGAATCTGAAGCTTAAGTTCTTCGGTGACATAATTATCCCACCAATACCTAAGCATTCCGGTAAAGCCAGCAGTGATCATAGCAGCTGCTTCTTTATCGGAGGAATTGCACAGCTTATAGCTGGTAATGCAAGCACCCATTTCGTGAAGGACACGATAGATTTGATGTTCGGCTAACCCATCAATATTCCATTCTACGATGCCCCTACCATCATGAGATGATTGGGACTGGAAACCGTCTTCCTCATACTGAGTATCAGGAAAAGAGGGACGACTATAATAGTTTCGTCGATGGTGGTATCTATCGGAGAGTCTAAGGAGAGAGTTATCGGAAAGGGTTCGGACACTCTCAGAATTAGTGGTTTTGTTTTCCTTAGTCGAGCGAGAACCAGAAGCGGGATTAGCAACTTCTTTTGCTTTGGAAGAATCAGAAACTGCTGAATTTTTTGCCTTACTTTCGCTAGAGACATGAAAGTGGGCTAATTTTTCGGTAATCTGTTCAACTAATTTGCCCGAGACAGAGATATTGTCACTGAGTTTAGGGAACAATTCCCATCTAAATTAAGGAGGTTTGAATATAGGATTGGGCTCTATTGTACTGTTTGTACTAGGCCTAGGGATACTTAGACTAGGGGTTAGTTTAGGATTTGTTTCCTCAATTTGCAGGGAAACAGTGTGCAGTAACTTATTGGTGTAGTTGTTTTGTTTGACAATTTTGTCTATATCAGCATTTGAGGGTGCACTCGCAGGGTTACTGCTTTTGAGTTTGAAAGGAGAAGCAGGGATAATAGTATTGGAATGAGGAATTTTTATTCCCTCAAGCGGAGGAGTGACAGACTCAACGACCTTGCTGGACTGAGTATACCACTTATTAACAAGGACTTGTAATGACTCATTTTGGTCATCTAACTTTCCAGTGATCTCAAACCATCTGAAGAATTCGATATCACACTTTAAACGCTTCATGTCTAAGATCCACTGTTTTCCAAGAAGAGATTGCTGACTCTGAGAATAGGTAGCATTATACCATTTGACTTTCAACCTATTTTTAGGGTCAAGCCAGAGTTTTTTCAAAGAAGCCAGATCAGGGGTATAATCCTCATCTGTAGTGATAACACCCAAACCAGGGTCTGAATATTGCCTTGGAGGCTCCATGTCAGACGCTGTGGGACTAGAAGGTTCCTGGACTTGAGGTTTATAAAACACTTTTGGGATTTCTCCCAAAAAATCTACACCATCAACTTGACTTTTGTCAGCTGACCTAAAAGAATTAGAACGATTAAATACTCCTTCCGGGGGCTTCGAAGAAGTAGAACCCGCGGTGAAGCTTCTACGAGGTCTGGAGTCCAGAAGTTTAAGATCAACCGAACCATCGGAATTTTGAATGATACGTTCAATCTGACGTTTCTCAGTGTGAGAGGAAACAGGTTGGGTAATAGCCTCGAAATGCCAATCTGTATTGGCCAAGAGGTCATTCCACTTGAGAAGGCGAGGAACAAAGACTGTACTATGTTCATGGTTAGCTTCCATTAACATAGTCACACCTTTGGTACTCTCCATCCGAGCTCTAGGAGCAAGGGTAGTTGCCATCAATCTGTAATAGACTCGATATATAACAGCTAATTCACGAGTTTCTGATTTGCTGTTCATATTAAGAGTTTTAATATTAAGAGTTAATGTATATAACGCATTAGGATCATTAATATCAACAGAGAAATTAGGATAGCAGTTGAAATAAACAGGGCCACCTGCTAAATTACTTTCAAGAGCTCCTAATAAAGAATCATCAAAATTAAGAAAACGTGCATCACGTAACAGTGCACAGACAGGAATATTAAGTCCTTTTCTAAACAAATGCTTAACATCAACTTGAACAAGACCAATATGCAAGTAATTAAAATTAGATTTATATCTAATTATATCTTGCTCATTTAACAATTTTATAAATACTGTTTTACTGTTTTACTGCTTTTTTAATTTTTATTTTTTCGGTCCTGTTTCCCTTTGTGGTATCAGAGCCATGATGGCTGTATATGTATTTAGCATGAGCAACTAAATACATATACTGTCCGGAGCTTAATGCTTTTGCAAATCCATACCTAAAGTTATTTTGATAACTTCTTGAAGTAGCATAATTAAATTATTTCTAAGTATTAAATCTTTTATCCTGTTTCATATAAAGATCTATCTTGTGTGAGGTTCTTATTTCTCTCTAAGTGTGTGAGGTATCCGATTAATTTCCGGAGTGTACGTTGGCAAGCCTGTCCTTGTGGTCCTTGTTAGCCGTGATAGGCGTTTTTAATGTGACCCTTAGGTTTTCCCGTAGCCATGACAACTCTAGAGAGAAAGGAGGTAAAGCCAAGAGAACTTATAGATCCTTATGAACCTTGATAACCAGATTTAGGACTTATTTATAATTTGATCATTGTTATTTGGTTTTATCTGAATATCTTTTGTATGCGATTTTGCATTTGTATAAGTTCCAGGACAGTAGGCAGTTTTTGTCGTGATTTTGGATATGGTAATATAAACTCTCCCCCTTCTAAGCTAGCTAAGAAAAAATCTAAGAAGTCTTCGTATAAGTCTAAGAAACCTAGAAAGAATACTTCTAAGGATAGGCCATACCAACCCAAGAAGAAGTTCAGGAAGCATAGGCCTTCCCATAAAGAAGATGTATGTTGGAATTGTGGAAAATCTGGACATAGAGCCAACCAATGTAAATCTTCTAAAAAGAAGAAGAAAATTAATCTCCTAGGATTAGATCATGATACTAAGAAACAACTCTTTTCCATCCTCCAAGAAAGCTATGATTCTTCTTCTGATGATACATCTTCAGACGATTATAGTGATGAAGAAAACATCAACGCCTTCTGCCGTGGCCCCGGGCCCCCGGACCCGAATTGTCTAAAATTTTTCTCGGACATCCAATTCGGCCAATGGAACCATAGTCACTGCCCCTCCATGACCAAATTACATTTTGTGGATGTTAACGACCATAAAATTGGAAATCCGCGCGAGTCCCATTTTTTTTGTGCAATAGCCCACGCCTTCTGCCGTGGCCCCCGGACCCGAATTGTCTAAACTTTTTCTCAGACATCAAATAAGGCCAAAGGAACAATAGTCACTGCCCCTCCATGACCAAATTGCAATTTTTGGTAGTTTACGGCCATAAAATTTGAAATCTGCGCGAGTCTCAATTTTTCGTGTGCTATAGCCCACGGCTTCTACCGTGGCCCCGGGCCCCTGGACCTGAATCGTCTAAAATTTTTCTCGGACATCCAATACGGCCAAAGAAACCATAGTCACCGCCCCGCCATGACCAAATTACATTTTTGGATGTTTACGGCCATAAAATTGGAAATACGCGCAAGTCCCAATTATTCGTGTGCTATAGCCCACGCCTTCTGCCGTGGCCCCGGGCCTCCGGACCCGAATTGTCTAAAATTTTTCTCCGACATCCAATTCGGCCAAAGGAACCATAGTCACCGCCCCTCCATGACCAAATTACATTTTGTGGATGTATACGACCATAAATATGGAAATCCGCGCGAGTCCCATTTTTTGTGTGCAATAGCCCACGCCTTCTGCCGTGGCCCCGGGCTCCCGGACCCGAATTGTCTAAACTTTTTCTCGGACATCAAATACGGCCAAAGGAACCATAGTCACTGCCCTTCCATGACCAAATTGCAATTTTTGGAAGATTACGGCCATAAAATTGGAAATCCGCGCGAGTCTAAATTTTTCGTGTGCTATAGCCCACGGCTTTTGCCGTGGCCCCAGGCCCCCGGACCTGAATCGTCTAAAAATTTTCTCGGACATCCAATACGGCCAAAGGAACCATAGTCACCGCCCCGCCGTGACCAAATTACATTTTTTGGATGTTTACAGCCATATAATTGGAAATTCGCGCGAGTCCTAATTATTCGTGTGCTATAGCCCACGCCTTCTGTCGTGGCCGCGGGACCCTGGAGCCGTATTGTCTAAACCTTTTCTCGGACATCAAATACGGCCAAAGGAACCATAGTCACTGCCCCTCCATGACCAAATTGCAGTTTTTGGAAGTATACGGCCATAAAATTGGAAATCCGCGCGAGTCTCAATTTTTCGTGTGCTATAGCCCACAGCTTCTACCGTGGCCCCAGGCCCCCGGACTTGAATCGTCCAAAATTTTTCTCGGACATCCAATACGGCCAAAGGAACCATAGTCACCGCCCCGCCGTGACCAAATTACATTTTTTGGATGTTTACGGCCATAAAATTGGAAATCCACGCGAGTCCTAATTATTCGTATGCAATAGCCCACGCTTTCTGCCGTGGCCGCGGGCCCCCGGACCCGAATTGTCTAATCTTTTTCTCGGACATCAAATACGGCAAAAGGAACCATAGTCACTGCCCCTCCATGACCAAATTGCAATTTTTGGAAGTTTACGGCCACTAAATTGGAAATCCGCGCGAGTCTCAATTTTTCGTGTGCTATAGCCCACGCCTTCTGCCGTGGCCCCGGGCCCCGGACCTGAATCGTCTAAAATTTTTCTCGGACATCCAATACGGCCAAAGGAACCATAATCACCGCCCCGCCGTGACCAAATTATATTTTTTGGATGTTTACGGCCATTAAATTGGAAATCCGCGCGAGTCCCAATTATTTGTGTGCTATAGCCCACGCCTTCTGCCGTGGCCCCGGGCCCCCGGACCCGAATTGTCTAAAATTATTCTCGGACATCCAATACGACCAAAGAAACCATAGTCACCGCCCCACCGTGACCATATTACATTTTTTGAATGTTTACGGCCATAAAATTGGAAATCCGCGGGAGTCCTAGTTATTTGTGTGCTATAGCCCACGCCTTCTACCGTGGCCCCGGGCCCCCGGACCCGTATTGTCTAAACTTTTTCTCGGACATCAAATACGGCCAAAGGAACCATAGTAACTGACCCTCCATGACCAAATTGCAATTTTTGGAAGTATACGGCCATAAAATTGGAAATCCGCACGAGTCTAAATGTTTCGTGTGCTATAGCCGTGGCCCCAGGCCCCCGGACCTGAATCGTCTAAAAATTTTCTCGGACATCCAATACAGCCAAAGGAACCATAGTCACCGCCCCAACGTGACCAAATTACATTTTTTGGATGTTTACGGCCATAAAATTTGAAATTCGCGCGAGTCCTAATTATTCGTGTGCTATAGCCCACGCCTTCTACTGTGGCCGCGGGCCCCCGGACCCGTATTGTCTAAACTTTTTCTCGGACATCAAATACGGCCAAAGCAACCATAGTCACTGCCCCTCCATGACCAAATTACATTTTGTGGATGTTAACGACCATAAAATTGGAAATCCGCGCGAGTCCCATTTTTTTTGTGCAATAGCCCACGCCTTCTGCCGTGGCCCCCGGACCCGAATTGTCTAAACTTTTTCTCAGACATCAAATAAGGCCAAAGGAACAATAGTCACTGCCCCTCCATGACCAAATTGCAATTTTTGGTAGTTTACGGCCATAAAATTTGAAATCTGCGCGAGTCTCAATTTTTCGTGTGCTATAGCCCACGGCTTCTACCGTGGCCCCGGGCCCCTGGACCTGAATCGTCTAAAATTTTTCTCGGACATCCAATACGGCCAAAGAAACCATAGTCACCGCCCCGCCATGACCAAATTACATTTTTGGATGTTTACGGCCATAAAATTGGAAATACGCGCAAGTCCCAATTATTCGTGTGCTATAGCCCACGCCTTCTGCCGTGGCCCCGGGCCTCCGAACCCGAATTGTCTAAAATTTTTCTCCGACATCCAATTCGGCCAAAGGAACCATAGTCACCGCCCCTCCATGACCAAATTACATTTTGTGGATGTATACGACCATAAATATGGAAATCCGCGCGAGTCCCATTTTTTGTGTGCAATAGCCCACGCCTTCTGCCGTGGCCCCGGGCTTCCGGACCCGAATTGTCTAAACTTTTTCTCGGACATCAAATACGGCCAAAGGAACCATAGTCACTGCCCTTCCATGACCAAATTGCAATTTTTGGAAGATTACGGCCATAAAATTGGAAATCCGCGCGAGTCTAAATTTTTCGTGTGCTATAGCCCACGGCTTTTGCCGTGGCCCCAGGCCCCCGGACCTGAATCGTCTAAAAATTTTCTCGGACATCCAATACGGCCAAAGGAACCATAGTCACCGCCCCGCCGTGACCAAATTACATTTTTTGGATGTTTACAGCCATATAATTGGAAATTCGCGCGAGTCCTAATTATTCGTGTGCTATAGCCCACGCCTTCTGTCGTGGCCGCGGGACCCTGGAGCCGTATTGTCTAAACCTTTTCTCGGACATCAAATACGGCCAAAGGAACCATAGTCACTGCCCCTCCATGACCAAATTGCAGTTTTTGGAAGTATACGGCCATAAAATTGGAAATCCGCGCGAGTCTCAATTTTTCGTGTGCTATAGCCCACAGCTTCTACCGTGGCCCCAGGCCCCCGGACTTGAATCGTCCAAAATTTTTCTCGGACATCCAATACGGCCAAAGGAACCATAGTCACCGCCCCGCCGTGACCAAATTACATTTTTTGGATGTTTACGGCCATAAAATTGGAAATCCACGCGAGTCCTAATTATTCGTATGCAATAGCCCACGCTTTCTGCCGTGGCCGCGGGCCGCCGGACCCGAATTGTCTAATCTTTTTCTCGGACATCAAATACGGCAAAAGGAACCATAGTCACTGCCCCTCCATGACCAAATTGCAATTTTTGGAAGTTTACGGCCACTAAATTGGAAATCCGCGCGAGTCTCAATTTTTCGTGTGCTATAGCCAACGGCTTCTGCCGTGGCCCCGGGCCCCGGACCTGAATCGTCTAAAATTTTTCTCGGACATCCAATACGGCCAAAGGAACCATAGTCACCGCCCCGCCGTGACCAAATTATATTTTTTGGATGTTTACGGCCATTAAATTGGAAATCCGCGCGAGTCCCAATTATTTGTGTGCTATAGCCCACGCCTTCTGCCGTGGCCCCGGGCCCCCGGACCCGAATTGTCTAAAATTTTTCTCGGACATCCAATACGACCAAAGAAACCATAGTCACCGCCCCACCGTGACCATATTACATTTTTTGAATGTTTACGGCCATAAAATTGGAAATCCGCGGGAGTCCTAGTTATTTGTGTGCTATAGCCCACGCCTTCTGCCGTGGCCCCGGGCCCTCGGACCCAAATTGTCTAAAAATTTTGTCGGACATCAAATACGGCCAAAGGAACCATAGTCACTGCCCCTCCATGACCAAATTGCAATTTTTGGAAGTCTACGGACATAAAATTGGAAATCCGCGGGAGTCCCAATTATTCGTGTGCTATAGCCCACGCCTTCTGCCGTGGCCCCGGGCCCCCGGACCCGAATTGTCTAAAATTTGTCTCGGACATCCAATTCGGCCAAAGGAACCATAGTCATCGCCCCTCCATGACCAAATTACATTTTTTGGATGTTTACGGCCATATAATTGGAAATCCGCGGGAGTCCTAATTATTTGTGTGCTATAACCCACGCCTTCTGCCGTGGCCCCAGGCCCTCGGACCCAAATTGTCTAAACTTTTTCTCGGACATCACATACGGCCAAAGGTACCATAGTAACTGCCCCTCCATGACCAAATTGCAATTTTTGGAAGTATACGGCCATAAAATTTGAAATCCGCACGAGTCTAAATTTTTCGTGTGCTATAGCCCACGGCTTCTGCCGTGGCCCCAGGCCCCCGGACCTGAATCGTCTAAAAATTTTCTCGGACATCCAATACGGCCAAAGGAACCATAGTCACCGCCCCAACGTGACCAAATTACATTTTTTGGATGTTTACGGCCATAAAATTTGAAATTCGCGCGAGTCCTAATTATTCGTGTGCTATAGCCCACGCCTTCTACCGTGGCCGCGGGCCCCCGGACCCGTATTGTCTAAACTTTTTCTCGGACATCAAATACGGCCAAAGGAACCATAGTCACCGCCCCGCCGTGACCAAATTATATTTTTTGGATGTTTACGGCCATTAAATTGGAAATCCGCGCGAGTCCCAATTATTTGTGTGCTCTAGCCCACGCCTTCTGCCGTGGCCCCGGGCCCCCGGACCCGAATTGTCTAAAATTTTTCTCGGACATCCAATACGACCAAAGAAACCATAGTCACCGCCCCACCGTGACCATATTACATTTTTTGAATGTTTACGGCCATAAAATTGGAAATCCGCGGGAGTCCTAGTTATTTGTGTGCTATAGCCCACGCCTTCTGCCGTGGCCCCGGGCCGTCGGACCCAACTTGTCTAAAAATTTTGTCGGACATCAAATACGGCCAAAGGAACCATAGTCACTGCCCCTCCATGACCAAATTGCAATTTTTGGAAGTCTACGGACATAAAATTGGAAATCCGCGCGAGTCCCAATTATTCGTGTGCTATAGCCCACGGCTTCTGCCGTGGCCCCGGGCCCTGGACCTGAATCGGCTAAAATTTTTCTTGGACATCCAATTCGGCCAAAGGAACCATAGTCATCGCCCCTCCATGACCAAATTACATTTTTTGGATGTTTACGGCCATATAATTGGAAATCCGCGGGAGTCCTAATTATTTGTGTGCTATAACCCACGCCTTCTGCCGTGGCCCCAGGCCCTCGGACCCAAATTGTCAAAAAATTATGTCGGACATCAAATACGGCCAAAGGAACCATAGTCACTGCCCCTCCATGACCAAATTGCAATTTTTGGAAGTCTACGGACATAAAATTGGAAATCCGCGGGAGTCCCAATTATTCGTGTGCTATAGCCCACGCCTTCTGCCGTGGCCCCGGGCCCCCGGACCCGAATTGTCTAAAATTTGTCTCGGACATTTAATTCGGCCAAAGGAACCATAGTCATCGCCCCTCCATGACCAAATTACATTTTTTGGATGTTTACGGCCATATAATTGGAAATCCGCGGGAGTCCTAATTATTTGTGTGCTATAACCCACGCCTTCTGCCGTGGCCCCAGGCCCTCGGACCCAAATTGTCAAAAAATTATGTCGGACATCACATACGGCCAAAGGAACCATAGTCACTGCCCCTCCATGACCAAATTGCAATTTTTGGAAGTTTACGGCCATAAAATTGGAAATCCACGCGAGTCCCAATTTTTCGTATGCTATAGCCCACGCCTTCTGCCGTGGCCCCGGGCCCCCGGACCCGAATTGTCTAAACTTTTTCTCGGACATCAAATAAGGCCAAAGGAACCATAGTCACTGCCCCTCCATGACCAAATTGCAAATTTTGGTAGTTTACGGCCATAAAATTGGAAATCCGCGCGAGTCTCAATTTTTCGTGGGCTATAGCCCACGGCTTCTGCCGTGGCCCCGGGCCCCTGGACCTGAATCGTCTAAAATTTTCTCGGACATCCAATTCGGCCAAAGGAACCATAGTCACCGCCCCTCCATGACCAAATTACATTTTGTGGATGATTACGACCATAAAATTTGAAATTCGCGCGATTCCTAATTATTCGTGTGCTATAGCCCACGCCTTCTGCCGTGGCCGCGGGCCCCCGGACCCGTATTGTCTAAACTTTTTCTCGGACATCAAATACGGCCAAAGGAACCATAGTAACTGCCCCTCCATGACCAAATTGCAATTTTTGGAAGTATACGGCCATAAAATTGGAAATCCGCACGAGTCTAAATTTTTCGTGTGCTATAGCCCACGGCTTCTGCCGTGGCCCCAGGCCCCCGGACCTGAATCGTCTAAAAATTTTCTCGGACATCCAATACGGCCAAAGGAACCATAGTCACCGCCCCAACGTGACCAAATTACATTTTTTGGATGTTTACGGCCATAAAATTTGAAATTCGCGCGAGTCCTAATTATTCGTGTGCTATAGCCCACGCCTTCTACCGTGGCCGCGGGCCCCCGGACCCGTATTGTCTAAACTTTTTCTCGGACATCAAATACGGCCAAAGGAACCATAGTCACCGCCCCGCCGTGACCAAATTATATTTTTTGGATGTTTACGGCCATTAAATTGGAAATCCGCGCGAGTCCCAATTATTTGTGTGCTCTAGCCCACGCCTTCTGCCGTGGCCCCGGGCCCCCGGACCCGAATTGTCTAAAATTTTTCTCGGACATCCAATACGACCAAAGAAACCATAGTCACCGCCCCACCGTGACCATATTACATTTTTTGAATGTTTACGGCCATAAAATTGGAAATCCGCGGGAGTCCTAGTTATTTGTGTGCTATAGCCCACGCCTTCTGCCGTGGCCCCGGGCCGTCGGACCCAACTTGTCTAAAAATTTTGTCGGACATCAAATACGGCCAAAGGAACCATAGTCACTGCCCCTCCATGACCAAATTGCAATTTTTGGAAGTCTACGGACATAAAATTGGAAATCCGCGCGAGTCCCAATTATTCGTGTGCTATAGCCCACGGCTTCTGCCGTGGCCCCGGGCCCTGGACCTGAATCGGCTAAAATTTTTCTTGGACATCCAATTCGGCCAAAGGAACCATAGTCATCGCCCCTCCATGACCAAATTACATTTTTTGGATGTTTACGGCCATATAATTGGAAATCCGCGGGAGTCCTAATTATTTGTGTGCTATAACCCACGCCTTCTGCCGTGGCCCCAGGCCCTCGGACCCAAATTGTCAAAAAATTATGTCGGACATCAAATACGGCCAAAGGAACCATAGTCACTGCCCCTCCATGACCAAATTGCAATTTTTTGAAGTTTACGGCCATAAAATTGGAAATCCGCGCGAGTCTCAATTTTTCGTGTGCTATAGCACACGGCTTCTGCCGTGGCCCCGGGCCCCCGGACCTGAATCGTCTAAAAATTTTCTCGGACATCCAATATGGCCAAAGGAACCATAGTCACCGCCCCTCCATGACCAAATTACATTTTTTGGATGTATACGGCCATAAAATGTGAAATCCGCGCGAGTCCCAATTTTTCGTATGCTATAGCCCACGGCTTCTGCCGTGGCCCCGGGCCTGAATCGTCTAAAATTTTTCTCGGACATCCAATATGGCCAAAGGAACCGTAGTCACCGCCCCTCCATGACCAAATTACATTTTTTTGATGTTTACGGCCATAAAATTGAAAATCCGCGTGAGTCCCGATTATTCGTGTGCTATAGCCCACGCCTTCTGCCGTGGCCCCAGGGCCCCGGACCCGAATTGTCTAAAATTTTTCTTGGACATCCAATTCGGCCAAACGAACCATAGTCACCGCCCCTCCATGACCAAATTACATTTTGTGGATGTTTACGACCATAAAATTGGAAATCCGCGCGAGTCACATTTTTTGTGTGCAATAGCCCATACCTTCTGCCGTGGCCCCGGGCCTCCGGACCCAAATTGTCTAAAAATTTTCTCGAACATCCAATTCGGCCAATGGAACCATAGTCACCGCTCCTCCATGACCAAATTACATTTTGTGGATGTTTACGACCATAAAATTGGAAATCCGCGCGAGTCCCATTTTTTTTGTGCAATAGCCCACGCCTTCTGTCGTGGCCCCGGGCCCCCGGACCCGAATTGTCTAAACTTTTTCTCGGACATCAAATAAGGCCAAAGGAACCATAGTCACTGCCCCTCCATGACCAAATTGCAAATTTTGGTAGTTTACGGCCATAAAATTGGAAATCCACGCGAGTCTCAATTTTTCGTGGGCTATAGCCCACGGCTTCTGCCGTGGCCCCGGGCCCCTGGACCTGAATCGTCTAAAATTTTCTCGGACATCCAATTCGGCCAAAGGAACCATAGTCACCGCCCCTCCATGACCAAATTACATTTTGTGGATGATTACGACCATAAAATTTGAAATTCGCGCGAGTCCTAATTATTCGTGTGCTATAGCCCACGCCTTCTGCCGTGGCCGCGGGCCCCCGGACCCGTATTGTCTAAACTTTTTCTCGGACATCAAATACGGCCAAAGGAACCATAGTAACTGACCCTCCATGACCAAATTGCAATTTTTGGAAGTATACGGCCATAAAATTGGAAATCCGCACGAGTCTAAATTTTTCGTGTGCTATAGCCCACGGCTTCTGCCGTGGCCCCAGGCCCCCGGACCTGAATCGTCTAAAAATTTTCTCGGACATCCAATACAGCCAAAGGAACCATAGTCACCGCCCCAACGTGACCAAATTACATTTTTTGGATGTTTACGGCCATAAAATTTGAAATTCGCGCGAGTCCTAATTATTCGTGTGCTATAGCCCACGCCTTCTACCGTGGCCGCGGGCCCCCGGACCCGTATTGTCTAAACTTTTTCTCGGACATCAAATACGGCCAAAGCAACCATAGTCACTGCCTCTCCATGACCAAATTGCAATTTTTGGAAGTATACGGCCATAAAATTGGAAATCCGCGCGAGTCTCAATTTTTCGTGTGCTATAGCCCACTGCTTTTGCCGTGGCCCCAGGCCCACGGACCTGAATCGTCCAAAATTTTTCTCGGACATCCAATGCGGCCAAAGGAACCATAGTCACCACCCCGCCGTGACCAAATTACATTTTTTGGATGTTTACGGCTATAAAATTGGAAATCCGCGCGAGTCCCAATTATTCGTGTGCTATAGCCCACGCTTTCTGCCGTGGCCCCGGGCCCCCGGACCCGAATTGTCTAAAATTTTTCTCGGACATCCAATTCGGCCAAAGGAACCATAGTCACCGCCCCTCCATGACCAAATTACATTTTGTGGATGTTTACGACCATAAAATTGGAAATCTGCGCGAGTCCCATTTTTGTGTGCAATAGCCCATACCTTCTGCCGTGGCCCCGGGCCTCCGGACCCGAATTGTCAATAATTTTTCTTGGACATCCAATTCGGCCAAAGGAACCATAGTCACCGCCCCTCCATGACCAAATTACATTTTGTGGATGATTACGACCATAAAATTGGAAATTCCCGCGAGTCCTAATGATTCGTGTGCTATAGCCCACGCCTTCTGCCGTGGCCGCGGGCCCTCGGACCCGTATTGTCTAAACTTTTTCTCGGACATCAAATACGGCCAAAGGAACCATAGTCACTGCCCCTCCATGACCAAATTGCAATTTTTGGAAGTATACGGCCATAAAATTGAAAATCCGCACGAGTCTAAATTTTTCGTGTGCTATAGCCCACGGCTTCTGCCGTGGCACCAGGCCCCCGGACCTGAATCGTCTAAAAATTTTCTCGGACATCCAATACGGCCAAAGGAACCATAGTCACCGCCCCAACGTGACCAAATTACATTTTTTGGATGTTTACGGCCATAAAATTTGAAATTCGCGCGAGTCCTAATTATTTGTGTGCTATAGGCCACGCCTTCTGCCGTGGCCGCGGGCCCCCGGACCCGTATTGTCTAAACTTTTTCTCGGACATCAAATACGGCCAAAGCAACCATATTCACAGCCCCTCCATGACCAAATTGCAATTTTAGGAAGTATACGGCCATAAAATTGGAAATCCGCGCGAGTCCAATTTTTCGTGTGCTATAGCCCACGGCTTCTGCCGTGGCCCCAGGCCCACGGACCTGAATCGTCCAAAATTTTTCTCGGACATCCAATGCGGCCAAAGGAACCATAGTCACCGCCCCGCCGTGACCAAATTACATTTTTTGGATGTTTACGGCCATAAAATTGGAAATCCGCGCGAGTCCTTATTATTCGTGTGCAATAGCCCACGCTTTCTGCCGTGGCCGCGGGCCCCTGGACCCGAATTGTCCAATCTTTTTCTCGGATATCAAATACGGCCAAAGGAACCATAGTCACTGCCCCTCCATGACCAAATTGCAATTTTTGGAAGTTTACGGCCATAAAATTGGAAACCCGCGCGAGTCTAAATTTTTCGTGTGCTATAGCCCACGGCTTCTGCCGTGGCCCCAGGCCCCCGGACCTGAATCATCTAAAAATTTTCTCGAACATCCAATACGGCCAAAGGAACCATAGCACCGCCCCGCCGTGACCAAAATACATTTATTGGATGTTTACGGCTATAAAATTGGAAATCCGCGCGAGTCGTAATTATTCGTGTGCTATAGCCCACGCCTTCTGCCGTGGCCGCAGGCCCCCGGACCCGTATTGTCTAAAATTTTTCTCGGACATCCAATTCGGCCAAAGGAACCATAGTCACCGCCCCTCCATGACCAAATTACATTTTGTGGATGTTTACGACCATAAAATTGGAAATCCGCGCGAGTCCCATTTTTGTGTGCAATAGCCCATACCTTCTGCCGTGGCCCCGGGCCTCCGGACCCGAATTGTCAATAATTTTTCTCGGACATCCAATTCGGCCAAAGGAACCATAGTCACCGCCCCTCCATGACCAAATTACATTTTGTGGATGATTACGACCATAAAATTGGAAATTCGCGCGAGTCCTAATTATTCGTGTGCTATAGCCCAAGCCATCTGCCGTGGCAGCGGGCCCCCGGACCCGTATTGTCTAAACTTTTTCTCGGACATCAAATACGGCCAAAGGAACCATAGTTACTGCCCCTCCATGACCAAATTGCAATTTTTGGAAGTATATGGCCATAAAATTGGAAATCCGCACGAGTCTAAATTTTTCGTGTGCTATAGCCCACGGCTTCTGCCGTGGCCCCAGGCCCCCGGACCTGAATCGTCTAAAAATTTTCTCGGACATCCAATACGGCCAAAGGAACCATAGTCACCGCCCCAACGTGACCAAATTACATTTTTTGGATGTTTACGGCCATAAAATTTGAAATTCGCGCGAGTCCTAATTATTTGTGTGCTATAGCCCACGCCTTCTGCCGTGGCCGCGGGCCCCCGGACCCGTATTGTCTAAACTTTTTCTCGGACATCAAATACGGCCAAAGCAACCATAGTCACTGCCCCTCCATGACCAAATTGCAATTTTAGGAAGTATACGGCCATAAAATTGGAAATCAGCGCGAGTCTCAATTTTTCGTGTGCTATAGCCCACGGCTTCTGCCGTGGCCCCAGGCCCACGGACCTGAATCGTCCAAAATTTTTCTCGGACATCCAATGCGGCCAAAGGAACCATAGTCACCGCCCCGCCGTGACCAAATTACATTTTTTGGATGTTTACGGCCATAAAATTGGAAATCCGCGCGAGTCCTAATTATTCGTGTGCAATAGCCCACGCTTTCTGCCGTGGTCGCGGGCCCCCGGACCCGAATTGTCCAATCTTTTTCTCGGATATCAAATACGGCCAAAGGAACCATTGTCACTGCCCCTCCATGACCAAATTGCAATTTTTGGAAGTTTACGGCCATAAAATTGGAAATCCGCGCGAGTCAAAATTTTTCGTGTGCTATAGCCCACGGCTTCTGCCGTGGCCCCAGGCCCCCGGACCTGAATCGTCTAAAAATTTTCTCGAACATCCAATACGGCCAAAGGAACCATAGCACCGCCCCGACGTGACCAAATTACATTTTTTTGATATTTACGGCCATAAAATTGGAAATTCGCGCGAGTCGTAATTATTCGTGTGCTATAGCCCATGCCTTCTGCCGTGGCCGCGGGCCCCCGGACCCGTATTGTCTAAACTTTTTCTCGGACATCAAATACGGACAAAGGAACCATAGTCACTACCCCTCCATGACCAAATTGCAATTTTTGGAAGTATACGGCCATAAAATTGGAAATCCGCTCGAGTCTAAATTTTTCGTGTGCATTCGCCCACGGCTTCTGCCGTGGCCCCGGCCCCCGGACCTGAATCGTCCAAAATTTTTCTCGGACATCCAATACGGCCAAAGGAACCATAGTCACCGCCCCGCCGTGACCAAATTACTTTTTTTGGATGTTTACGGCCATAAAATTGGAAATCCGCGCGAGTCCTAATAATTCATGTGCAATAGCCCATGCTTTCTGCCGTGGCCCCGGGCCCCTGGACCTAAATCGTCTAGTATTTTCTCAGACATCCAATGCGGCCAAAGAAACCATAGTCACCGCCCCGCCGTGACCAAAATACATTTTTTGGATGTTTACGGCTATAAAATTGGAAATCCGCGCGAGTCCCAAGTTTTCGTGTGCTATAGCCCACGCCTTCTGCCGTGGCCCCGGGCCCTCGGACCCGAATTGTCTAAACTTTTTCTCGGACATCAAATACGGCCAAAGGAACCATAGTCACTGCCCCTCCATGACCAAATTGCAATTTTTGGAAGTTTACGGCCATAAAATTGGAAATCCGCGCGAGTCTCAATTTTTCATGTGCTATAGCCCACGGCTTTTGCCGTGGCCCCGAGCCCCCGGACCTGAATCGTCTAAAAATTTTCCCGGACATCCAATATGGCCAAAGGAACCATAGTCACCGCCCCTCCATGACCAAATTACATTTTTTAGATGTTTACGGCCATGAAATTGGAAATTCTCGCGAGTCCTAATTATTCGTGTAGCCCACGCCTTCTGCCGTGGCCGCGGGCCCCCGGACCCGTATTGTCTAAACTTTTTCTCGGACATCAAATAAGGCCAAAGGAACCATAGTCACTGCCCCTCCATGACCAAATTGCAATATTTGGTAGTTTACGGCCATAAAATTGGAAATCTGCGCGAGTCTCAATTTTTCGTGTGCTATAGCCCACGGCTTCTGCCGTGGCCCCGGGCCCTGGACCTGAATCGTCTAAAATTTTTCTCGGACATCCAATTCGGCCAAAGGAACCATAGTCACCGCCCCTCCATGACCAAATTACATTTTGTGGATGTTTACGACCATAAAATTGGAAATCCGCGCGAGTCCAATTTTTTGTGTGCAATAGCCCATGCCTTCTCCGTGGCCCCAAGCCTCCGGACCCAAATTGTCTAAATTTTTTCTCGGACATGCAATTCGGTCAAAGGAACCATAGTCACCGCCCCTCCATGACCAGAGTACATTTTGTGGATGTTTACAACCATAAAATTGGAAATCCGCGCGAGTCCCATTTTTTTTGTGCAATAGCCCACGCCTTCTGCCGTGGCCCCCGGACCTGAATTGTCTAATATTTTTCTCGGACATCAAATAAGGCCAAAGGAACCATAGTCACTGCCCCTCCATGACCAAATTGCAAATTTTGGTAGTTTACGGCCACAAAATTGGAAATCCGCGTGAGTCTCAATTTTTCGTGTGTTATAGCCCACGGCTTATGCCGTGGGCCCGGGCCCCTGGACCTGAATCGTCTAGTATTTTCTCGGACATCCAATGCGGCCAAAGAAACCATACTCACCGCCCCGCCGTGACCAAAATACATTTTTTGGATGTTTACGGCTATAAAATTGGAAATCCGCGCGAGTCCCAAGTTTTCGTGTGCTATAGCCCACGCCTTCTGCCGTGGCCCCGGGCCCTCGGACCCGAATTGTCTAAACTTTTTCTCGGACATCAAATACGGCTAAAGGAACCATAGTCACTGCCCCTCCATGACCAAATTGCAATTTTTGGAAGTTTACGGCCATAAAATTGGAAATCCGCGCGAGTCTCAATTTTTCGTGTGCTATAGCCCACGGCTTCTGCCGTGGCCCCGGGCCCCCGGACCTGAATCGTCTAAAAATTTTCCCGAACATCCAATACGGCCAAAGGAACCATAGTCACCGCCCCGCCATGACCAAATTACATTTTTTAGATGTTTACGGCCATGAAATTGGAAATTCGCGCGAGTCCTAATTATTCGTGTAGCCCACGCCTTCTGCCGTGGCCGCGGGCCCCCGGACCCGTATTGTCTAAACTTTTTCTCGGACATCAAATAAGGCCAAAGGAACCATAGTCACTGGCCCTCCATGACCAAATTGCAATATTTGGTAGTTTACGGCCATAAAATTGGAAATCTGCGCGAGTCTCAATTTTTCGTGTGCTATAGCCCACGGCTTCTGCCGTGGCCCCGGGCCCTGGACCTGAATCGGCTAAAATTTTTCTCGGACATCCAATTCGGCCAAAGGAACCATAGTCACCGCCCCTCCATGACCAAATTACATTTTGTGGATGTTTACGACCATAAAATTGGAAATCCGCGCGAGTCCAATTTTTTGTGTGCAATAGCCTATGCCTTCTGCCGTGGCCCCAAGCCTCCGGACCCAAATTGTCTAAATTTTTTCTCGGACATGCAATTCGGTCAAAGGAACCATAGTCACCGCCCCTCCATGACCCGAGTACATTTTGTGGATGTTTACAACCATAAAATTGGAAATCCGCGCGAGTCCCATTTTTTTTGTGCAATAGCCCACGCCTTCTGCCGTGGCCCCCGGACCCGAATTGTCTAATATTTTTCTCGGACATCAAATAAGGCCAAAGGAACCATAGTCACTGCCCCTCCATGACCAAATTGATAATTTTGGTAGTTTACGGCCACAAAATTGGAAATCCGCGCGCGTCTCAATTTTTCGTGTGTTATAGCCCACGGCTTTTGCCGTGGCCCCGGGCCCCTGGACCTGAATCGTCTAGTATTTTCTCGGACATCCAATGCGGCCAAAGAAACCATAGTCACCGCCCCGCCGTGACCAAAATACATTTTTTGGATGTTTACGGCTATAAAATTGGAAATCCGCGCGAGTCCCAAGTTTTCGTGTGCTATAGCCCACGCCTTCTGCCGTGGCCCCGGGCCCTCGGACCCGAATTGTCTAAACTTTTTCTCGGACATCAAATACGGCTAAAGGAACCATAGTCACTGCCCCTCCATGACCAAATTGCAATTTTTGGAAGTTTACGGCTATAAAATTGGAAATCCGCGCGAGTCTCAATTTTTCGTGTGCTATAGCCCACGGCTTCTGCCGTGGCCCCGGGCCCCCGGACCTGAATCGTCTAAAAATTTTCCCGAACATCCAATACGGCCAAAGGAACCATAGTCACCGCCCCGCCATGACCAAATTACATTTTTTAGATGTTTACGGCCATGAAATTGGAAATTCGCGCGAGTCCTAATTATTCGTGTAGCCAACGCCTTCTGCCGTGGCCGCGGGCCCCCGGACCCGTATTGTCTGAACTTTTTCTCGGACATCAAATAAGGCCAAAGGAACCATAGTCACTGCCCCTCCATGACCAAATTGCAATATTTGGTAGTTTACGGCCATAAAATTGGAAATCTGCGCGAGTCTCAATTTTTCGTGTGCTATAGCCCACGGCTTCTGCCGTGGCCCCGGGCCCTGGACCTGAATCGGCTAAAATTTTTCTCGGACATCCAATTCGGCCAAAGGAACCATAGTCACCGCCCCTCCATGACCAAATTACATTTTGTGGATGTTTACGACCATAAAATTGGAAATCCGCGCGAGTCCAATTTTTTGTGTGCAATAGCCTATGCCTTCTGCCGTGGCCCCAAGCCTCCGGACCCAAATTGTCTAAATTTTTTCTCGGACATGCAATTCGGTCAAAGGAACCATAGTCACCGCCCCTCCATGACCCGAGTACATTTTGTGGATGTTTACAACCATAAAATTGGAAATCCGCGCGAGTCCCATTTTTTTTGTGCAATAGCCCACGCCTTCTGCCGTGGCCCCCGGACCCGAATTGTCTAATATTTTTCTCGGACATCAAATAAGGCCAAAGGAACCATAGTCACTGCCCCTCCATGACCAAATTGATAATTTTGGTAGTTTACGGCCACAAAATTGGAAATCCGCGCGCGTCTCAATTTTTCGTGTGTTATAGCCCACGGCTTTTGCCGTGGCCCCGGGCCCCTGGACCTGAATCGTCTAGTATTTTCTCGGACATCCAATGCGGCCAAAGAAACCATAGTCACCGCCCCGCCGTGACCAAAATACATTTTTTGGATGTTTACGGCTATAAAATTGGAAATCCGCGCGAGTCCCAAGTTTTCGTGTGCTATAGCCCACGCCTTCTGCCGTGGCCCCGGGCCCCCGGACCCGAATTGTCTAAACTTTTCCTCGGACATCAAATACGGCCAAAGGAACAATAGTCACTGCCCCTCCATGACCAAATTGCAATTTTTGGAAGTTTACGGCCATAAAATTGGAAATCCGCGCGAGTCTCAATTTTTCGTGTGCTATAGCCCACGGCTTCTGCCGTGGCCCCAGGCCCCCGGACCTGAATCGTCTAAAAATTTTCTCGGACATCCAATACGGCCAAAGGAACCATAGTCACCGCCCCGCCGTGACCAAATTACATTTTTTGGATGTTTACGGCCATGAAATTGGAAATTCGCGCGAGTCCTAATTATTCGTGTAGCCCACGCCTTCTGCCGTGGCCGCGGGCCCCCGGACCCGTATTGTCTAAACTTTTTCTCGGACATCAAATACGGCCAAAGGAACCATAGTCACTGCCCCTCCATGACCAAATTGCAATTTTTTGAAGTTTACGGCCATAAAATTGGAAATCCGCGCGAGTCTCAATTTTTCGTGTGCTATAGCCCACGGCTTCTGCCGTGGCCCCGGGCCCCGGACCTGAATCGTCTAAAATTTTTCTCAGACATCCAATACGGCCAAAGGAACCATAGTCACCGCCCTGCCGTGACCAAATTATATTTTTTGGATGTTTACAGCCATAAAATTAGAAATCCGCGTGAGTCCCAATTATTCGTGTGCTATAGCCCGCGCCTTCTGCCGTGGCCCCGGGCCACCGGACCCGAATTGTGTAAAATTTTTCTCGGACATCCAATTCGGCCAAAGGAACCATAGTCACCGCCCCTCCATGACCAGAGTTCATTTTGTGGATGTTTACAACCATAAAATTGGAAATCCGCGCGAGTCCCGTTTTTTTTGTGCAATAGCCCACGCCTTCTGCCGTGGCCCCCGGACCCGAATTGTCTAATATTATTCTCGGACATCAAATAAGGCCAAAGGAACCATAGTCACTGCCCCTCCATGACCAAATTGCAAATTTTGGTAGTTTACGGCCACAAAATTGGAAATCCGCGCGAGTCTCAATTTTTCATGTGTTATAGCCCACGGCTTATGCCGTGGCCCCGGGCCTCTGGACCTGAATCGTCTAGTATTTTCTCGGACATCCAATGCGGCCAATGAAACCATAGTCACCGCCCCGCCGTGACCAAAATACATTTTTTGGATGTTTACGGCTATAAAATTGGAAATCCGCGCGAGTCCCAAGTTTTCGTGTGCTATAGCCCACGCCTTCTGCCGTGGCCCCGGGCCCTCGGACCCGAATTGTCTAAACTTTTTCTCGGACATCAAATACGGCCAAAGGAACCATAGTCACTGCCCCTCCATGACCAAATTGCAATTTTTGGAAGTTTACGGCCATAAAATTGGAAATCCGCGCGAGTCTCAATTTTTCGTGTGCTATAGCCCACGGCTTCTGCCGTGGCCCCGGGCCCCCGGACCTGAATCGTCTAAAAATTTTCCCGAACATCCAATACGGCCAAAGGAACCATAGTCACCGCCCCGCCATGACCAAATTACATTTTTTAGATGTTTACGGCCATGAAATTGGAAATTCGCGCGAGTCCTAATTATTCGTGTAGCCCACGCCTTCTGCCGTGGCCGCGGGCCCCCGGACCCGTATTGTCTAAACTTTTTCTCGGACATCAAATAAGGCCAAAGGAACCATAGTCACTGCCCCTCCATGACTAAATTGCAATATTTGGTAGTTTACGGCCATAAAATTGGAAATCTGCGCGAGTCTCAATTTTTCGTGTGCTATAGCCCACGGCTTCTGCCGTGGCCCCGGGCCCTGGACCTGAATCGGCTAAAATTTTTCTCGGACATCCAATTCGGCCAAAGGAACCATAGTCACCGCCCCTCCATGACCAAATTACATTTTGTGGATGTTTACGACCATAAAATTTGAAATCCGCGCGAGTCCAATTTTTTGTGTGCAATAGCCCATGCCTTCTGCCGTGGCCCCAAGCCTCCGGACCCAAATTGTCTAAATTTTTTCTCGGACATGCAATTCGGTCAAAGGAACCATAGTCACCGCCCCTCCATGACCAGAGTACATTTTGTGGATGTTTACAACCATAAAATTGGAAATCCGCGCGAGTCCCATTTTTTTTGTGCAATAGTCCACGCCTTCTGCCGTGGCCCCCGGACCCGAATTGTCTAATCTTTTTCTCGGACATCAAATAAGGCCAAAGGAACCATAGTCACTGCCCCTCCATGACCAAATTGCAAATTTTGGTAGTTTACGGCCACAAAATTGGAAATCCGCGCGAGTCTCAATTTTTCGTGTGTTATAGCCCACGGCTTATGCCGTGGCCCCGGGCCCCTGGACCTGAATCGTCTTGTATTTTCTCGGACATCCAATGCGGCCAAAGAAACCATAGTCACCGCCCCGCCGTGACCAAAATACATTTTTTGGATGTTTACGGCTATAAAATTGGAAATCCGCGCGAGTCCCAAGTTTTCGTGTGCTATAGCCCACGCCTTCTGCCGTGGCCCCGGGCCCTCGGTCCCGAATTGTCTAAACTTTTTCTCGGACATCAAATACGGCCAAAGGAACCATAGTCACTGCCCCTCCATGACCAAATTGCAATTTTTGGAAGTATACGGCCATAAAATTGGAAATCCGCACGAGTCTAAATTTTTCGTGTGCTATAGCCCACGGCTTCTGCCGTGGCCCCAGGCCCCCGGACCTGAATCGTCTAAAAATTTTCTCGGACATCCAATACGGCCAAAGGAACCATAGTCACCGCCCCAACGTGACCAAATTACATTTTTTGGATGTTTACGGCCATAAAATTTGAAATTCGCGCGAGTCCTTATTATTTGTGTGCTATAGCCCACGCCTTCTGCCGTGGCCGCGGGCCCCCGGACCCGTATTGTCTAAACTTTTTCTCGGACATCAAATACGGCCAAAGCAACCATAGTCACTGCCCCTCCATGACCAAATTGCAATTTTAGGAAGTATACGGCCATAAAATTGGAAATCCGCGCGAGTCTCAATTTTTCGTGTGCTATAGCCCACGGCTTCTGCCGTGGCCCCAGGCCCACGGACCTGAATCGTCCAAAATTTTTCTCGGACATCCAATGCGGCCAAAGGAACCATAGTCACCGCCCCGCCGTGACCAAATTACATTTTTTGGATGTTTACGGCCATAAAATTGGAAATCCGCGCGAGTCCTAATTATTCGTGTGCAATAGCCCACGCTTTCTGCCGTGGTCGCGGGCCCCCGGACCCGAATTGTCCAATCTTTTTCTCGGATATCAAATACGGCCAAAGGAACCATTGTCACTGCCCCTCCATGACCAAATTGCAATTTTTGGAAGTTTACGGCCATAAAATTGGAAATCCGCGCGAGTCAAAATTTTTCGTGTGCTATAGCCCACGGCTTCTGCCGTGGCCCCAGGCCCCCGGACCTGAATCGTCTAAAAATTTTCTCGAACATCCAATACGGCCAAAGGAACCATAGCACCGCCCCGACGTGACCAAATTACATTTTTTTGATATTTACGGCCATAAAATTGGAAATTCGCGCGAGTCGTAATTATTCGTGTGCTATAGCCCATGCCTTCTGCCGTGGCCGCGGGCCCCCGGACCCGTATTGTCTAAACTTTTTCTCGGACATCAAATACGGACAAAGGAACCATAGTCACTACCCCTCCATGACCAAATTGCAATTTTTGGAAGTATACGGCCATAAAATTGGAAATCCGCTCGAGTCTAAATTTTTCGTGTGCATTCGCCCACGGCTTCTGCCGTGGCCCCGGCCCCCGGACCTGAATCGTCCAAAATTTTTCTCGGACATCCAATACGGCCAAAGGAACCATAGTCACCGCCCCGCCGTGACCAAATTACTTTTTTTGGATGTTTACGGCCATAAAATTGGAAATCCGCGCGAGTCCTAATAATTCATGTGCAATAGCCCATGCTTTCTGCCGTGGCCCCGGGCCCCTGGACCTAAATCGTCTAGTATTTTCTCGGACATCCAATGCGGCCAAAGAAACCATAGTCACCGCCCCGCCGTGACCAAAATACATTTTTTGGATGTTTACGGCTATAAAATTGGAAATCCGCGCGAGTCCCAAGTTTTCGTGTGCTATAGCCCACGCCTTCTGCCGTGGCCCCGGGCCCTCGGACCCGAATTGTCTAAACTTTTTCTCGGACATCAAATACGGCCAAAGGAACCATAGTCACTGCCCCTCCATGACCAAATTGCAATTTTTGGAAGTTTACGGCCATAAAATTGGAAATTCGCGCGAGTCTCAATTTTTCATGTGCTATAGCCCACGGCTTCTGCCGTGGCCCCGGGCCCCCGGACCTGAATCGTCTAAAAATTTTCCCGAACATCCAATACGGCCAAAGGAACCATAGTCACCGCCCCGCCATGACCAAATTACATTTTTTAGATGTTTACGGCCATGAAATTGGAAATTCGCGCGAGTCCTAATTATTCGTGTAGCCCACGCCTTCTGCCGTGGCCGCGGGCCCCCGGACCCGTATTGTCTAAACTTTTTCTCGGACATCAAATAAGGCCAAAGGAACCATAGTCACTGCCCCTCCATGACTAAATTGCAATATTTGGTAGTTTACGGCCATAAAATTGGAAATCTGCGCGAGTCTCAATTTTTCGTGTGCTATAGCCCACGGCTTCTGCCGTGGCCCCGGGCCCTGGACCTGAATCGGCTAAAATTTTTCTCGGACATCCAATTCGGCCAAAGGAACCATAGTCACCGCCCCTCCATGACCAAATTACATTTTGTGGATGTTTACGACCATAAAATTTGAAATCCGCGCGAGTCCAATTTTTTGTGTGCAATAGCCCATGCCTTCTGCCGTGGCCCCAAGCCTCCGGACCCAAATTGTCTAAATTTTTTCTCGGACATGCAATTCGGTCAAAGGAACCATAGTCACCGCCCCTCCATGACCAGAGTACATTTTGTGGATGTTTACAACCATAAAATTGGAAATCCGCGCGAGTCCCATTTTTTTTGTGCAATAGTCCACGCCTTCTGCCGTGGCCCCCGGACCCGAATTGTCTAATCTTTTTCTCGGACATCAAATAAGGCCAAAGGAACCATAGTCACTGCCCCTCCATGACCAAATTGCAAATTTTGGTAGTTTACGGCCACAAAATTGGAAATCCGCGCGAGTCTCAATTTTTCGTGTGTTATAGCCCACGGCTTATGCCGTGGCCCCGGGCCCCTGGACCTGAATCGTCTTGTATTTTCTCGGACATCCAATGCGGCCAAAGAAACCATAGTCACCGCCCCGCCGTGACCAAAATACATTTTTTGGATGTTTACGGCTATAAAATTGGAAATCCGCGCGAGTCCCAAGTTTTCGTGTGCTATAGCCCACGCCTTCTGCCGTGGCCCCGGGCCCTCGGTCCCGAATTGTCTAAACTTTTTCTCGGACATCAAATACGGCCAAAGGAACCATAGTCACTGCCCCTCCATGACCAAATTGCAATTTTTGGAAGTATACGGCCATAAAATTGGAAATCCGCACGAGTCTAAATTTTTCGTGTGCTATAGCCCACGGCTTCTGCCGTGGCCCCAGGCCCCCGGACCTGAATTGTCTAAAAATTTTCTCGGACATCCAATACGGCCAAAGGAACCATAGTCACCGCCCCAACGTGACCAAATTACATTTTTTGGATGTTTACGGCCATAAAATTTGAAATTCGCGCGAGTCCTAATTATTTGTGTGCTATAGCCCACGCCTTCTGCCGTGGCCGCGGGCCCCCGGACCCGTATTGTCTAAACTTTTTCTCGGACATCAAATACGGCCAAAGCAACCATAGTCACTGCCCCTCCATGACCAAATTGCAATTTTAGGAAGTATACGGCCATAAAATTGGAAATCCGCGCGAGTCTCAATTTTTCGTGTGCTATAGCCCACGGCTTCTGCCGTGGCCCCAGGCCCACGGACCTGAATCGTCCAAAATTTTTCTCGGACATCCAATGCGGCCAAAGGAACCATAGTCACCGCCCCGCCGTGACCAAATTACATTTTTTGGATGTTTACGGCCATAAAATTGGAAATCCGCGCGAGTCCTAATTATTCGTGTGCAATAGCCCACGCTTTCTGCCGTGGTCGCGGGCCCCCGGACCCGAATTGTCCAATCTTTTTCTCGGATATCAAATACGGCCAAAGGAACCATTGTCACTGCCCCTCCATGACCAAATTGCAATTTTTGGAAGTTTACGGCCATAAAATTGGAAATCCGCGCGAGTCAAAATTTTTCGTGTGCTATAGCCCACGGCTTCTGCCGTGGCCCCAGGCCCCCGGACCTGAATCGTCTAAAAATTTTCTCGAACATCCAATACGGCCAAAGGAACCATAGCACCGCCCCGACGTGACCAAATTACATTTTTTTGATATTTACGGCCATAAAATTGGAAATTCGCGCGAGTCGTAATTATTCGTGTGCTATAGCCCATGCCTTCTGCCGTGGCCGCGGGCCCCCGGACCAGTATTGTCTAAACTTTTTCTCGGACATCAAATACGGACAAAGGAACCATAGTCACTACCCCTCCATGACCAAATTGCAATTTTTGGAAGTATACGGCCATAAAATTGGAAATCCGCTCGAGTCTAAATTTTTCGTGTGCATTCGCCCACGGCTTCTGCCGTGGCCCCGGCCCCCGGACCTGAATCGTCCAAAATTTTTCTCGGACATCCAATACGGCCAAAGGAACCATAGTCACCGCCCCGCCGTGACCAAATTACTTTTTTTGGATGTTTACGGCTATAAAATTGGAAATCCGCGCGAGTCCCAAGTTTTCGTGTGCTATAGCCCACGCCTTCTGCCGTGGCCCCGGGCCCTCGGTCCCGAATTGTCTAAACTTTTTCTCGGACATCAAATACGGCCAAAGGAACCATAGTCACTGCCCCTCCATGACCAAATTGCAATTTTTGGAAGTATACGGCCATAAAATTGGAAATCCGCACGAGTCTAAATTTTTCGTGTGCTATAGCCCACGGCTTCTGCCGTGGCCCCAGGCCCCCGGACCTGAATTGTCTAAAAATTTTCTCGGACATCCAATACGGCCAAAGGAACCATAGTCACCGCCCCAACGTGACCAAATTACATTTTTTGGATGTTTACGGCCATAAAATTTGAAATTCGCGCGAGTCCTAATTATTTGTGTGCTATAGCCCACGCCTTCTGCCGTGGCCGCGGGCCCCCGGACCCGTATTGTCTAAACTTTTTCTCGGACATCAAATACGGCCAAAGCAACCATAGTCACTGCCCCTCCATGACCAAATTGCAATTTTAGGAAGTATACGGCCATAAAATTGGAAATCCGCGCGAGTCTCAATTTTTCGTGTGCTATAGCCCACGGCTTCTGCCGTGGCCCCAGGCCCACGGACCTGAATCGTCCAAAATTTTTCTCGGACATCCAATGCGGCCAAAGGAACCATAGTCACCGCCCCGCCGTGACCAAATTACATTTTTTGGATGTTTACGGCCATAAAATTGGAAATCCGCGCGAGTCCTAATTATTCGTGTGCAATAGCCCACGCTTTCTGCCGTGGTCGCGGGCCCCCGGACCCGAATTGTCCAATCTTTTTCTCGGATATCAAATACGGCCAAAGGAACCATTGTCACTGCCCCTCCATGACCAAATTGCAATTTTTGGAAGTTTACGGCCATAAAATTGGAAATCCGCGCGAGTCAAAATTTTTCGTGTGCTATAGCCCACGGCTTCTGCCGTGGCCCCAGGCCCCCGGACCTGAATCGTCTAAAAATTTTCTCGAACATCCAATACGGCCAAAGGAACCATAGCACCGCCCCGACGTGACCAAATTACATTTTTTTGATATTTACGGCCATAAAATTGGAAATTCGCGCGAGTCGTAATTATTCGTGTGCTATAGCCCATGCCTTCTGCCGTGGCCGCGGGCCCCCGGACCCGTATTGTCTAAACTTTTTCTCGGACATCAAATACGGACAAAGGAACCATAGTCACTACCCCTCCATGACCAAATTGCAATTTTTGGAAGTATACGGCCATAAAATTGGAAATCCGCTCGAGTCTAAATTTTTCGTGTGCATTCGCCCACGGCTTCTGCCGTGGCCCCGGCCCCCGGACCTGAATCGTCCAAAATTTTTCTCGGACATCCAATACGGCCAAAGGAACCATAGTCACCGCCCCGCCGTGACCAAATTACTTTTTTTGGATGTTTACGGCTATAAAATTGGAAATCCGCGCGAGTCCCAATTATTCGTGTGCTATAGCCCACGCTTTCTGCCGTGGCCCCGGGCCCCCGGACCCGAATTGTCTAAAATTTTTCTCGGACATCCAATTCGGCCAAAGGAACCATAGTCACCGCCCCTCCATGACCAAATTACATTTTGTGGATGTTTACGACCATAAAATTGGAAATCTGCGCGAGTCCCATTTTTGTGTGCAATAGCCCATGCTTTCTGCCGTGGCCCCGGGCCCCTGGACCTAAATCGTCTAGTATTTTCTCAGACATCCAATGCGGCCAAAGAAACCATAGTCACCGCCCCGCCGTGACCAAAATACATTTTTTGGATGTTTACGGCTATAAAATTGGAAATCCGCGCGAGTCCCAAGTTTTCGTGTGCTGTAGCCCACGCCTTCTGCCGTGGCCCCGGGCCCTCGGACCCGAATTGTCTAAACTTTTTCTCGGACATCAAATACGGCCAAAGGAACCATAGTCACTGCCCCTCCATGACCAAATTGCAATTTTTGGAAGTTTACGGCCATAAAATTGGAAATCCGCGCGAGTCTCAATTTTTCATGTGCTATAGCCCACGGCTTTTGCCGTGGCCCCGAGCCCCCGGACCTGAATCGTCTAAAAATTTTCCCGGACATCCAATACGGCCAAAGGAACCATAGTCACCGCCCCTCCATGACCAAATTACATTTTTTAGATGTTTACGGCCATGAAATTGGAAATTCTCGCGAGTCCTAATTATTCGTGTAGCCCACGCCTTCTGCCGTGGCCGCGGGCCCCCGGACCCGTATTGTCTAAACTTTTTCTCGGACATCAAATAAGGCCAAAGGAACCATAGTCACTGCCCCTCCATGACCAAATTGCAATATTTGGTAGTTTACGGCCATAAAATTGGAAATCTGCGCGAGTCTCAATTTTTCGTGTGCTATAGCCCACGGCTTCTGCCGTGGCCCCGGGCCCTGGACCTGAATCGTCTAAAATTTTTCTCGGACATCCAATTCGGCCAAAGGAACCATAGTCACCGCCCCTCCATGACCAAATTACATTTTGTGGATGTTTACGACCATAAAATTGGAAATCCGCGCGAGTCCAATTTTTTGTGTGCAATAGCCCATGCCTTCTGCCGTGGCCCCAAGCCTCCGGACCCAAATTGTCTAAATTTTTTCTCGGACATGCAATTCGGTCAAAGGAACCATAGTCACCGCCCCTCCATGACCAGAGTACATTTTGTGGATGTTTACAACCATAAAATTGGAAATCCGCGCGAGTCCCATTTTTTTTGTGCAATAGCCCACGCCTTCTGCCGTGGCCCCCGGACCCGAATTGTCTAATATTTTTCTCGGACATCAAATAAGGCCAAAGGAACCATAGTCACTGCCCCTCCATGACCAAATTGCAAATTTTGGTAGTTTACGGCCACAAAATTGGAAATCCGCGTGAGTCTCAATTTTTCGTGTGTTATAGCCCACGGCTTATGCCGTGGGCCCGGGCCCCTGGACCTGAATCGTCTAGTATTTTCTCGGACATCCAATGCGGCCAAAGAAACCATACTCACCGCCCCGCCGTGACCAAAATACATTTTTTGGATGTTTACGGCTATAAAATTGGAAATCCGCGCGAGTCCCAAGTTTTCGTGTGCTATAGCCCACGCCTTCTGCCGTGGCCCCGGGCCCTCGGACCCGAATTGTCTAAACTTTTTCTCGGACATCAAATACGGCTAAAGGAACCATAGTCACTGCCCCTCCATGACCAAATTGCAATTTTTGGAAGTTTACGGCCATAAAATTGGAAATCCGCGCGAGTCTCAATTTTTCGTGTGCTATAGCCCACGGCTTCTGCCGTGGCCCCGGGCCCCCGGACCTGAATCGTCTAAAAATTTTCCCGAACATCCAATACGGCCAAAGGAACCATAGTCACCGCCCCGCCATGACCAAATTACATTTTTTAGATGTTTACGGCCATGAAATTGGAAATTCGCGCGAGTCCTAATTATTCGTGTAGCCCACGCCTTCTGCCGTGGCCGCGGGCCCCCGGACCCGTATTGTCTAAACTTTTTCTCGGACATCAAATAAGGCCAAAGGAACCATAGTCACTGCCCCTCCATGACCAAATTGCAATATTTGGTAGTTTACGGCCATAAAATTGGAAATCTGCGCGAGTCTCAATTTTTCGTGTGCTATAGCCCACGGCTTCTGCCGTGGCCCCGGGCCCTGGACCTGAATCGGCTAAAATTTTTCTCGGACATCCAATTCGGCCAAAGGAACCATAGTCACCGCCCCTCCATGACCAAATTACATTTTGTGGATGTTTACGACCATAAAATTGGAAATCCGCGCGAGTCCAATTTTTTGTGTGCAATAGCCTATGCCTTCTGCCGTGGCCCCAAGCCTCCGGACCCAAATTGTCTAAATTTTTTCTCGGACATGCAATTCGGTCAAAGGAACCATAGTCACCGCCCCTCCATGACCCGAGTACATTTTGTGGATGTTTACAACCATAAAATTGGAAATCCGCGCGAGTCCCATTTTTTTTGTGCAATAGCCCACGCCTTCTGCCGTGGCCCCCGGACCCGAATTGTCTAATATTTTTCTCGGACATCAAATAAGGCCAAAGGAACCATAGTCACTGCCCCTCCATGACCAAATTGATAATTTTGGTAGTTTACGGCCACAAAATTGGAAATCCGCGCGCGTCTCAATTTTTCGTGTGTTATAGCCCACGGCTTTTGCCGTGGCCCCGGGCCCCTGGACCTGAATCGTCTAGTATTTTCTCGGACATCCAATGCGGCCAAAGAAACCATAGTCACCGCCCCGCCGTGACCAAAATACATTTTTTGGATGTTTACGGCTATAAAATTGGAAATCCGCGCGAGTCCCAAGTTTTCGTGTGCTATAGCCCACGCCTTCTGCCGTGGCCCCGGGCCCCCGGACCCGAATTGTCTAAACTTTTCCTCGGACATCAAATACGGCCAAAGGAACAATAGTCACTGCCCCTCCATGACCAAATTGCAATTTTTGGAAGTTTACGGCCATAAAATTGGAAATCCGCGCGAGTCTCAATTTTTCGTGTGCTATAGCCCACGGCTTCTGCCGTGGCCCCAGGCCCCCGGACCTGAATCGTCTAAAAATTTTCTCGGACATCCAATACGGCCAAAGGAACCATAGTCACCGCCCCGCCGTGACCAAATTACATTTTTTGGATGTTTACGGCCATGAAATTGGAAATTCGCGCGAGTCCTAATTATTCGTGTAGCCCACGCCTTCTGCCGTGGCCGCGGGCCCCCGGACCCGTATTGTCTAAACTTTTTCTCGGACATCAAATACGGCCAAAGGAACCATAGTCACTGCCCCTCCATGACCAAATTGCAATTTTTGGAAGCTTACGGCCATAAAATTGGAAATCCGCGCGAGTCTCAATTTTTCGTGTGCTATAGCCCACGGCTTCTGCCGTGGCGCCGGGCCCCGGACCTGAATCGTCTAAAATTTTTCTCGGACATCCAATACGGCCAAAGGAACCATAGTCACCGCCCCGCCGTGACCAAATTATATTTTTTGGATGTTTACAGCCATAAAATTGGAAATCCGCGCGAGTCCCAATTATTCGAGTGCTATAGCCCACGCCTTTTGCCGTGGCCCCGGGCCCCCGGACCCGAATTGTGTAAATTTTTCTCGGACATCCAATTTGACCAACGGAACCATAGTCACCGCCCCTCCATGACCAAATTACATTTTGTGGATGTTTACGACCATAAAATTGGAAATCCGCGCGAGTCCCATTTTTTTGTGCAATAGCCCACGCCTTCTGCCGTGGCCCCCGGACCCGAATTGTCTAATATTTTTCTCGGACATCAAATAAGGCCAAAGGAACCATAGTCACTGCCCCTCCATGACCAAATTGCAAATTTTGGTAGTTTACGGCCACAAAATTGGAAATCCGCGCGAGTCTCAATTTTTCATGTGTTATAGCCCACGGCTTATGCCGTGGCCCCGGGCCTCTGGACCTGAATCGTCTAGTATTTTCTCGGACATCCAATGCGGCCAATGAAACCATAGTCACCGCCCCGCCGTGACCAAAATACATTTTTTGGATGTTTACGGCTATAAAATTGGAAATCCGCGCGAGTCCCAAGTTTTCGTGTGCTATAGCCCACGCCTTCTGCCGTGGCCCCGGGCCCTCGGACCCGAATTGTCTAATATTTTTCTCGGACATCAAATAAGGCCAAAGGAACCATAGTCACTGCCCCTCCATGACCAAATTGAAAATTTTGGTAGTTTACGGCCACAAAATTGGAAATCCGCGCGCGTCTCAATTTTTCGTGTGTTATAGCCCACGGCTTTTGCCGTGGCCCCGGGCCCCTGGACCTGAATCGTCTAGTATTTTCTCGGACATCCAATGCGGCCAAAGAAACCATAGTCACCGCCCCGCCATGACCAAATTACATTTTTTAGATGTTTACGGCCATGAAATTGGAAATTCGCGCGAGTCCTAATTATTCGTGTAGCCCACGCCTTCTGCCGTGGCCGCGGGCCCCCGGACCCGTATTGTCTAAACTTTTTCTCGGACATCAAATAAGGCCAAAGGAACCATAGTCACTGCCCCTCCATGACTAAATTGCAATATTTGGTAGTTTACGGCCATAAAATTGGAAATCTGCGCGAGTCTCAATTTTTCGTGTGCTATAGCCCACGGCTTCTGCCGTGGCCCCGGGCCCTGGACCTGAATCGGCTAAAATTTTTCTCGGACATCCAATTCGGCCAAAGGAACCATAGTCACCGCCCCTCCATGACCAAATTACATTTTGTGGATGTTTACGACCATAAAATTTGAAATCCGCGCGAGTCCAATTTTTTGTGTGCAATAGCCCATGCCTTCTGCCGTGGCCCCAAGCCTCCGGACCCAAATTGTCTAAATTTTTTCTCGGACATGCAATTCGGTCAAAGGAACCATAGTCACCGCCCCTCCATGACCAGAGTACATTTTGTGGATGTTTACAACCATAAAATTGGAAATCCGCGCGAGTCCCATTTTTTTTGTGCAATAGTCCACGCCTTCTGCCGTGGCCCCCGGACCCGAATTGTCTAATCTTTTTCTCGGACATCAAATAAGGCCAAAGGAACCATAGTCACTGCCCCTCCATGACCAAATTGCAAATTTTGGTAGTTTACGGCCACAAAATTGGAAATCCGCGCGAGTCTCAATTTTTCGTGTGTTATAGCCCACGGCTTATGCCGTGGCCCCGGGCCCCTGGACCTGAATCGTCTTGTATTTTCTCGGACATCCAGTGCGGCCAAAGAAACCATAGTCACCGCCCCGCCGTGACCAAAATACATTTTTTGGATGTTTACGGCTATAAAATTGGAAATCCGCGCGAGTCCCAAGTTTTCGTGTGCTATAGCCCACGCCTTCTGCCGTGGCCCCGGGCCCTCGGTCCCGAATTGTCTAAACTTTTTCTCGGACATCAAATACGGCCAAAGGAACCATAGTCACTGCCCCTCCATGACCAAATTGCAATTTTTGGAAGTATACGGCCATAAAATTGGAAATCCGCACGAGTCTAAATTTTTCGTGTGCTATAGCCCACGGCTTCTGCCGTGGCCCCAGGCCCCCGGACCTGAATCGTCTAAAAATTTTCTCGGACATCCAATACGGCCAAAGGAACCATAGTCACCGCCCCAACGTGACCAAATTACATTTTTTGGATGTTTACGGCCATAAAATTTGAAATTCGCGCGAGTCCTAATTATTTGTGTGCTATAGCCCACGCCTTCTGCCGTGGCCGCGGGCCCCCGGACCCGTATTGTCTAAACTTTTTCTCGGACATCAAATACGGCCAAAGCAACCATAGTCACTGCCCCTCCAAGACCAAATTGCAATTTTAGGAAGTATACGGCCATAAAATTGGAAATCCGCGCGAGTCTCAATTTTTCGTGTGCTATAGCCCACGGCTTCTGCCGTGGCCCCAGGCCCACGGACCTGAATCGTCCAAAATTTTTCTCGGACATCCAATGCGGCCAAAGGAACCATAGTCACCGCCCCGCCGTGACCAAATTACATTTTTTGGATGTTTACGGCCATAAAATTGGAAATCCGCGCGAGTCCTAATTATTCGTGTGCAATAGCCCACGCTTTCTGCCGTGGTCGCGGGCCCCCGGACCCGAATTGTCCAATCTTTTTCTCGGATATCAAATACGGCCAAAGGAACCATTGTCACTGCCCCTCCATGACCAAATTGCAATTTTTGGAAGTTTACGGCCATAAAATTGGAAATCCGCGCGAGTCAAAATTTTTCGTGTGCTATAGCCCACGGCTTCTGCCGTGGCCCCAGGCCCCCGGACCTGAATCGTCTAAAAATTTTCTCGAACATCCAATACGGCCAAAGGAACCATAGCACCGCCCCGACGTGACCAAATTACATTTTTTTGATATTTACGGCCATAAAATTGGAAATTCGCGCGAGTCGTAATTATTCGTGTGCTATAGCCCATGCCTTCTGCCGTGGCCGCGGGCCCCCGGACCCGTATTGTCTAAACTTTTTCTCGGACATCAAATACGGACAAAGGAACCATAGTCACTACCCCTCCATGACCAAATTGCAATTTTTGGAAGTATACGGCCATAAAATTGGAAATCCGCTCGAGTCTAAATTTTTCGTGTGCATTCGCCCACGGCTTCTGCCGTGGCCCCGGCCCCCGGACCTGAATCGTCCAAAATTTTTCTCGGACATCCAATACGGCCAAAGGAACCATAGTCACCGCCCCGCCGTGACCAAATTACTTTTTTTGGATGTTTACGGCCATAAAATTGGAAATCCGCGCGAGTCCTAATAATTCATGTGCAATAGCCCATGCTTTCTGCCGTGGCCCCGGGCCCCTGGACCTAAATCGTCTAGTATTTTCTCGGACATCCAATGCGGCCAAAGAAACCATAGTCACCGCCCCGCCGTGACCAAAATACATTTTTTGGATGTTTACGGCTATAAAATTGGAAATCCGCGCGAGTCCCAAGTTTTCGTGTGCTATAGCCCACGCCTTCTGCCGTGGCCCCGGGCCCTCGGACCCGAATTGTCTAAACTTTTTCTCGGACATCAAATACGGCCAAAGGAACCATAGTCACTGCCCCTCCATGACCAAATTGCAATTTTTGGAAGTTTACGGCCATAAAATTGGAAATCCGCGCGAGTCTCAATTTTTCATGTGCTATAGCCCACGGCTTTTGCCGTGGCCCCGAGCCCCCGGACCTGAATCGTCTAAAAATTTTCCCGGACATCCAATACGGCCAAAGGAACCATAGTCACCGCCCCTCCATGACCAAATTACATTTTTTAGATGTTTACGGCCATGAAATTGGAAATTCTCGCGAGTCCTAATTATTCGTGTAGCCCACGCCTTCTGCCGTGGCCGCGGGCCCCCGGACCCGTATTGTCTAAACTTTTTCTCGGACATCAAATAAGGCCAAAGGAACCATAGTCACTGCCCCTCCATGACCAAATTGCAATATTTGGTAGTTTACGGCCATAAAATTGGAAATCTGCGCGAGTCTCAATTTTTCGTGTGCTATAGCCCACGGCTTCTGCCGTGGCCCCGGGCCCTGGACCTGAATCGTCTAAAATTTTTCTCGGACATCCAATTCGGCCAAAGGAACCATAGTCACCGCCCCTCCATGACCAAATTACATTTTGTGGATGTTTACGACCATAAAATTGGAAATCCGCGCGAGTCCAATTTTTTGTGTGCAATAGCCCATGCCTTCTGCCGTGGCCCCAAGCCTCCGGACCCAAATTGTCTAAATTTTTTCTCGGACATGCAATTCGGTCAAAGGAACCATAGTCACCGCCCCTCCATGACCAGAGTACATTTTGTGGATGTTTACAACCATAAAATTGGAAATCCGCGCGAGTCCCATTTTTTTTGTGCAATAGCCCACGCCTTCTGCCGTGGCCCCCGGACCCGAATTGTCTAATATTTTTCTCGGACATCAAATAAGGCCAAAGGAACCATAGTCACTGCCCCTCCATGACCAAATTGCAAATTTTGGTAGTTTACGGCCACAAAATTGGAAATCCGCGTGAGTCTCAATTTTTCGTGTGTTATAGCCCACGGCTTATGCCGTGGGCCCGGGCCCCTGGACCTGAATCGTCTAGTATTTTCTCGGACATCCAATGCGGCCAAAGAAACCATACTCACCGCCCCGCCGTGACCAAAATACATTTTTTGGATGTTTACGGCTATAAAATTGGAAATCCGCGCGAGTCCCAAGTTTTCGTGTGCTATAGCCCACGCCTTCTGCCGTGGCCCCGGGCCCTCGGACCCGAATTGTCTAAACTTTTTCTCGGACATCAAATACGGCTAAAGGAACCATAGTCACTGCCCCTCCATGACCAAATTGCAATTTTTGGAAGTTTACGGCCATAAAATTGGAAATCCGCGCGAGTCTCAATTTTTCGTGTGCTATAGCCCACGGCTTCTGCCGTGGCCCCGGGCCCCCGGACCTGAATCGTCTAAAAATTTTCCCGAACATCCAATACGGCCAAAGGAACCATAGTCACCGCCCCGCCATGACCAAATTACATTTTTTAGATGTTTACGGCCATGAAATTGGAAATTCGCGCGAGTCCTAATTATTCGTGTAGCCCACGCCTTCTGCCGTGGCCGCGGGCCCCCGGACCCGTATTGTCTAAACTTTTTCTCGGACATCAAATAAGGCCAAAGGAACCATAGTCACTGCCCCTCCATGACCAAATTGCAATATTTGGTAGTTTACGGCCATAAAATTGGAAATCTGCGCGAGTCTCAATTTTTCGTGTGCTATAGCCCACGGCTTCTGCCGTGGCCCCGGGCCCTGGACCTGAATCGGCTAAAATTTTTCTCGGACATCCAATTCGGCCAAAGGAACCATAGTCACCGCCCCTCCATGACCAAATTACATTTTGTGGATGTTTACGACCATAAAATTAGAAATCCGCGCGAGTCCAATTTTTTGTGTGCAATAGCCTATGCCTTCTGCCGTGGCCCCAAGCCTCCGGACCCAAATTGTCTAAATTTTTTCTCGGACATGCAATTCGGTCAAAGGAACCATAGTCACCGCCCCTCCATGACCCGAGTACATTTTGTGGATGTTTACAACCATAAAATTGGAAATCCGCGCGAGTCCCATTTTTTTTGTGCAATAGCCCACGCCTTCTGCCGTGGCCCCCGGACCCGAATTGTCTAATATTTTTCTCGGACATCAAATAAGGCCAAAGGAACCATAGTCACTGCCCCTCCATGACCAAATTGAAAATTTTGGTAGTTTACGGCCACAAAATTGGAAATCCGCGCGCGTCTCAATTTTTCGTGTGTTATAGCCCACGGCTTTTGCCGTGGCCCCGGGCCCCTGGACCTGAATCGTCTAGTATTTTCTCGGACATCCAATGCGGCCAAAGAAACCATAGTCACCGCCCCGCCGTGACCAAAATACATTTTTTGGATGTTTACGGCTATAAAATTGGAAATCCGCGCGAGTCCCAAGTTTTCGTGTGCTATAGCCCACGCCTTCTGCCGTGGCCCCGGGCCCTCGGACCCGAATTGTCTAAACTTTTTCTCGGACATCAAATACGGCTAAAGGAACCATAGTCACTGCCCCTCCATGACCAAATTGCAATTTTTGGAAGTTTACGGCCATAAAATTGGAAATCCGCGCGAGTCTCAATTTTTCGTGTGCTATAGCCCACGGCTTCTGCCGTGGCCCCGGGCCCCCGGACCTGAATCGTCTAAAAATTTTCTCGGACATCCAATACGGCCAAAGGAACCATAGTCACCGCCCCGCCGTGACCAAATTACATTTTTTGGATGTTTACGGCCATGAAATTGGAAATTCGCGCGAGTCCTAATTATTCGTGTAGCCCACGCCTTCTGCCGTGGCCGCGGGCCCCCATACCCGTATTGTCTAAACTTTTTCTCGGACATCAAATACGGCCAAAGGAACCATAGTCACTGCCCCTCCATGACCAAATTGCAAATTTTGGAAGTTTACGGCCATAAAATTGGAAATCCGCGCGAGTCTCAATTTTTCGTGTGCTATAGCCCACGGCTTCTGCCGTGGCCCCGGGCCCCGGACCTGAATCGTCTAAAATTTTTCTCGGACATCCAATACGGCCAAAGGAACCATAGTCACTGCCCTGCCGTGACCAAATTATATTTTTTGGATGTTTACAGCCATAAAATTAGAAATCCGCGTGAGTCCCAATTATTCGTGTGCTATAGCCCGCGCCTTCTGCCGTGGCCCCGGGCCACCGGACCCGAATTGTGTAAAATTTTTCTCGGACATCCAATTCGGCCAAAGGAACCATAGTCACCGCCCCTCCATGACCAGAGTTCATTTTGTGGATGTTTACAACCATAAAATTGGAAATCCGCGCGAGTCCCATTTTTTTTGTGCAATAGCCCACGCCTTCTGCCGTGGCCCCCGGACCCGAATTATCTAATATTTTTCTCGGACATCAAATAAGGCCAAAGGAACCATAGTCACTGCCCCTCCATGACCAAATTGCAAATTTTGGTAGTTTACGGCCACAAAATTGGAAATCCGCGCGAGTCTCAATTTTTCATGTGTTATAGCCCACGGCTTATGCCGTGGCCCCGGGCCCCAGGACCTGAATCGTCTAGTATTTTCTCGGACATCCAATGCGGCCAATGAAACCATAGTCACCGCCCCGCCGTGACCAAAATACATTTTTTGGATGTTTACGGCTATAAAATTGGAAATCCGCGCGAGTCCCAAGTTTTCGTGTGCTATAGCCCACGCCTTCTGCCGTGGCCCCGGGCCCTCGGACCCGAATTGTCTAAACTTTTTCTCGGACATCAAATACGGCCAAAGGAACCATAGTCACTGCCCCTCCATGACCAAATTGCAATTTTTGGAAGTTTACGGCCATAAAATTGGAAATCCGCGCGAGTCTCAATTTTTCGTGTGCTATAGCCCACGGCTTCTGCCGTGGCCCCGGGCCCCCGGACCTGAATCGTCTAAAAATTTTCCCGAACATCCAATACGGCCAAAGGAACCATAGTCACCGCCCCGCCATGACCAAATTACATTTTTTAGATGTTTACGGCCATGAAATTGGAAATTCACGCGAGTCCTAATTATTCGTGTAGCCCACGCCTTCTGCCGTGGCCGCGGGCCCCCGGACCCGTATTGTCTAAACTTTTTCTCGGACATCAAATAAGGCCAAAGGAACCATAGTCACTGCCCCTCCATGACTAAATTGCAATATTTGGTAGTTTACGGCCATAAAATTGGAAATCTTCGCGAGTCTCAATTTTTCGTGTGCTATAGCCCACGGCTTCTGCCGTGGCCCCGGGCCCTGGACCTGAATCGGCTAAAATTTTTCTCGGACATCCAATTCGGCCAAAGGAACCATAGTCACCGCCCCTCCATGACCAAATTACATTTTGTGGATGTTTACGACCATAAAATTGGAAATCCGCGCGAGTCCAATTTTTTGTGTGCAATAGCCCATGCCTTCTGCCGTGGCCCCAAGCCTCCGGACCCAAATTGTCTAAATTTTTTCTCGGACATGCAATTCGGTCAAAGGAACCATAGTCACCGCCCCTCCATGACCAGAGTACATTTTGTGGATGTTTACAACCATAAAATTGGAAATCCGCGCGAGTCCCATTTTTTTTGTGCAATAGTCCACGCCTTCTGCCGTGGCCCCCGGACCCGAATTGTCTAATCTTTTTCTCGGACATCAAATAAGGCCAAAGGAACCATAGTCACTGCCCCTCCATGACCAAATTGCAAATTTTGGTAGTTTACGGCCACAAAATTGGAAATCCGCGCGAGTCTCAATTTTTCGTGTGTTATAGCCCACGGCTTATGCCGTGGCCCCGGGCCCCTGGACCTGAATCGTCTTGTATTTTATCGGACATCCAATGCGGCCAAAGAAACCATAGTCACCGCCCCGCCGTGACCAAAATACATTTTTTGGATGTTTACGGCTATAAAATTGGAAATCCGCGCGAGTCCCAAGTTTTCGTGTGCTATAGCCCACGCCTTCTGCCGTGGCCCCGGGCCCTCGGTCCCGAATTGTCTAAACTTTTTCTCGGACATCAAATACGGCCAAAGGAACCATAGTCACTGCCCCTCCATGACCAAATTGCAATTTTTGGAAGTTTACGGCCATAAAATTGGAAATCCGCGCGAGTCTCAATTTTTCGTGTGCTATAGCCCACGGCTTCTGCCGTGGCCATGGGCCCCCGGACCTGAATCGTCTAAAAATTTTCTCGGACATCCAATACGGCCAAAGGAACCATAGTCACCGCCCCGCCGTGACCAAATTATATTTTTTGGATGTTTACGGCCATGAAATTGGAAATTCGCGCGAGTCCTAATTATTCGTGTAGCCCACGGCTTATGCCGTGGCCCCGGGCCCCTGGACCTGAATCGTCTAGTATTTTCTCGGACATCCAATGCGGCCAAAGAAACCATAGTCACCGCCCCGCCGTGACCAAAATACATTTTTTGGATGTTTACGGCTATAAAATTGGAAATCCGCGCGAGTCCCAAGTTTTCGTGTGCTATAGCCCACGCCTTCTGCCGTGGCCCCGGGCCCTCGGACCCGAATTGTCTAAACTTTTTCTCGGACATCAAATACGGCCAAAGGAACCATAGTCACTGCCCCTCCATGACCAAATTGCAATTTTTGGAAGTTTACGGCCATAAAATTGGAAATCCGCGCGAGTCTCAATTTTTCGTGTGCTATAGCCCACGGCTTCTGCCGTGGCCCCGGGCCCCCGGACCTGAATCGTCTAAAAATTTTCCCGAACATCCAATACGGCCAAAGGAACCATAGTCACCGCCCCGCTATGACCAAATTACATTTTTTAGATGTTTACGGCCATGAAATTGGAAATTCGCGCGAGTCCTAATTATTCGTGTAGCCCACGCCTTCTGCCGTGGCCCCGGGCCCACGGACCCGAATTGTCTAAACTTTTTCTCGGACATCAAATAAGGCCAAAGGAACCATAGTCACCGCCCCGCCATGACAAAAATACATTTTTTGGATGTTTACGGCTATAAAATTGGAAATCCGCGCGAGTCCCAATTATTCGTGTGCTATAGCCCACGCCTTCTGCCGCGGCCCCGGGCCCCCGGACCCGAATTGTCTAAAATTTTTCTCGGACATCCAATTCGGCCAAAGGAACCATAGTCACCGCCCCTCCATGACCAAATTACATTTTTTGGATGTTTACGGCCATAAAATTGGAAATCCGCGGGAGTCCTAATTATTTGTGTGCTATAGCCCACGCCTTCTGCCGTGGCCCCGGGCCCTCGGACCCAAATTGTCTAAAAATTTAGTCGGACATCAAATACGGCCAAAGGAACCATAGCCACAGCCCCTCCATGACCAAATTTCAATTTTTGGAAGTTTACGGCCATAAAATTTGAAATCCGCGCGAGTCTTAATTTTTCATGCGCAATAGCCCACGCCTTCTGCCGTGGCCCCGGGCCCCCGGACCCGAATTGTCTAAAATTTTTCTCGGACATCCAATTCGGCCAAAAGAACCATAGTCACTGCCCCTCCATGACCAAATTATATTTTTTGGATGTTTAAGGTCATAAAATTGGAAATCCGCGCGAGTCCCAATTTTTCGTATGCTATTGCCCACGGCTTCTGCCGTGGCCCCGGTCCTGAATCGTCTATAATTTTTCACGGACATCCAATACGGCCAAAGGAACCATAGTCACCGCCCGGCCATGACCAAATTACATTTTTTAGATGTTTACGGCCATAAAATTGAAAATCCGCGCGAGTCCCAATTATTCGTGTGCTATAGCCCACGCCTTCTGCCGTGGCCCCGGGCCTCCGGACCCGAATTGCCTAAAATTTTTCTCGGACATCCACTACGGCCAAAGGAACCATAGTCACCGCCCCTCCATGACCAAATTACATTTTGTGGATGTTTACGACCATATAATTGGAAATCCGCGCGAGTCGCATTTTTTTTGTGCAATAGCCCACGCCTTCGGCCGTGGCCCCGGGCCCACGAACCCGAATTGTCTAAACTTTTTCTCGGACATCAAATAAGTCCAAAGGAACCATAGTCACTTCCCCTCCATGACCAAATTGCAAATTTTGGTAGTTTACGGCCATAAAATTCAAAATCCGCGCGAGTCTCAATTTTCCGTGTGCTATAGCACACGGCTTCTGCCGTGGCCCCGGGCCCCTGGACCTGAATCGTCTAAAATTTTCTCGATCATCCAATATGGCCAAAGAAACCATAGTCACCGCCCCGCCATGACAAAAATACATTTTTTGGATGTTTACGGCTATAAAATTGGAAATCCGCGCGAGTCCCAATTATTCGTGTGCTATAGCCCACGCCTTCTGCCGTGGCCCCGGGCCCCCGGACCCGAATTGTCTAAAATTTTTCTCGGACATCCAATTCGGCCAAAGGAACCATAGTCACTGCCCCTCCATGACCAAATTTCAATTTTTGGAAGTTTACGGCCATAAAATTGGAAATCCGCGCGAGTCCCAATTTTTCGTGTGCAATAGCCCACGCCGGCCCCCAGACCCGAATTGTCTAAAAATTTTCTCGGACATCCAATTCGGCCAAAGGAACCATAGTCACCGCCCCTCCATGACCAAATTATATTTTGTGGATGTTTACGGCCATAAAATTGGAAATCCGCGCAAGTCCCATTTTTTCGTATGTTATTGCCCACGGCTTCTGCCGTGGCCCCGGGCCTGAATCGTCTATAATTTTTCTCGGACATCCAATACGGCCAAAGGAACCATAGTCACCGCCCGGCCATGACCAAATTACATTTTTTGGATGTTTACGGCCATAAAATTGAAAATCCGCGAGAGTCCCAATTATTCGTGTGCTATAGCCCACGCCTTCTGCCGTGGCCCCGGGCCTCCGGACCCGAATTGCCTAAAAATTTTCTCGGACATCCAATTCGGCCAAAGGAACCATAGTCACCACCCCTCCATGACCAAATTACATTTTGTGGATGTTTACGACCATAAAATTGGAAATCCGCGCGAGTCCCATTTTTTTTGTGCAATAGCCCACGCCTTCTGCAGTGGCCCCGGGCCCACGGACCCGAATTGTCTAAACTTTTTCTCGGACATCAAATAAGGCCAAAGGAACCATAGTCACTTCCCCTCCATGACCAAATTGCAAATTTTGGTAGTTTACGGCCATAAAATTGGAAATCCGCGCGAGTCTCAATTTTCCGTGTGCTATAGCACACGGCTTCTGCCGTGGCCCCGGGCCCCTGGACCTGAATCGTCTAAAATTTTCTCGGACATTCAATACGGCCAAAGAAACCATAGTCACCGCCGCGCCGTGACAAAAATACATTTTTTGGATGTTTACGGCTATAAAATTGAAAATCCGCGCGAGTCCCAATTATTCGTGTGCTATAGCCCACGCCTTCTGCCGTGGCCTCAGGCCCCCGGACCCGAATTGTCTAAAATTTTTCTCGGACATCCAATTCGGCGAAGGAACCATAGTCACCGCCCCTCCATGACCAAATTACATTTTTTTGATGTTTAGGGCCATAAAATTGGAAATCCGCGGGAGTCCTAATTATTTGTGTGCTATAGCCCACGCCTTCCGCCGTGGCCCCGGGCCCTCGGACCCAAATTGTCTAAAAATTTGGTCGGACATCAAATACGGCCAAAGGAACCATAGTCACTACCCCTCCATGACCAAATTTCAATTTTTGGAAGTTTACGGCCATAAAATTGGAAATCCGCGCGAGTCTTAATTTTTCATGCGCAATAGCCCACGCCTTCTGCCGTGGCCCCGGGCCCCCGGACCCGAATTGTCTAAAATTTTTCTCGGACATCCAATTCGGCCAAAGGAACCATAGTCACCGCCCCTCTATGACCAAATTATATTTTTTGGATGTTTAAGGTCATAAAATTGAAAATCCGTGCGAGTCCCAATTTTTTGTATGCTATTGCCCACGGCTTCTGCCAGGGCCCCGGGCCTGAATCGTCTATAATTTTTCTCGGACATCCAATACGGCCAAAGGAACCATAGTCACCGCCCGGCCATGACCAAATTACATTTTTGGATGTTTACGGCCATAAAATTGAAAATCCGCGCGAGTCCCAATTATTCGTGTGCTATAGCCCACGCCTTCTGCCGTGGCCCCGGGCCCCCGGACCCGAATTGTCTAAAATTTTTCTCGGACATCCAATTCGGCCAAAGGAACCATAGTCACCGCCCCTCCATGACCAAATTACATTTTGTGGATGTTTACGACCATAAAATTGGAAATCCGCGCGAGTCCCATTTTTTTTGTGCAATAGCCCACGCCTTCTGCCGTGGCCCCGGGCCCACGGACCTGAATTGTCTAAACTTTTTCTCGGACATCAAATAAGGCCAAAGGAACCATAGTCACTTCCCCTCCATGACCAAATTGCAAATTTTGGTAGTTTACGGCCATAAAATTGGAAATCCGCGCGAGTCTCAATTTTCCGTGTGCTATAGCACACGGCTTCTGCCGTGGCCCCAGGCCCCTGGACCTGAATCGTCTAAAATTTTCTCGGACATCCAATACGGCCAAAGAAACCATAATAACCGCCCCGCCGTGACAAAAATACATTTTTTGGATGTTTACGGCAATAAAATTGGAAATCCGCGCGAGTCCCAATTATTCGTGTGCAATAGCCCACGCCTTCTGCCGTGGCCCCGGGCCCCCGGACCCGAATTGTCTAAAATTTTTCTCGGACATCCAATTCGGCCAAAGGAACCATAGTCACTGCCCCTCCATGACCAAATTACATTTTTTGGATGTTTACGGCCATAAAATTGGAAATCCGCGGGAGTCCTAATTATTTGTGTGCTATAGCCCACGCCTTCTGCCGTGGCCCCGGGCCCTCGGACCCAAATTGTCTAAAAATTTAGTCGGACATCAAATACGGCCAAAGGAACCATAGCCACAGCCCCTCCATGAAAAAATTTCAATTTTTGGAAGTTTACGGCCATAAAAATGGAAATCCGCGCGAGTCTTAATTTTTCATGCGCAATAGCCCACGCCTTCTGCCGTGGCCCCGGGCCCCCGGACCCGAATTGTCTAAAATTTTTCTCGGACATCCAATTCGGCCAAAGGAACCATAGTCACCGCCCCTCCATGACCAAATTATATTTTTTGGATGTTTAAGGTCATAAAATTGGAAATCCGCGCGAGTCCCAATTTTTCGTATGCTATTGCCCACGGCTTCTGCCGTGGCCCCGGTTCTGAATCGTCTATAATTTTTCTCGGACATCTAATACGGCCAAAGGAACCATAGTCACCGCCCGGCCATGACCAAATTACATTTTTTAGATGTTTACGGCCATAAAATTGAAAATCCGCGCGAGTCCCAATTATTCGTGTGCTATAGCCCACGCCTTCTGCCGTGGCCCCGGGCCTCCGGACCCGAATTGCCTAAGATTTTTCTCGGACATCCAATTCGGCCAAAGGAACCATAGTCACCGCCCCTCCATGACCAAATTACATTTTGTGGATGTTTACGACCATATAATTTGAAATCCGCGCGAGTCGCATTTTTTTTGTGCAATAGCCCACGCCTTCTGCCGTGGCCCCGGGCCCACGGACCCGAATTGTCTAAACTTTTTCTCGGACATCAAATAAGGCCAAAGGAACCATAGTCACTTCCCCTCCATGACCAAATTGCAAATTTTGGTAGTTTACGGCCATAAAATTCAAAATCCACGCGAGTCTCAATTTTCCGTGTGCTATAGCACACGGCTTCTGCCGTGGCCCCGGGCCCCTGGACCTGAATCGTCTAAAATTTTCTCGGACATCCAATACGGCCAAATAAACCATTGTCACCGCCCCGCCATGACAAAAATACATTTTTTGGATGTTTACGGCTATAAAATTGGAAATACGCGCGAGCCCCAATTATTCGTGTGCTATAGCCCACGCCTTCTGCCGTGGCCCCGGGCCCCCGGACCCGAATTGTCTAAAATTTTTCTCGGACATCCAATTCGGCCAAAGGAACCATAGTCACTGCCCCTCCATGACCAAATTTCAAATATTGGAAGTTTACGGCCATAAAATTGGAAATCCGCGCGAGTCCCAATTTTTCGTGTGCAATAGCCCACGCCGGCCCCCGGACCCGAATTGTCTAAAAATTTTCTCGGACATCCAATTCGGCCAAAGGAACCATAGTCACCGCCCATCCATGACCAAATTATATTTTTTGGATGTTTACGGCCATAAAATTGGAAATCCGCGCGAGTCCCATTTTTCCGTATGTTATTGCCCACGGCTTCTGCCGTGGCCCCGGGCCTGAATGGTCTATAATTTTTCTCGGACATCCAATACGGCCAAAGGAACCATAGTCACCGCCCGGCCATGACCAAATTACATTTTTTGGATGTTTACGGCCATAAAATTGAAAATCTGCGCGAGTCCCAATTATTCGTGTGCTATAGCCCACGCCTTCTGTCGTGGCCCCGTGCCTCCGGACCCGAATTGCCTAAAATTTTTCTCGGACATCCAATTCGGCCAAAGGAACCATAGTCACCACCCCTCCATGACCAAATTACATTTTGTGGATGTTTACGACCATAAAATTGGAAATCCGCGCGAGTCCCATTTTTTTTGTGCAATAGCCCACGCCTTCTGCAGTGGCCCCGGGCCCACGGACCCGAATTGTCTAAACTTTTTCTCGGACATCAAATAAGGCCAAAGGAACCATAGTCACTTCCCCTCCATGACCAAATTGCAAATTTTGGTAGTTTACGGCCATAAAATTGGAAATCCGCGCGAGTCTCAATTTTCCGTGTGCAATAGCACACGGCTTCTGCCGTGGCCCCGGGCCCCTGGACCTGAATCGTCTAAAATTTTCTCGGACATTTAATACGGCCAAAGAAACCATAGTCACCGCCGCGCCGTGACAAAAATACATTTTTTGGATGTTTACGGCTATAAATTTGAAAATCCGCGCGAGTCCCAATTATTCGTGTGCTATAGCCCACGCCTTCTGCCGTGGCCTCGGGCCTCCGGACCCGAATTGTCTAAAATTTTTCTCGGACATCCAATTCGGCGAAGGAACCATAGTCACCGCCCTCCATGACCAAATTACATTTTTTTGATGTTTACGGCCATAAAATTGGAAATCCGCGGGAGTCCTAATTATTTGTGTGCTATAGCCCACGCCTTCCGCCGTGGCCCCGGGCCCTCGGACCCAAATTGTCTAAAAATTTGGTCGGACATCAAATACGGCCAAAGGAACCATAGTCACTGCCCCTCCATGACCAAATTTATATTTTTGGAAGTTTACGGCCATAAAATTGGAAATCCGCGCGAGTCTTAATTTTTCATGCACAATAGCCCACGCCTTCTGCCGTGGCCCCGGGCCCCCGGACCCGAATTGTCTAAAATTTTTCTCGGACATCAAATACGGCCAAAGGAACCATAGTCACTGCCCCTCCATGACCAAATTTCAATTTTTGGAAGTTTACGGCCATAAAATTGGAAATCCGCGCGAGTCCCAATTTTTCGTGTGCAATAGCCCACGCCTTCTGCCGTGGCCCCGGGCCTGAATCGTCTATAATTTTTCTCGGACATCCAATACGGCCAAAGGAACCATAGTCACCGCCCGGCCATGACCAAATTACATTTTTTGATGTTTACGGCCATAAAATTGAAAATCCGCGCGAGTCCCAATTATTCGTGTGCTATAGCCCACGCCTTCTGCCGTGGCCCCGGGCCCCCGGACCCGAATTGTGTAAAATTTTTCTCGGACATCCAATTTAGCCAAAGGAACCATAGTCACCGCACCTCCATGACCAAATTACATTTTGTGGATGTTTACGACCATAAAATTGGAAATCCGCGCGAGTCCCATTTTTTTTGTGCAATAGCCCACGCCTTCTGCCGTGGCCCCGGGCCCACGGACCCGAATTGTCTAAACTTTTTCTCGGACATCAAATTAGGCCAAATGAACCATAGTCACTTCCCCTCCATGACCAAATTGCAAATTTTGGTAGTTTACGGCCATAAAATTGGAAATCCGCGCGAGTCCCAATTATCCGTGTGCTATAGCCCACGGCTTCTGCCGTGGCCCCGGGCCCCCGGACCCGAATCGTCTAAAATTTTCTCGGACATCCAATACGGCCAAAGGAACCATAGTCACCGCCCCTCCATGACCAAATTACATTTTGTGGATGTTTACGGCCATAAAATTGGAAATCCGCGGGAGTCCTAATTATTTGTGTGCTATAGCCCACGCCTTCGGCCGTGGCCCCGGGCCCTCGGACCCAAATTGTCTAAAAATTTAGTCGGACATCAAATACGGCCAAAGGAACCATAGTCACTGCCCCTCCATGACCAAATTTCAATTTTTGGAAGTTTATGGCCATAAAATTGGAAATCCGCGCGAGTCTTAATTTTTCATGCGCAATAGCCCACGCCTTCTGCCGTGGCCCCGGGCCCCCGGACCCGAATTGTCTAAAATTTTTCTCGGACATCCAATTCGGCCAAAGGAGCCATAGTCACCGCCCCTCCATGACCAAATTATATTTTTTGGATGTTTAAGGTCATAAAATTGGAAATCCGCGCGAGTCCCAATTTTTCGTATGCTATTGCCCACGGCTTTATCCGTGGCCCCGGGCCTGAATCGTCTATAATTTTTCTCGGACATCCAATACGGCCAAAGGAACCATAGTCACCGCCCGGCCATGACCAAATTACATTTTTTAGATGTTTACGGCCATAAAATTGAAAATCCGCGCGAGTCCCAATTATTCGTGTGCTATAGCCCACGCCTTCTGCCGTGGCCCCGGGCCTCCGGACCCGAATTGCCTAAAATTTTTCTCGGACATCCAATTCGGCCAAAGGAACCATAGTCACCGCCCCTCCATGACCAAATTACATTTTGTGGATGTTTACGACCATAAAATTGGAAATCCGCGCGAGTCCCATTTTTTTTGTGCAATAGCCCACGCCTTCTGCCGTGGCCCCGGGCCCCCGGACCCGAATTGTCTAAACTTTTTCTCGGACATCAAATAAGGCCAAAGGAACCATAGTCACTGCCCCTCCATGACCAAATTGCAAATTTTGGTAGTTTACGGCCATAAAATTGGAAATCCGCGCGAGTCTCAATTTTCCGTGTGCTATAGCCCACGGCTTCTGCCGTGGCCCCGGGCCCCTGGACCTGAATCGTCTAAAATTTTCTCGGACATCCAATACGGCCAAAGAAACCATAGTCACCGCCCCGCCGTGACCAAAATACATTTTTTGGATGTTTACGGCTATAAAATTGGAAATCCGCGCGAGTCCCAATTATTCGTGTGCTATAGCCCACGCCTTCTGCCGTGGCCCCGGGCCCCCGGACCCGAATTGTCTAAAATTTTTCTCGGACATCCAATTCGGCCAAAGGAACCATAGTCACCGCCCCTCCATGACCAAATTATATTTTTTGGATGTTTAAGGTCATAAAATTGGAAATCCGCGCGAGTCCCAATTTTTCGTATGCTATTGCCCACGGCTTCTGCCGTGGCCCCGGGCCTGAATCGTCTATAATTTTTCTCGGACATCCAATACGGCCAAAGGAACCATAGTCACCGCCCGGCCATGACCAAATTACATTTTTGGATGTTTACGGCCATAAAATTGAAAATCCGCGCGAGTCCCAATTATTCGTGTGCTATAGCCCACGCCTTCTGCCGTGGCCCCGGGCCCCCGGACCCGAATTGTCTAAAATTTTTCTCGGACATCCAATTCGGCCAAAGGAACCATAGTCACCGCCCCTCCATGACCAAATTACATTTTGTGGATGTTTACGACCATAAAATTGGAAATCCGCGCGAGTCCCATTTTTTTTGTGCAATAGCCCACGCCTTCTGCCGTGGCCCCGGGCCCACGGACCCGAATTGTCTAAACTTTTTCTCGGACATCAAATTAGGCCAAAGGAACCATAGTCACTTCCCCTCCATGACCAAATTGCAAATTTTGGTAGTTTACGGCCATAAAATTGGAAATCCGCGCGAGTCCCAATTATCCATGTGCTATAGCCCACGGCTTCTGCCGTGGCCCCGGGCCCCCGGACCCGAATCGTCTAAAATTTTCTCGGACATCTAATACGGCCAAAGAAACCATAGTCACCGCCCCGCCGTGACAAAAATACATTTTTTGGATGTTTACGGCCATAAAATTGAAAATCCGCGCGAGTCCCAATTATTCGTGTGCTATAGCCCACGCCTTCTGCCGTGGCCCCGGGCCTCCGACCCGAATTGCCTAAAATTTTTCTCGGACATCCAATTCGGCCAAAGGAACCATAGTCACCGCCCCTCCATGACCAAATTATATTTTTTGGATGTTTAAGGCCATAAAATTGGAAATCCGCGCGAGTCCCAATTTTTCGTATGCTATTGCCCACGGCTTCTGCCGTGGCCCCGGGCCTGAATCGTCTATAATTTTTCTCGGACATCCAATACGGCCAAAGGAACCATAGTCACCGCCCGGCCATGACCAAATTACATTTTTCAGATGTTTACGGCCATAAAATTGAAAATCCGCGCAAGTCCCAATTATTCGTGTGCTATAGCCAATACCTTCTGCCGTGGCCCCGGGCCTCCGACCCGAATTGCCTAGAATTTTTCTCGGACATCCAATTCGGCCAAAGGAACCATAGTCACCGCCCCTCCATGACCAAATTACATTTTGTGGATGTTTACGACCATAAAATTGGAAATCCGCGCGAGTCCCATTTTTTTTGTGCAATAGCCCACGCCTTCTGCCGTGGCCCCGGGCCCCCGGACCCGAATTGTCTAAACTTTTTCTCGGACATCAAATAAGGCCAAAGGAACCATAGTCACTGCCCCTCCATTACCAAATTGCAAATTTTGGTAGTTTACGGCCATAAAATTGGAAATCCGCGCGAGTCTCAATTTTTCGTGTGCTATAGCCCACGGCTTCTGCCGTGGCCCCGGGCCCCGGACCTGAATCGTCTAAAATTTTTCTCGGACATCCAATACGGCCAAGGAACCATAGTCACCGCCCCGCCGTGACCAAATCTCAATTTTTGGAAGTTTACGGCCATAAAATTGGAAATCCGCGCGAGTCCCAATTTTTCGTGTGCAATAGCCCACGCCTTCTGCCGTGGCCCCGGGCCCGAATTGTCTAAAATTTTTCTCGGACATCCAATACGGCCAAAGGAACCATAGTCACCGCCCGGCCATGACCAAATTACATTTTTCAGATGTTTACGGCCATAAAATTGAAAATCCGCGCGAGTCCCAATTATTCGTGTGCTATAGCCCACGCCTTCTGCCGTGGCCCCGGGCCTCCGACCCGAATTGCCTAAAATTTTTCTCGGACATCCAATTCGGCCAAAGGAACCATAGTCACCGCCCCTCCATGACCAAATTACATTTTGTGGATGTTTACGACCATAAAATTGGAAATCCGCGCGAGTCCCATTTTTTTTGTGCAATAGCCCACGCCTTCTGCCGTGGCCCCGGGCCCCCGGACCCGAATTGTCTAAACTTTTTCTCGGACATCCAATACGGCCAAGGAACCATAATCACCGCCCCGCCGTGACCAAATCTACATTTTTGGAAGTTTACGGCCATAAAATTAGAAATCCGCGCGAGTCCCAATTTTTCGTGTGCAATAGCCCACGCCTTCTGCCGTGGCCCCGGGCCCCCGGACCCGAATTGTCTAAAATTTTTCTCGGACATCCAATTCAGCCAAAGGAACCATAGTCACCGCCCCTCCATGACCAAATTATATTTTTTGGATGTTTAAGGCCATAAAATTGGAAATCCGCGCGAGTCCCAATTTTTCGTATGCTATTGCCCACGGCTTCTGCCGTGGCCCCGGGCCTGAATCGTCTATAATTTTTCTCGGACATCCAATACGTCCAAAGGAACCATAGTCACCGCCCGGCCATGACCAAATTACATTTTTCAGATGTTTACGGCCATAAAATTGAAAATCCGCGCAAGTCCCAATTATTCGTGTGCTATAGCCAATGCCTTCTGCCGTGGCCCCGGGCCTCCGACCCGAATTGCCTAAAATTTTTCTCGGACATCCAATTCGGCCAAAGGAACCATAGTCACCGCCCCTCCATGACCAAATTACATTTTGTGGATGTTTACGACCATAAAATTGGAAATCCGCGCGAGTCTCATTTTTTTTGTGCAATAGCCCACGCCTTCTGCCGTGGCCCCGGGCCCCGGACCTGAATCGTCTAAAATTTTTCTCGGACATCCAATACGGCCAAGGAACCATAGTCACCGCCCCGCCGTGACCAAATCTACATTTTTGGAAGTTTACGGCCATAAAATTAGAAATCCGCGCGAGTCCCAATTTTTCGTGTGCAATAGCCCACGCCTTCTGCCGTGGCCCCGGACCCCGGACCCGAATTGTGTAAAATTTTTCTCGGACATCCAATTCGGCCAAAGGAACCATAGTCACCGCCCCTCCATGACCAAATTATATTTTTTGGATGTTTAAGGCCATAAAATTGGAAATCCGCGCGAGTCCCAATTTTTCGTATGCTATTGCCCACGGCTTCTGCCGTGGCCCCGGGTCTGAATCGTCTATAATTTTTCTCGGACATCCAATACGGCCAAAGGAACCATAGTCACCGCCTGGCCATGACCAAATTACATTTTTCAGATGTTTACGGCCATAATATTGGAAATCCGCGCGAGTCCCATTTTTTTTGTGCAATAGCCCACGCCTTCTGCCGTGGCCCCGGGCCCCCGGACCCGAATTGTCTAAAATTTTTCTCGGACATCCAATTCGGCCAAAGGAACCATAGTCACCGCCCCTCCATGACCAAATTACATTTTGTGGATGTTTACGACCATAAAATTGGAAATCCGCGCGAGTCCCATTTTTTTTGTGCAATAGCCCACGCCTTCTGCCGTGGCCCCGGGCCCCCGGACCCGAATTGTCTAAACTTTTTCTCGGACATCAAATAAGGCCAAAGGAACCATAGTCACTGCCCCTCCATGACCAAATTGCAAATTTTGGTAGTTTACGGCCATAAAATTGGAAATCCGCGCGAGTCTCAATTTTTCGTGTGCTATAGCCCACGGCTTCTGCCGTGGCCCCGGGCCCCGGACCTGAATCGTCTAAAATTTTTCTCGGACATCCAATACGGCCAAGGAACCATAGTCACCGCCCCGCCGTGACCAAATCTACATTTTTGGAAGTTTACGGCCATAAAATTGGAAATCCGCGCGAGTCCCAATTTTTCGTGTGCAATAGCCCACGCCTTCTGCCGTGGCCCTGGGCCCGAATTGTCTAAAATTTTTCTCGGACATCCAATTCGGCCAAAGGAACCATAGTCACCGCCCCTCCATGACCAAATTATATTTTTTGGATGTTTAAGGCCATAAAATTGGAAATCCGCGCGAGTCCCAATTTTTCGTATGCTATTGCCCACGGCTTCTGCCGTGGCCCCGGGCCTGAATCGTCTATAATTTTTCTCGGACATCCAATACGGCCAAAGGAACCATAGTCACCGCCTGGCCATGACCAAATTCGTTTTTCAGATGTTTACGGCCATAAAATTGAAAATCCGCGCGAGTCCCAATTATTCGTGTGCTATAGCCCACGCCTTCTGCCGTGGCCCCGGGCCTCCGACCCGAATTGCCCAAAATTTTTCTCGGACATCCAATTCGGCCAAAGGAACCATAGTCACCGCCCCTCCATGACCAAATTACATTTTGTGGATGTTTACGACCATAAAATTGGAAATCCGCGCGAGTCCCATTTTTTTTGTGCAATAGCCCACGCCTTCTGCCGTGGCCCCGGGCCCCCGGACCCGAATTGTCTAAACTTTTTCTCGGACATCAAATAAGGCCAAAGGAACCATAGTCACTGCCCCTCCATGACCAAATATCAAATTTTGGTAGTTTACGGCCATAAAATTGGAAATCCGCGCGAGTTTCAATTTTTCGTGTGCTATAGCCCACGGCTTCTGCCGTGGCCCCGGGCCTCGGACCTGAATCGTCTAAAATTTTTCTCGGACATCCAATACGGCCAAGGAACCATAGTCACCGCCCCGCCGTGACCAAATCTCAATTTTTGGAAGTTTACGGCCATAAAATTGGAAATCCGCGCGAGTCCCAATTTTTCGTGTGCAATAGCCCACGCCTTCTGCCGTGGCCCTGGGCCCGAATTGTCTAAAATTTTTCTCGGACATCCAATTCGGCCAAAGGAACCATAGTCACCGCCCCTCCATGACCAAATTATATTTTTTGGATGTTTAAGGCCATAAAATTGGAAATCCGCGCGAGTCCCAATTTTTCGTATGCTATGGCCCACGGCTTCTGCCGTGGCCCCGGGCCTGAATCGTCTATAATTTTTCTCGGACATCCAATACGGCCAAAGGAACCATAGTCACCGCCTGGCCATGACCAAATTACATTTTTCAGATGTTTACGGCCATAAAATTGAAAATCCGCGCGAGTCCCAATTATTCGTGTGCTATAGCCCACGCCTTCTGCCGTGGCCCCGGGCCTCCGACCCGAATTGCCTAAAATTTTTCTCGGACATCCAATTCGGCCAAAGGAACCATAGTCACCGCCCCTCCATGACCAAATTACATTTTGTGGATGTTTACGACCATAAAATTGGAAATCCGCGCGAGTCCCATTTTTTTTGTGCAATAGCCCACGCCTTCTGCCGTGGCCCCGGGCCCCCGGACCCGAATTGTCTAAACTTTTTCTCGGACATCCAATACGGCCAAGGAACCATAGTCACCGCCCCGCCGTGACCAAATCTACATTTTTGGAAGTTTACGGCCATAAAATTAGAAATCCGCGCGAGTCCCAATTTTTCGTGTGCAATAGCCCACGCCTTCTGCCGTGGCCCCGGGCCCCCGGACCCGAATTGTCTAAAATTTTTCTCGGACATCCAATTCGGCCAAAGGAACCATAGTCACCGCCCCTCCATGACCAAATTATATTTTTTGGATGTTTAAGGCCATAAAATTGGAAATCCGCGCGAGTCCCAATTTTTCGTATGCTATTGCCCACGGCTTCTGCCGTGGCCCCGGGCCTGAATCGTCTATAATTTTTCTCGGACATCCAATACGGCCAAAGGAACCATAGTCACCGCCCGGCCATGACCAAATTACATTTTTCAGATGTTTACGGCCATAAAATTGAAAATCCGCGCAAGTCCCAATTATTCGTGTGCTATAGCCAATGCCTTCTGCCGTGGCCCCGGGCCTCCGACCCGAATTGCCTAAAATTTTTCTCGGACATCCAATTCGGCCAAAGGAACCATAGTCACCGCCCCTCCATGACCAAATTACATTTTGTGGATGTTTACGACCATAAAATTGGAAATCCGCGCGAGTCTCATTTTTTTTGTGCAATAGCCCACGCCTTCTGCCGTGGCCCCGGGCCCCCGGACCCGAATTGTCTAAAATTTTTCTCGGACATCCAATTCGGCCAAAGGAACCATAGTCACCGCCCCTCCATGACCAAATTACATTTTGTGGATGTTTACGACCATAAAATTGGAAATCCGCGCGAGTCCCATTTTTTTTGTGCAATAGCCCACGCCTTCTGCCGTGGCCCCGGGCCCCCGGACCCGAATTGTCTAAAATTTTTCTCGGACATCCAATTCGGCCAAAGGAACCATAGTCACCGCCCCTCCATGACCAAATTATATTTTTTGGATGTTTAAGGCCATAAAATTGGAAATCCGCGCGAGTCCCAATTTTTCGTATGCTATGGCCCACGGCTTCTGCCGTGGCCCCGGGCCTGAATCGTCTATAATTTTTCTCGGACATCCAATACGGCCAAAGGAACCATAGTCACCGCCCGGCCATGACCAAATTACATTTTTCAGATGTTTACGGCCATAAAATTGAAAATCCGCGCGAGTCCCAATTATTCGTGTGCTATAGCCCACGCCTTCTGCCGTGGCCCCGGGCCTCCGACCCGAATTGCCTAAAATTTTTCTCGGACATCCAATTCGGCCAAAGGAACCATAGTCACCGCCCCTCCATGACCAAATTACATTTTGTGGATGTTTACGACCATAAAATTGGAAATCCGCGCGAGTCCCATTTTTTTTGTGCAATAGCCCACGCCTTCTGCCGTGGCCCCGGGCCCCCGGACCCGAATTGTCTAAACTTTTTCTCGGACATCCAATACGGCCAAGGAACCATAGTCACCGCCCCGCCGTGACCAAATCTACATTTTTGGAAGTTTACGGCCATAAAATTGGAAATCCGCGCGAGTCCCAATTTTTCGTGTGCAATAGCCCACGCCTTCTGCCGTGGCCCTGGGCCCGAATTGTCTAAAATTTTTCTCGGACATCCAATTCGGCCAAAGGAACCATAGTCACCGCCCCTCCATGACCAAATTATATTTTTTGGATGTTTAAGGCCATAAAATTGGAAATCCGCGCGAGTCCCAATTTTTCGTATGCTATTGCCCACGGCTTCTGCCGTGGCCCCGGGCCTGAATCGTCTATAATTTTTCTCGGACATCCAATACGGCCAAAGGAACCATAGTCACCGCCCGGCCATGACCAAACTACATTTTTCAGATGTTTACGGCCATAAAATTGAAAATCCGCACAAGTCCCAATTATTCGTGTGCTATAGCCAATGCCTTCTGCCGTGGCCCCGGGCCTCCGACCCGAATTGCCTAAAATTTTTCTCGGACATCCAATTCGGCCAAAGGAACCATAGTCACCGCCCCTCCATGACCAAATTACATTTTGTGGATGTTTACGACCATAAAATTGGAAATCCGCGCGAGTCTCATTTTTTTTGTGCAATAGCCCACGCCTTCTGCCGTGGCCCCGGGCCCCGGACCTGAATCGTCTAAAATTTTTCTCGGACATCCAATACGGCCAAGGAACCATAGTCACCGCCCCGCCGTGACCAAATCTACATTTTTGGAAGTTTACGGCCATAAAATTAGAAATCCGCGCGAGTCCCAATTTTTCGTGTGCAATAGCCCACGCCTTCTGCCGTGGCCCCAGGCCCCCGGACCCGAATTGTGTAAAATTTTTCTCGGACATCCAATTCGGCCAAAGGAACCATAGTCACCGCCCCTCCATGACCAAATTATATTTTTTGGATGTTTAAGGCCATAAAATTGGAAATCCGCGCGAGTCCCAATTTTTCGTATGCTATTGCCCACGGCTTCTGCCGTGGCCCCGGGCCTGAATCGTCTATAATTTTTCTCGGACATCGAATACGGCCAAAGGAACCATAGTCACCGCCCGGCCATGACCAAATTACATTTTTCAGATGTTTATGGCCATAAAATTGAAAATCCGCGCGAGTCCCAATTTTTTTGTGCAATAGCCCACGCCTTCTGCCGTGGCCCCGGGCCCCCGGACCCGAATTGTCTAAAATTTTTCTCGGACATCCAATACGGCCAAAGGAACCATAGTCACCGCCCCTCTATGACCAAATTACCTTTTGTGGATGTTTACGACCATAAAATTGGAAATCCGTGCGAGTCCCATTTTTTTTTGTGCAATAGCCCACGGCTTCTGCCGTGGCCCCGGGCCCCTGGACCTGAATCGTCTAAAATTTTTCTCGGACATCCAATTCGGCCAAAGGAACCATAGTAGCCGCCCCGCCATGACCAAATCTACATTTTTGGAAGTTTACGGCCATAAAATTGGAAATCCGCGCGAGTCCCAATTTTTCGTGTGCAATAGCCCACGCCTTCTGCCGTGGCCCTGGGCCCGAATTGTCTAAAATTTTTCTCGGACATCCAATTCGGCCAAAGGAACCATAGTCACCGCCCCTCCATGACCAAATTATATTTTTTGGATGTTTAAGGCCATAAAATTGGAAATCCGCGCGAGTCCCAATTTTTCGTATGCTATTGCCCACGGCTTCTGCCGTGGCCCCGGGCCTGAATCGTCTATAATTTTTCTCGGACATCCAATACGGCCAAAGGAACCATAGTCACCGCCTGGCCATGACCAAATTCGTTTTTCAGATGTTTACGGCCATAAAATTGAAAATCCGCGCGAGTCCCAATTATTCGTGTGCTATAGCCCACGCCTTCTGCCGTGGCCCCGGGCCTCCGACCCGAATTGCCTAAAATTTTTCTCGGACATCCAATTCGGCCAAAGGAACCATAGTCAC